>JAZGUH010000092.1:0-177500 GCA_037893225.1 Hippasteria phrygiana
CAATCATTTTCATGAATGGGCAAACATATTTCACCTTTTTTCAAGCATCTTTTCCTGCATGTCCGTATTCCTATTAAAGTCTGAGTTATCTCATAGATCATATCTGACGTCTTCAATCCGTAGATGCACACCTCTCTTTCTTAACTAAGTCTTCAGACAGATAAGATGGCGAGCCTACGGGGGAGGTGTGATCGTCTGATGAAATCGGCCCAAGAAAACAAATTGCCCAAGAGAATTAAGTGTTACCGATGGTACAACCATTGCCAAACATACATGCCCCGATGTCTTGCACATGAAGAGATCGATGGGTGATTCAGAACGAAAAAGAACAGTATAACAAAGTTAAAGGATTCATAAACATGTCAACATACAAAGTGCCCCAAATTTTTTGGTCAAACTTTAAAACAAACAAAGATCAGCAGTGAAAAAGAAAATTCATTAGCCCTTTTCATTTCATTAGTTCGTTACATCATCCATCCATCCCTCCCTCATATCAGTTCAGATGTTACATAATATATGTTACAAAATGTTTCATCATAAATTTTACACAATTTGTACAAAAACCTCAGAGGACAATAGGAAAATATATCAATTAAAAACAATCTGAAGTTCGCTAACTTGAATGCTTCAACCGTCAAAGGAGGTTACAAAACTCAATGTTAAAATGCAAAAAATGAAGTCTTTAATGCACCAAAACGAAATAGAATGCCCCTAAACGAAAACGAAGATTAGGAACAAAATCTTGGGTAATTAAAAATTGAAATTAAATGCCGAAACAGTGAAAAAGAAACCTTAATTTTATCAGATGTGTAAAAACGACGCGAATTTGAATGACCAATAACGTCAGAAAAATTCGCAAATTGGCCGGGAAAACCTTTATTTACAGAGAAGTGAGGAAAAACGGAAACACTGACATCCGGACATTCAGACTGGCGCCGCACGTAGCAGCCTGTACGCAACCAAAGCGCCAAGGGCACCACTGTAAATTCCAACGGTCCGACTTTTCGAACCAAACTGGTGCCCCCGAAATGATTGTCGTCATCTATTTTCAAACTGCTCATTTTCAAGGGAAGTTCTTGTGCATTATTAAAGTCTACCTTTAATGATCTTATGACCAAAAATGCCAACAAGTGGGTAAAATGCCCTCTTGTGTTCATTGCAGTGCAATCAAATAAGTGTTGTACATTGCCGGCTATAAACACATGTCTCTGCCAGATTTCAGGAGAATCGGCGGAGGCACATGTGCCGCCGCCCCCCCCCCCCCCCCGCCCCCGCCCCAAACAGTTAACAAAATTGTAAATTTTCTGCCAGCAGAAATTTGGACTGCTAACAAATCAATTTTTTGTTAATAGACATAACGCCGCACCCCTGCATTAGAAATAGTTCTCGTCGTATACCGTTCGCAGTTCCTCTAATCCCCGAAAACTGCAGCGTTACGTCTCGTCAAAGAAGTAGGATTTTTTGTTTTCCACAGTGGCGTAAACCCGTTTCGTCGAGGGTTCGGGGTGACCAAAATCCCGACCGGCCAAAGGAAAACCGGGGGGGGGGGGGGGGGGGGGGGGAATTGTTACTTGAGTCAATGACACAAGGGGTGCTGTTTTTAACACAAAATGTACATGATAAAGGTACACACAGAGTGACCATGATACAAAATTTTCTGCTAGATCAGGCATTATGTTTTTGAATGAACAGGGAAAATACCAGAAACTCTTTTTAGGAAACTTTCCAATTTATTTTGATAACTTATCAAGTCTACATCTGCATGCGAGTATGTGTTTATTCCGAGTAGGCCTAAGCCTATTTTTTGTCCTCATAGCTGAATTTTGAAATGCATCGAGCAGAATTTTGCGATTTTTACCTGGTCACCGTGAGAAACTGCACGCTGTTGTCCCTAAACCCGACAACAACGTTGAATTTAAAGTTTTTGTGCTGTTTGTTTCCGTTTGTAATGCATTTTAAAGTTACAAGATAACCTCGAAATCGGCATTTTTGACTTCTCACAACACAATCTGGGAAGGGGATGATCCTACATTTTAAACTTTTTTTTAGCGGTTTGCGCGAAACAGTCTGGAATGTGTATACCAGGATAAGAGGGGGTGGGGTATCCCTTGGTCCCATATCTTGCTGGGTATAATTGACATTTTTGAAAACAGTTTTTTGAAAACAGTCCGAAAGTCTGCTTGCAGAAAATTGGAATATAGGGTTGTCCATTTTGGGGGATTCATATTTCCTGTCGTTCTGATTTCACGAGTTGACTGTGGCCTGAATTACAATTCCATAGTTATGTAGCTGTCACCAAACAAGTAACGGCCGTCGGATAATTAAGTGGCGGCCGCCACTTAATTATGTGGCGGCCGCCACTTAATTATCTGGCGGCCGCCACATAATTAAGTGGCGGCCGCCACATAATAAGTGGCGGCCGCCACATAATAAGTGGCGGCCGCCAGATAATTAAGTGGCGGCCGCCAGATAATTAAGTGGCGGCCGCCACATAATTAAGTGGCGGTCGCCACATAATTAAGTGGCGGCCGCCAGATAAACGGTACAAAAAAATGTTTTCGCGCGTTTGCAAAAAATATATTCATCCCTTTTCAGTGGCAATATCCGTCTTCCGTACCATGGAGATATTATCTTTGCATAAAATACTTCCATGCCGTGAATAAATACAATACAAAAGGTCCCGAAGTACATATTTTCTTGGGTATATGGAAATTTTTATTCTATAAAATATAAAATATAAATTGCCCAGACGGACCTTTTCGCCACATGGGTTCTGATGAGAAACAATTTAAAAAAAAGTATGTTGCCTTAACATTGTCTGTATGAACATCAGTTGACTGTATGCACTATTATAGTGGAGGTATATAGAAATACAGCACAGAGTGAATATTTGTTATATTTGTGTTATGAAAAAAAACATTGCCATATTTTGCAGTCTAGCATTATACATGTTGATGAAGGACATTAGACTATATGTTTAATTTTGTCTTTGTCAATTTAGGGGTTTTGCTGAGGGAAAATTGAAGCCTTCCGTGATGAGTATGCCTGCCTTGCACTACCACGAGCACCTGTGCCACTATGGAGTCACTGTTACTTTCCAACGCTGCCATCGTATCAAAGCCCCCACATAACATCAAGTTTGTTGTTCAAGTGCGGGAGAGAGACATTTTCCAAACTTTTGAATGGAAGTACACTAAAGGATTGGATGAAAAGGGGTCTTAACACAAACAAAATTTTCACAAAAATAAAGCCTGTGTCTGCCTCTGACACCTTTTGGAAAGTTCCATGCCCAAACAGATGATGAAGTGAAGGCCTATGTCATCCATGCCTTCAAGAATGTGGATTTCAACTCTGTGGTTGTTGTTTGCAAAATTGGACTTTGGGATGGGTGCCGTATGTCAAGGAGCTACACACTGTTTTCCAAGAGAGCAGGCAAGCTAGAAGAGACTGCAAACAGTGTTTTATTGGAAAGATCATGACTAATTCCATTTTAGAAAATTATCAATTCAATTTGAACATCTATTTTTCGGGGTGCAACACCCAAAAGCATGTAAACTATATCGTAAATATGTTCATTACATCTGCCACGCTTGGGCTATTCAATATGATTTAGATCTGGGTCTGGGTACTGCATTATTACATGTGTTAATCATTACTATACACCCTGTGAAATTGGAATGTCTTTGATGACTTGAAGACCCACACCCTCTTGAAGAAGACTCAAGGCCGAGTCATTATTACCGTGGTTGAACATTGGAATTTCGGTGGTGCCTCAAATTAATTAGTATTCGACTTGTTTATCACTCATCCCAAAATAGACAGCTGGCCTAGTTTTGAGTAAATGAATTTGCTCACATGCATACATGTATGTTCCTGGGTATGTTTTCTGAAAGTTCACAATTATATTCTATGGACAAGTTTATGTAGCACTTTAGTGACTAACTAGGGTAAACATTTCCATTTTTTGTCCCAACTAAGGCTATCCAACTGAGGATATATACCACCTAAATTCATTTTATTCTGTAAAATTTGTTGTTGCCAATATGCTACACTTTATTATGCATAATGCTTCAAGAATTAATCCTATGGCATAGGCTTATAGAAAGTTAATTTCAGCTTCTCATTACTTGATTAATAATCGCAGCATGTTAATTTATTTTTAATTTTGGAATTTTCTGGATCACCTGTAGGTGTTTACTATTTTAGTTGCATGTACATTGATTTATATATTTGAAGGAAATTGTCTTTGGCCGGTAAATAAAAACCAGGGTCTGTAAACTCTGATACATGTGTGTGTTATAGTGCATTGCCTCGACTGTACAGGTTGATTGAAACCATCTGTCATCACTTCATTACATGTCAAAACATTCACAAAGGTAGTAAGGGGATGGTGATACACCTGGTTCATGTTTTTAAAGCTGTTTGTTTTCTCTGAATGGGAAAACAATCTTTGAGGAGGTGGAAGGTCAATAAACCAAACTTATTATGGGGGGGGGGGGGGGGGGGGATACCACAGATCCAATCGATCATTAAATTATGGATGTATTGTGTCTTAATCGGTCTCCATTTCCCAAATATATTATAGTTTAAAGAAACTGATTTTATGAGATTTAGATGCCAAGGGTATTATTTGCGATAAGATCTATGTTCATGTGCAAAAAAGTCCGGACAGATTCCTGTAAAAGAAACCTGACGATTCATGTTTACGTAACAGACTGACGTTGGCAAGTCAGATACTTTATAATCATTATTCAGTTTCTAAGCAACAATCAACCAATCAAAAAATGACTATCGGAGGTCAACTTGGCGTATTAGCATAATGAGCACCACCCCCAGATCTTTCGCACACGGATGATCCAAGGCTTCAGACTAGACGAGCACAGACCGATTTGCCGCGTGAGGTCGCTGTTCGCGATTTTTTGGGCAATGAGCATGAGTCGAGAATGATGATGTCTCTCACAGGGCACAAGCAGAGGCCACTGCAATTCATAACAAGTGTAGTGGTGACATCGCTAGAATGAAAACCATGACAGCTAAAGCTATAACTGCCATCCCAAAATGCTACATGGGAGACCATACCCTGTGCAGAAAACTATCTCAAGTTTGTAAGGGTAAATACAGCTTCCCATATATGCCACGCACTGCAAGAGGCAAACTGAAATTATCAGCTGGAGATGAGCTACTTCTGAAAAAACTTCTGGAAAAGCGAATTGGACATGAGGCATTGGAAAAAACTAAGTATGGCACAAGCACACAAAAAGCGGAATCTGTGAACCACGCCTTTGCGATGACCAACCCCAAGGGATCCCTCACCTTTTCCAAGAATGCCGCTGCAAGAGATCACAGCTCAATACACCTCGTTAACAACAGGCACGCCAACTCGATTATTAAAAAATGCCAGGCAGCTGGATGTCCAATAACTAGTGGTTCACCTGCAGCTACTGCTCTTGCTGAAATGGACAAAAAACAGAAATATCATAGAGAAAGAGCCAAAGGAAAGAAATATAGGAAACGACGAGCACAATGTCGCGGTGAGAGGTTTAACACTTACTACACTGCCCAAGCTATGTATAATCCAGGACAATTAAATCAAAGGCCAAATGAAGATTCAAGTCAAAGAGACAATTTAAATCTCAAAGTGGCAAATATCAACTTGGATCACAGTTACTGTAAAATGTTCTTGTAAAACATTGTCAACGTTAAAATGTTCTTGTCAAACATTGTAGAAAGTAAAGTGTTCTTGTAAAACATTGTATACAAAAGCGAGTTTGATTAGGGTTGGTGTCTGTTAGGGTTACGGTTGGTTAGGGTTACGTTTGATTAGGGTTAGCGTTGGTTAGGGTTAAGGGCCGCGGTCACACTGCCCACGATAAACGACGACGATAACGAAAACAATGAGAATGAACGCCATTGACTGGTGGAATTGTCACGCGTGTAATACGCGCGCGTTCCACCCACCAATAGAGAACGTTTATTCACATCGTTTTCGTTATCGTTATCATGGCGGTTAGGGTTACGGTCAGTTAGGGTTAGGGTTTTTCCTATTTAATTACCACAAGTTAAAATATTAGAATGTAAACTTACCCAACGGTTAGTACAGACAATTTGGATAAGTCCCATGCCCATTACAAATCCCCTGTTTATGGCACGTCTTACGAGTATTGTTGACCGAGTGTGGTTCCAGGGAAAGGTGGTCGAAATTGACACACAAGGAATTGTGGCAAAGATGGCTTACATCATAATGCCCGGAAATGTTCAGATTCTTGGTGTGTATGATGTAAGCCAGCCTATGCACACCCGTTTGTGTGCGTTTTTTTGAACCAGGAATTAGGACATTCATCCTACCATAATCCCCACCTTTCCCCTCAGTCTTTTTGGAACAGCCAGTCCACAACAAACAGCCGGTAGCTGGCTGAAACTGTGATTTTTTATCAAGCTTTATTTGCATCCTACAAAACCATGTTTCAAGGTCTTCCATATTTCTCCAATCGAAAATTGATAAACCATGGCTGCTGATTGGTTAAAAAAGTTTGGACTTTTCATGATCGATTTTACTAACGTCACATGGTTAGCTAGCTTTATACACTCAAGTTGTAAAATCGTGTGCATGATTATACAAAACTGTATACTTATCAACTATTGAGATTATATTTACCTGATGTTGCCAATTAAATGTCTCTAAATGCGTCATTGTAATGGAGAAAACTGTCTCTGAAGTTTGTTTTTATCCCGACAGCACTGCTACGACTGCATGTAAACAAAAGAAGCCATTTTAAAATCCCCTCCACATGTGCATATGGAAGCCGCCATTTTGATATATAGGGTGCACCACACTAATTCCAGCTCCATTGACAACAGTGTAAAATCAACAAAGTTCAGGGCCCCATAACCTGTACCCCAGCATCACTGGGGTCTACACAAACAAAAGCCACTTATTGTCTGATCTTTTGTCTGTCCATTTCTTTTCTATTTTGGGGGGGTTAACCAATTACATTTTTAATTATTGACACAAAACAAACGCACCTCCCAAAAAGTCCTATTTCCCAAGCCGATCAACAGCCATTTTTAACATGGCATCCCTCCACTTTCTCGGGCAAAT
Source organism: Hippasteria phrygiana (assembly GCA_037893225.1). Taxonomy (NCBI): domain Eukaryota; kingdom Metazoa; phylum Echinodermata; class Asteroidea; order Valvatida; family Goniasteridae; genus Hippasteria; species Hippasteria phrygiana. The sequence goes on from JAZGUH010000092.1 coordinate 7,100, forward strand.
AGGACCCATTTTTCAACAGTAATTTTATCAAGTCTGCACACAGATGGAAGCCCAGCAACCAGGGAGTTGATGCTGGGCTATGTTTACACAATCCCACAATTTTTGGAGGCACAAACTCTCCTTTTTCAAAAAAAGTTGTGGGTATACATTTTATGTTGATGAGCTGGCGCATAAATTCGGACATGAATTAGTGTGGAGCACCCTATAAGGGGGTCAAATTTTAATTAGTTGATACCTAATGAACGCTAAAAGATGAATAAAGTGTCTAGGGTCTCATTCCCGAAAAAAAAATTGAAAAAAATTGTTCCACTGACCTCCTATGGGGTTAAATGTTCAAGGCCTGCCTATAGCATTCTGCACAGTTTTCAGGGATTGAAAAAGCATAGACTATAACAGCATTATACATGCACTTACTAGTGCAAACATGTCTGCCATGTCTTCAATACTTTATTCCAACATCTTAAAATCCCAACAGAGAAAGTTCAAAACTTGATGAATGCATTGTAAGAATCTATTTACGGGTGGGTGGGGTGGGTGATGGGTGGGTGGGGTGGGTGATGGGTGGGTGGGTGGGTTGGTTGGCAAGTGTCATTTCATCTTACTTCTAAAACAAAATGGGGGGGGGGGGGGAGGAGGGACTGGTAGTACATTTCAAATGGTAGGGGGAATGGGGCATTTTAAGTGGTTTCTTTTCCATCATAATGCAGGTGAATCAAGGTTCACCATGACAGTATATAGAAACAATCAAGTAAATGCACAAAATACACAGGGGATTCAAACAGCCTTGATACTTCAAGTGGTATAAGGACACGGTCATTATAAGGACACAGGAACATATGATGACATGATGACGTAGTATCTGACCCTCAATTGTAAACTTGACTAAAAAAAACACAGAGGTTCCATGCCTTGAAATGTATATAAGTCTGGTATAGGTTGTGGGGGTGAGCAAATCTTTTGAACTCAGAATATCAAAACCATACAGCAATAAGAGCAATAAGTGTTCAACATAGCAATGGGTCGAGATGGAAAAGGAATTTTCCAGAAAAAAAAAACTTGGTTCAAAGCAAAGCATGAATTGTCTCCAAAAAAGTCACCGAAAGCTGAAATGATACAACTGCCCAAGTATTTCAGACCAACATTTGAACAGCTCGACCTTACTGTCACGAAAGACAAGCGAGGATTTGTCAGACAGACAATGCCGACAGCAGAGGACACATGCAGAAATGTGATGTTGCTTCGCCCAAAAGTGGCAGAAACTACTCCAGTTGATCAGCTCCAGCACAAGGGTGGTGGAACAATCGGTGGAGGATACCGTTTTGTGAACATTAACTCACTATATGTTGCATGTTGGGAGAAATTGTACTACACAACAAATGTCGTCTGCTTCAGATTTTGTAGGGTTATTTTTATGATAAACTATCTAGTATTTCCAGAAAAGTAAATAAATCGTATAGTCGGACTCCCTATTATCGCGGCAACTCTATTATCGCGGCATCGGAAATTCCTTTTTTTTTCGTTGCCAAAACTCCTTCGACTGGCAATTTTATATCCAATTCATCAAGCATTAAGGACTTTCTGCTGATTTGTGTAAAAAAATGACGATTAAAAAATGTTGTGTCGGGACTTTTAACGATTTTTAATAAATATTCACGTTTTCCAAAACTTGTACGGTTTGCCTCACCGTGTCTGCTAAAAGGTACCGTCTATATTTTAACATGAATCTTTAATGGTGCTCTGTCCATGGAAGTTCCATTGTCTGGTTCCCTAGCCCAGGTTGGACGATGTCTTCATTGCACTACGACTAACGTCCTGGATACGAGATGTCGCATTCATTGAAATCAAAACTTTAACAGGATTTTTTCACGTTTTACCTCGTTGTAGAAGCTAATTTCATGCCCACACATACTCTTTGTGTCCTTATCTATCTGTCCGTTAGGTTCAGGAATTCCATATGATTCGCTGGCCGACGTTTTCCAGGAAAATATACTCAAACGCAACGTTAAACTTGTAGCCTCTTTTCATCAGTTTCATACCGAGTTACATGACATACGCGCGCGCGCGACCTCCGAAATTCTGCGTGCGATGCTGCTGCGTGCAGCGCAGGCGCAATGCGCACGCGCGATTTGCCTGGCAACCACTCGCATGCGCACTACCGTTTGGGCTGGCTGCGCGGTACGGACGGTCTTGAAAAGTGTTTTCTGTGTAGTCTACAGATACTTTTAAAGTTCCAAATCTGTTTTGGGCTATAGAAGATAATAAGAACGAATTTGGGAGGCTATTATGGACGACGTAATCGATGCTGTTTTGAAGGAATATGGCATATCGCAAAGCAGGATCCTCACTACGAACACGAACGTTACGCAAGTTATTGTGCCTGCGCGTTAGGGGGTCAGTTACTAGGCAAATCACGCATGCGCATTGTGCGTGCACGCGCGCGCGGCCTAGTGCTTGCGTGCACGCGTAATTATACGCACACATACGTTTTATGTACGTATACTTGGTCTGAAACTGATGAAAAGAGTCTACAAGTTTAACGTTGCTTTTGAGTTTATTTTCCTGAAAAATGTCGGCCAGCGAAGCATAAGGAATTCGTGAACCTCACGGACGGATAGATAAAGACACAAAGAGTATAATAGGCGTGAAATTAGTGTCTACAGTGAGGTAAAAATATTGTAATTTTGTTTCAAATTTTTTTCGACTACTTCCAGTAGCTTCATATTCTGGACTCCCTTGCAACGCGAAGGGAGTCCATACTGGGCTATCTGGTTCCCATTCTACAGCTGCAAATGCAAAATGACGCCGAAGGACGATATTTCCACCGCGAAATCGTAAATACTTTTACGGGATCAAAATAAGGACAGTGCGGTAAAAAAATAAAACGACGCACCGTGTAAAGTGAATGGCGCCCCCAATCGTCAATCAGTAGACTTGTCTCAGTGAATTTTGTCGCCTTCGAGGGGGGACAGGGTGTTAAGAAATCATCTTGCAGGGCCTAATCGTCTTTAATCAACTTGAACTTTACAGGGAAAATATCAGACTTTATTCAGGGGATGTTTTGGTCAAACATTAACCATGAATAAAAAAGTTGAAATCATTGTAAAAACACTTCCCACATACCGCGATAATACAGAGTCTGTACTCCGCCGAGCAATGACGAGCAATGACGAGCATGTCTATTTTCACAGACATCGCATGGGAATAAACCAAACCACCGTCGGATTTTTTATTTCAGTTTAAAAAAAGCAAGAGTTATACAACACAAAAGACAGGACAATTCGGGAAGGTTAGTGAGCAATCTCTATTCCGATCGGGAAACGTGATATCACCCTGATAAGTACCGCGGTAATACAGCGTCCCACCATACATAGCCTTAATAACAAAAATACATTGTATAAGAATTATGACTAAATACTGTCAAAAAAGCTCATTAAATGCTTCAAATCTACGAAAAAATACCGTCACCTTTTCTCTGTCCGTCTCGCACGTCGCCATCTTGGATCTAATTGCGAACCCACCTCGCGAGCAGGATCCCTAAAAACGTGATTCGGAGCAGCTTTCGAAGCTCAGGATCACTGATCGCGATCCGGATATATGTGTGAAACAAACAGGCCCTAAGTATTCCAAGTTAAGGCCGGTTTAAAGTCGGTCGCGCGATGAAAATCGCCCGACGCGGATGGTCGCTGGACGCTAGGCCTTTTTTGTGCAGTTTATAGTCGTCACGCGACGTTTGTAAACACACGCGCAGCATACGCGCAGCATACGCGCAGCTTGTCTGGAATTCGAATGCGACGTGTGACGATCACGCATCGCCACTGCTGAACGTAAAATTATTTTAGCTGCGATGATTATTAATTATCGGAGTTAGCAGCTTTTTGTATGTGCGATTAATGTCTGTCCCCGCTGTTTTGATAACAATAAATACTAAGACGCATAAATAAAATATAGGATGTTGTCGCTGTTTATTGATAGTGATATTTATTTTTTATGCTGTGTGCCATATTTGCATATTCATCGTTTCTTACCGATCAGGCAATTCTATTGCAACCTCGTTCCCAAGGCTTACTTTATTTTCAACCTCGATCGTTTCCAATAGTAAGCCCTGGGATGGGAACTCCTTACTCGTGCCCTGATTGGATAGTGAAAATTTACAGCATTAGCTTATTAACATATAGAGAAATTAAAACTGTGCAGTTGGTGATTCACTGCATTTCTTGATGGAAGTTTGTCGGCGCGCCAAAAGTGAAACGTTTGTTGGTATTTTTAACATTAGTGACTTTTCTGTAGTATATATTCTCTGAAATGTCTGCAATGGCGACTCCCAGCCCCTCAAAAAATACCCGTCGAATCTGATACTTGCATCTTGTGTTCCAAAAGCGACAATCGTGGGACGCACATCTGGAGAGTCAGTGAACAAAAAAACGTTTTCCGCAATGATTGCTTTTACCATAGCTTTCACACTGAGTGACACAATATGCCGAAGTTGCGGAACGAAGGTCCATAAAACGGTGGAGGATGCACGGGTCAACTTAACTGGCGTGCATGTAGCAGCAGTGGTTGTAGCAAATTATTCCTGGTGAGAGTGCTCCAGCTGCGAAACGGCGGGTTTTTGGTCCCGTCAATACCAACGGCAACGCCGCCCGCCATGCCGCAGTCAGCTAGTCCGAGGCCTGTTGCTAGCCCCTAAGCTTTATTAAAACTAAACGGAAGTCCGAAGCCTAATTTGTCTCGAGTGTGCGCCACGTACGGAAACACCACAAGGAAACTGTTATCACAAGGGTATGTAAATTTGTTTTTTGTTCTTTTCATTTTGAGGTAAATGACGCTTCGTTGATGCTTAACCATGTCAACCATTCTGAGAACCCATGAACTGCACGTAGTTTGCGGATTTGTTGCACGATTTTACAAGCTAATCAATCTAGTAGAGCCTATGCTGTGAATGCGACGAAGAAGTGAAGTTTAAGTATTGCCATCAGATTACTACATGCCCAGAATACATCGCTCACAGGGAGCCTAATAATTTGCATGCGTGTTCAAAAATCTTGCACATTTAAATGATCCCATACCAGGGTGAGAGAGCAGCTGTGGTGTCGGTGAGGGCGCTGCTCGACACATGGGAACGAGGTTGATTCTAAAAGTGAGGTCAGCGACCATGTCAAAGTTCAATTGATTGAACTCTGCAGCGACAACGCCAGCGTCTTTCAGCGAATAGTCGCTGGTGCTTCCGCGTCAACTATAAACCCTGCGGGAGAGGATCGCGCGTCAATTTTTAGTCGCGGCGACTATTGCGCGACCGACTATAAACCAGCATTAAATCACGTACGGTTTTTGCTTGGTATAGGCGCAGTCTCGGAACTTTCTGATCGCACCTCGTATGTAGAACAGTGAGTTGCATCTCAAGCAGCAGTTTCTTAAATTTGAAAATTTAAAATAGAATTGAAGATGCAGAGCGATTGCATAACATTCGAAAGCTACCGATATCGATATCTGAATCTTTAAAACTTTCACTGTGAGAATTGTTGCTTGGTTTGTTGTTTCATTCTATGTTGTAAAGAAGATGATTTGTATGCAAGAGATGGATCTTGGTATTGTATGTACTTGGTTGTCTTAAATTGTTATCGTCTTAAATCGGATAGACGCTGAGACATAACGGGGGGATTAGCTGAAGCGTTACTAGAGTTCTCGCCCGTGCAAGAGGTAGGCCTATTGGGATCGGTACCCGGATCTTCAAAACTTTTCTCTTTCCAGACTATTTCCAACGATTGTCGGCCGATAATCGTTGGAAAACGATATAAATTTATACTTTTCTTGAAAACGGCAGCATACTAGATGCCATGATTCCACAGGATGCTTGATACTGCTGTTTACTTACTAGTACGGTATTTCGTAATAATTCAGTATTATTTTCTTTTTATGTTTGCAAATGTTGTATACTACCTTTGAGCCCGGTGGTTTTGTAGGTCCTCTGAAGTTTAGATTCAATTATCTCGAAGATATCATTTTTGTGATATTTATTTCTCCGTGGGATTGGTACTGTTATCATCTTTATAAACTGTACACTTTTAGATCGAAACTCATAAAAAAGATATGGTGGCCCTGAAGGGACATCGAAAATCGTGAATATTGACGTCAATATTCGCGAACAAAATTCACGACTTGCCCTAAATCGTGAATATGATCTACTAAAGAACATTAATAATAATAATAATAATTACATTTATATAGCGCGCATTCCATACAATGTTCATGTGCGCTGTACATTATACACAAAACAAAATTAATTACAGTCATCATACTATTATTCAGTTCAAAATGAAAATCATGATTCAAAATCAAAAGCTAGTTTAAAAAGATATGTTTTAACTTCAGTTTTAAACTTATCCAGACTCCTAAGATTCCTTATGTGACCTGGAAGTTTGTTCCATAGTTTAGGGGCAGCTGTCTGAAAAGCACAATCACCTAGTGAAACTTTACATTTAGCACTCCCCGGAGTCAGTAACACACTATTCATTGAACGAAGACTATATCTGTTTTGACGAATAACAGACACCAGGTCACAGAGATACCCCGGAGCTATTTCATATAAACATTTAAATGTTAAAATCAAAATTTTAAACTGAATACGATATACAACTGGTAACCAATGAAGGAGATGAAGAACTGGCGTGATGTGACATATACGTGGTGAACCGGTTACAAGGCGAGCTGCAGTATTTTTTATTCTTTGTAATTTACCAATGTGTGTACTGGAAAGACCATACAGTAAACTATTACAGTAATCTAGTTTGCTTGTTATAAAGGCATGCACTAAAGATTCTATAGACTGTCGAGTTAAAAACTTCCTGATCCTACGCAAATTATACAGGTGGTAAAACGCAGAACTACTTATTTTACTTACATGATACCCTAATTTAAGTTCAGAATCAAACCAAACCCCAAGGTTACGAATAGCACCAGGTGACGCACGAACAACAGTATTGCCAACTTTTAAATGAGACATAGTTACCTTTTCCAGCTGTTTCTTTGTACCTAAATTAAGAAATTCTGTTTTTCCAGTATTGAGCTTGAGTTTATTTACCGTCATCCATTGTTGAATTTCAGTGATACAATTGTCAATGGCACACTTAGCAGTAGACTCATTTGTACCAGGTTTGGGTTTGAAAGATAAATATAGTTGTGTATCGTCGGCATATGAATGAGCATGTAGAGGATGTTTCTCTGTGACCTTAAATAACTCACTGGAATACAACGAGAACAATAAAGGACCAAGACAACTACCTTGTGGGACACCAGATTCAAGATGGAAACTATCTGATAATACCCCATCAACTGATGCACGTTGAGATCTACCCAATAAATATGATTCAAACCAATTGTACACTGTTCCAGTTATTCCAAAGTTATTAGTACGTAACCGACCAAGTAATATACCATAATCTACAGTATCAAAAGCTGCGCTTAGATCTAATAGCACAAGTAGAGTTACACATTGTTTGTCCATATTCATAAGAATGTCATTCTTAATTCGCAACAATGCAGTTTCAGTACTGTGCCCCGGACGATAAGCTGATTGATTGCTAGGCAAATACTCATTTTTTACCAGATATGAATAAAGTTGATCAGTAACGGCTCGTTCAACTAGCTTGGACACAAACTGCAGATTAGAAATAGGACGCAAATTCGCAAACCCCGTGTCCAAACCAGGTTGTTTCAATTTTGGAACTACAAGTGCTTCCTTCCAGGAACAAGGAACCATTCCACTCTGCAGAGACATGTTAATAGTTGATGTTAACGATGGTAAGAGTTCATTAATGCAGTCCTTCACAATAAACGTTGGCACCGGGTCAAAGATGCAAGACTTAGTGGGCGCCTTTAACACAAGTTTCCTCACAGAATCTTCGCACAGTGCCTCGAATTCAAGAAGGAATGCATTATTTCCAAAGCTTTATCATACCTTTAAGCAAAAAGACATTAATCTTGGAGTCTGTCACAGTAATTAATTGTAATATAGCTCTGTGGTCACATCACATTGCATTATTACACCTTATAAATATTCATGAGCTCATGGTACCAATGGATGATCCGTACCAATCCATTGGTCAGTCAAGAATGACGCAACCAAAACAAATTTAGCTGTTCTAAAAAAGGCCTTTCTCCCGGGGTGTTATTTTTTACTATTTTCCCTACAACATCATTACCCGGAGTCAACCGTCCAATCAATACACACGGTGCTGCACGGAAAAACGGGAAGTGGATATCGATCCAATAACAACCAGATGGAAGATGGCCGCGTCCATAGTATGCACCGCGAATCTCTTCTCTTGGATGTCGGACAACTCGACCGTTGGACGACTCGACTCGAGACAACTCGACCGTTCAGACAACTCGACCGTTCAGACAACTCGACCGTTTACCAAGTCGTCCGTTGAGACAAGTCGACTTTGACATGGAGACAACTCGACCGTACGATGCGTTGTACATATTGTAGCTAGCGGAGCGCGTGGTATTTTCAACACAGGTTGCCCGTCAATGTTTGGGTATTTGTGTGTGCGCGTGGCCCAGAATGGTTCAGAATGTGAGGTATTACCGTGCGCGGGGACCCGGTCAGGTGTACGGGGACACCGCATGCACGGCGAGCGCGACGCAGGGACCCAGCGCGTGCAAGGCCCGCGAGAGCGACGCGGCATGCGGTGCACGGCCGCGGGCGCCCTGCTGCACTGGTATTTATCGCCGCACTGATGCGGTGATAGGCCGGTATTCTTAAACATCTCAGTTGATGATGGCCAGTGTAGAGGCTAGATGTAAAATTTGTGGATTACAAAATGTAGTTTGTTATTCAAAGTGTTATTCTAATCCCTCATCCTGTTGGTTGACAATAAGTTTGCTGCCCCGGTTTGTTGCATACTCGAAAAAGAATTGGCCGACGCGCACTTTTATCATCATCATATAGCGCCCTGCAGTTGAGATTATTATCAATTCACGTTACCCCCCGTCATGCCTGTGTCCATCCCGGCCCGCTGTGTACCCCAGCCCCGTCCAAAACGACAGGTCTCAACGGACGACTTGTCTCAACGGTCGACTTGTCTTCCCATTTGACCAAAAAACGGTGAGTTGTCTGAACGGTCGAGTTGTCTCGAGTCGAGTCGGCCAACGGTCGAGTTGTCCGAGCCCCCTTCTCTTGACGTAGTCTTGGTTCCAAGATATCCTTATCGTGCGGTGCCACACAGCGCGCAAATGTTAATGGCTGCATAGTACACCGCCCTCTACACACGCACACCGCGTGTAAAGGGCGCCAACTGAAAACGTAGGCGAACGTTCGCGCAAAAACAGGGGCGTGTTTTCGCGACCCGCAACCTGAAACATGTTTGTGACGTAAAAACGATAACAGGAACATGTTTACGCAGGCGCGAGAAAACGCAGAACCAGAAACTGTCATTGACAAAATGACCGATCTTGTAAACAAACATGGCGAAGAGCGAGTAGTTGTGCAAGAGTTTGAGTATCTGGTGAATGACGTCGAAGAAAAGGAATGGTTGAAAAGAAAAAGACGTCGGTTAGACGATTAACATGCTTTATACACACGGCGGGGCTGTGCCATGGTGGTTCTCGTACATAATTCACTAATTTTTGGGACGAATAAAAAATATCGTCTGCTTACGTTTCAGTATCTTCCGCCATTTTGAACCTGTGAATCGGCTCCAACCTTCGGTTCTCGTTTGGTCGAAACAATGACGTCACGCAACCATGACCGAAGAAGCTAAAACCCCCAACCAATGACCAAAGTGGAAACATGTTTCTGGTCACAGTCGCGAAAACACGCCCCAGTTTGCATGAAGCCCGGTTCATACTTCATGCGAATCGAATGCGAAGCGAATTTATGACGTCAACGCCAAATATTCGCGCTGCGAATTCGTAAAAGTTGAACACATTTCAACTTGTGCGAATCTTTGCTGCGAATGTTTCATGACGTCAAATTCGCTTCGCATTCGCATGAAGTATGAACCGGGCTTAAGTGGTGGAGCGCAGCTGAATAAAGATATGCGCGCTTTCCGTTGCATGCACCGCACTAAGGACGTCGTAGACTTGATTTCAAGTCCGAGATCGCAGTTATTTTTTTGGTCTGCATTAGCCACGCTAAACGTCATTACTATGGAGGTTCAAAAGTGGACATCTGCTTTTCTGCTGTTAAAATAGCAGAAAAGCAGATTGAACGTTTTACCAAAATGCATTTTTCTACTTTTCTGCTTTTCTACTACCAGTAAAGCAGAATTTACTTTTTCCCCTTCACTGGCGGTTTAAAAAGGGACACTTGCTTTTCTGCTTCAATGCGATCAGAAAAGCCGATCGAACATTTCGAGCAAATCTATTTTTCTACTAGAGCAGATCGAACGAGCTTTTCTGCTTTTTAGGCTTACGGCACCGTTAGGCCAAATTGTTGTTTCCCTCGGCCGACAAATTGGAAAAGAGGGTCAGTCGGTCGGGAATTTTGTTTCGCATTCACGCTCACCCGGGCGTGTTTAGGCATACACATTAAACGAACACCCTGGTTTAACACTTTCTGCGACATAAAGGCTGAGTTATGTTTCTATTAATATGTTTTTTTTTAAACGCCGACCCTGAATCTGTCGATTTTTACGGTCGGTCGGTTTTGAGGGCGACACAACAATTTCTTTTTTGCCAAATGACCGGAATACGATACGTGTGTACGACTACTTGCAATGGACGAATTACTTTTCCCAGCGATTTTGTACTTTTTGTAAATGTTTTGGAATTTAAAAAAAATATCATCTCCTACAGTATGAACACAAATCTTGACCTCAAACCCAAACGCGGCTCTACTGAATCGGTGCAAAAACACAGCCAACCTAATTAATCCGACTAAAAATTCCAATTCTGAAACAAAAACGTTGAAAATCAGTCTTAGAGTGCCGGATGCCGTTTTCCAAAGATTTTGTACTATTCTAAATGTCCGGGAAAGTCAATTTATTAAACGAATGGAAAATATTAAACCCTGACCTCCAACCTAAATGCGCTCCAAATAAAACAGTGCAGAACCAGTGGCTCAACTCATTCAAATTAAAGAAGGATTTTCGGTTAAAAAGCTGAAATCAGTCCAAAACAGGCAGAAAGTTAATATTTGTCTCAATTCAATTGAAAGAACGACCCCCGACCTCCAACCTAAAGACGGCCCGAATGAAACGGTGCAGAAACAGTACGGTAGCCTAAGTCAAATTAAAGACGGATTTTCGCCTTCGGTAACAAAAAAGCTGAAACAAAAAGCTTAACATCGGTCTTAGAGTGGCGGCCGGAATGCCGATCACGACGATTTTGTACCATTCTAAATATCCAAACTATTATTTTTTTATTAAACAAATTTAAAGATCAACCTTCGACCTCCAACCTAACTGGTGCCCCGAATACAACGGTGCAGAAACAGTCAGCCCAATTCAAATTTAAGAAGGATTTTCGGCAACGCGCCGGAACGCTTTTGAAAGTGGGGGGGGGGGGGGGGGGGGGGGCAAAATGCTGCCATTTCCTATGTTTTTCTTTATGTGGAACTGCCAAAAGTGGAAAAAGTGGGGGGGGGGAAATGCCCCTCCCCCCGGCCCCCCCCTGTTCCGCCGCCGTTGATTTTCGGGTAGTAACAAAATAAAAATCTGTCATAAAAAGGCAGATTCCATTCCCTCAAGTGCCCCGCCGCTTAGTCCACCCATGTGCCGCGCGAAGCGCAGCATCCCGCTCGTACAGTGTGTACAAACCGATAAACGAGATTCCCAAGTCTGTGATCCTGATCCAAGGTTAACTCGCAAGAGGGCGCTATTTCCGGCACTATTATATATCTGTGATTGTATTGGCTATATTAGGCCGACAAAAACCACGATCACAGACTTGGAACCAAGTCTAATAAAACGTCTCGGAAAAAATAGATTGCCCTATTTAAAGACCAACTAAAACGCCAATTTTTGTTGTTGACTTTTTGGACTAGTAACAAGTTTCATGATTCTGAAAAATACAAAAAAAAAATTTTGGAGCCTTTTCCTTCTGACCCACTTTGACTCAATTCAGAAAAGGCCGAGCGTGCCGTATCGCGCGAGTATTGACGTATACGTGTAGATACATATGACGTCACTGTGTATTATACGACAATGTTTTACGTAGAGTCTGTACGTTTTTGTTTGTCTAAGGCTAGTATTACCTGCTGTGCTTTTTGCACATGATTCAGGTGTAACACTACGGTAAACATATGTTAAAGTGTTGACAGCTTTGTGAGATACATTTAGAATTGGGGTTGTAGGCTTGTTCTTGCTGAAAAGCTAGTTATGATTTATACTTTCCTTTATTTGCAGTCAGCTTTTATTGGGACCTGCGCGGTGAGTTGTGTGTGAGCTGATGCTATACTCCAGTCTGGCGACTTTGTTTATGCAGCCCTAAGGACCCGCACCTTCTCATACACACAATTTCTGTTATAAGGTACCAGACTCAATCGCATGCAGCGTGTACAATGCACAATGAGTCAAGCGAGCGTGGACAGGGAGACGGCCGGGGCTCTGGCTGCTTGAGCCGGCAACATTACGGGGCGCGTGAGTCCGGGACAGGCTTGGAATGCTCGGTGCCTTTAGAGTTGGAATGGCTCCAGCCTTCAAACGGAATTGTGCCTTCAAACCCAGCTGAGTTTTCATACTAACACTATCATCATTACAGTCTTTGGCGAAATGTTCTGCACATATTTTCGACCATTTCCGACAGCCAAAAATCAGATATTGTATTGTCTACAAAGCGGACCCACTGTCGCCTTTGAACTCCATTCAGCACTGGGAATCGCAGTAAGGTTAGGTCAGGGTTTTTGTCGCTGTTCTTCGTGCAACCCCCAACTACACACGATCGAGGCATAATGATTATCTCAGAACCATGCTCATACTGAAATAATATCAAAATTAGACAAAATAGACGGGACAACGGAGGAGTTATGTCGATAAAAACTCTTCCAGCAGCATCAACTCCACGTACGTACATGCATAGTGTTTGGCTGTATCATCAACCGACTCTACACGTGTACGTCACGGGGTCACGTACATACATTTAACATACATAATGAGCTTTCGCGAAACAGGATAAATAGTTCAGAATAACAACCCCTTTTAAAAAAAAAAATCCTCTCGTCTGCCAACTAATATCCATAAGTTAAAATAGTATTTAAACTGTTGGAAAAGTCCAAAAAGTCAAAAGAAAATTTGGCGTTTTAGTTGCTCTTTAATCATGTAGTATGTCGTCGACGTGCCATCAAAAAAACTTCTCGAGTTAACGTTGTATTCACTTTCTGCCAACAGAGGGCGGGCGTTGCGCTGGTGGCGCATGGCAACGATATAAACGAATGATGCAAAAAGTTATGTACATAAAAAATGACAATAATTAGGGCAATACGTTGCGTGCAGTACACATTTATAGGGCCGGAAGGAAGTACTATCGTGCATGCATACAGAGTGCCAACCTACCCTTCCACAACATGACTCTTTATATGCCGCCTTTGGCAACTAAAAAAAGAGGAAGGGACCAGAAATCTCCGTAAGTACGACTGAGCTGTCTCAATAATTTTGGCGATTGTGTAGTGTAACGTTAGTGTAGGGGGTAGCCCAGGTTGGACGATGTCTTCATAGTTCATTGTACTACGAGGCCATACTGGGCTAGTGTAGGGGGCGATCTGTGTAAGTTAACCCATGAAGTCTTTTCCTACCTCCATGGTTAACCCATGAACCGTAGGTTAGTGTAACGTTAACGTTAGGGCCCTTTTTATGTCTGTGGAAATTAGAGTCAAGAGTATTTTTCCTCATTCCAAAATGATTTTTTCCACCTAAAAGGAAAGCAGACTTCTCTTAATTCTATTGACATCATTTATTTCGGTAGAAAATGCAATTTTCTTACGCGCTTTATGGCAGTTGCTATGCGAATGAACGCGGTTTTGCGTGTTTACTGTGCGTCGCGGTGATCGCCATCTTGATTTTCGCATTGCGTTTTGTCGTCCTCATCACCGCTTTACCCCAAAATTTTCCTCAAAACTAAAACCCGGCCCTTTATCTACTACGGCATACCTGTTGGTTTGTAATGTCGCTAACTAGTTCATGTAGTTTGGCAATTCCAATAACCTAAAAGTGGATTTTTGATCCCTTATAATAATTAATATAGGGAACAGGGCACTACACAATCGCCATGATTTTTCTCTCTTAAAACCCCTTGAGAACGGTATTTTACGGGAGACGTCAGGGCCGGCGCGGCGGCTCTGGCAGCCAAACGAACCGCTACAATGTGTTTGTGCAGTCAAGCGTAACCTATACACAATAATCCAACAGTGGATTGAAACTGCACAAACAGCGGCCAATTAATGGCATCATCCGGCCTGGTGGCACTGTTTTTTTTTGCACCAAATTCCGTCATCCGTACGCAAGGGGTTAAAAAAAAGAGTAGATTTAACCGGTCATACAAATCACCGTCAACACGCAAAACACCGTCAACACACCGTCAACAGCTTCAAAACATTCCTTACTGACAAATGCGGTACAAAACTGTAAAGTATGGGTCAACACGAGATTTGGGCTTAAAAATGGGAGGTTAAACATCTGAAAATACGATTTCTTTCTTCAAGAAAACAGACCGCTCCATGCAGCTCCAAAATCGGCAGCCGTGCCTCACTCAGCCATGTCGTGGGTGCGCAGCGCGTGCGAAGGCAAGATGGCGGCCAATAGCCGTGCTGCTTAGAGATAATTTTTTCGCGTAAAAAAATTCTATTTTTATAAATGAAATGTGACTTTTAACTGACAGAAATTCAAATTTAGCCTATAGGCATTACATTTCTATGCCTCTTTTGTTAATTTAGAATGTGTTTTGGAGGTGTTGACGGTGTGTTGACGGCGTTTGTGCATGTTGACGGTGATTAGTAGGACCCTATTTAACAGCAGCCTCATGAGCAGGTCCACTGCTGGTCATGCTAGTCTAACCTAGTCCCAGTAACTATAGGACCTTACTTATCGCTTTTTTAACATCTGGACATGATCTGGCTAACTTACATGTAGGTACATGGACATGAACAGCAGACAGTGCACCAATGGTCCACACACCACATGGGGCCAATGTGTATTAAACTTGTTCAAGTCCTTTAACCTAACCCCTAGGCATTTTTTGTTTGGGAAGTGTCCAACCTTGTCAAAATCCAACACTGTGCAGTATACATATGGCACATTCTTTGGACTTAGACAAATTGGGGCATCATATATAGCTCCATGTAAAGTAATGGTGCCAAGGCCCTACAGTACTGAACCCATCAAAATTCAACGCAACCCCTTACCGAACATGACTGCTGTCCAATAGCAGTTTTCATAGCATGCTGCATAGCATTCGCATGCTATGAATAACTGCTATATCCAATAGCATTCTCATACAAACGTTCATTGAGGTATAGCATGTGGATAGCATGTCAGGATGCTGAATTATTTAAATGAGCTAAAGCATGCGCATGCTACTAGGAATGCTTTCAAAGCATGCCAACTGGAATGCTATACCATAGCATGTGCATGCTATATGGATAGCATGTGCATGCTATATGGATAGCATGTGCATGCTATATGGATAGCATGTGCATGCTATATGGATAGCATGTGCATGCTATATGGATAGCATGTGCATGCTATATGGATAGCATGTGCATGCTATATGGATAGCATGTGCATGCTATGTGAATGCTATCATATATCCTGATTTACACAAGTACATTTACTTTATTTCCTTCAAAGCTTTCATCTGTTAATCTCACTTACAATGAGACATTATTAACACAGATAACATATTTTGAAATTTAATATGGTGTGATCAAAAATATATTTTAAAAATATTATTTATGCTTCAGCCTTTGGTGTACGTACATTGTACATGACAATCTTTCTCCTCACGTGGCATTTTAAAAAGCAATGACCGAAAGTTTGATGACAAAAACTGCTTAATTTGAATTATCCTTGAAGCAACTAGTCGATCAACTATATCCTATTTGACAGGGACTGGTTCATGGTATTGCTTCTTAAACCATATGGCACAATCAGGCACAACCCATTGTCTTTTAGAAAACAGGTCCTAAAAAATATATGTTGCAGTGTAGTGGATAATTATGGCCTTAGCACCTAACCATTTAGAATGCCAGGTAAAAGGCATATTAGTCTTGGTCATGTTGGTCCTGTATGTTTGGTTAGAATGGTTATAGTGACATTACAAGGTTCACAGCTTGTAATCAAAACCAATTAAGCTTATCTTGGCAATTACTTGAAACATCAATTGAAACACAATCCAGTGTACATGTGTATAGAATCTCAGAAAGTTGCCTGCGTACATCGCCGCTTATATAAGGCATCATCATATCCAGTTTGACTTCACACCAATGCCGTGCAAGCGTGAAATTGTGAATCGACTACACACATTTTTGACACTTTTTTTGTGTGTGATTTCTCATGACAAAAAGCAATAAAACTGATAAGCTAATTGTCAAAGGGAATTTCTAACATTAATACTGACAAGATGCTATGACTGTGACCCAACGGCGGCGGAACAGGGGGGCCGAAGGGGCATTTGCCGCTCCACTTTTTAGATTTTGGGGAAATGGCCCCCCACCCTACTTTTGGCAGTTCCAAATAACAAAAAACACAGAAAATTGCAGCATTTTGCCCCCCCCCCCCCCACTTTCAAAAGTGTTCCGGCGCCGTTGGTGTGACCCCACATAGTGAAGAAACTACGGAATTAAGTGGTGGATTATTATTAAAGGGATGGGATATTATCAATATTGGCAAGACAAAAACAAAATCTTCTATAACTTCTTGCTGCAAATTATATGCATATCTGAAATGAAAAAGAAAAATATGTATTAAATTGTGAAACAAAAAAGTTCCAACATTTGTCCAAGTTGTAGCTTTAGAGTACGTCGTAGCAGCTAGCTCACCGGAAATTCACAAATAAACTTATATAGCCATCATAATTATTTTAAATTTCCCCGTCATTCGAAACTTAGACAGCATGATTCAATTCACAATCGACAATGGGGACATATCTTAACAGATTAAAAGCCAAAATGAAATTATTTGAGCCAAAAGCTCACCTCCCACTTGTATCCATATACTGGTATAGTACAAAATTGTAAACTTACCGCATACAAACAGCTTGTGCTGCAGTTGTCCATTAGACTTAGTCCATTTAGCCAATCATCCAGTGTATTTTTTACATGTTATGTACAGATTAAGTGTGTACATGAACAGTAAATAATATCCTGCAGTCATTCATATATAGACCTATGCCATGTAAATGGCCATGATTTTTACCCAGTTTTCTACAATTTCTTGCAAGACTGTGTACTGCACTCTGCACTGCAATTCAACTAACTGCAATTTCAAATTTCCCACACAGACCCTTGGTATGCAAGGTCACTGTGTCAGGTGACTTTGTGACCCATATATATGCTGCACTGTGGTTCCTCCATGGTAATATGATAGGCTTGTTGATATATGAATGCTGTTTGCAGGCTGTGCTTAGCCATGGACTGCTAAATTCGAATGCTGTATTCAATTTGCAGTTCGCCCACTTTGCTTTGCAGCTCACATGTTATTTGGAATGCTATAATACTGCATGCTATCAAGAATGCTGTACTGACTGTTAAATTTAGCAGTCATCCATCTGTGATTGCTATGTGAATGCTATAATAGCATGCACATGCTGTTTTAATGCTATTAAACTGCTATGCACATGCTATTATAGCAGTCTTCTGTTGGAGTTTGTAAGGCTTGGAGTACGTAGTTTAAGTAATTTATTTTTCTTAACACTTAACTGAAATTACAACTTTTTAAGTAACGTAATTAATAACTATATTATATTTATAAAAAAAATGAAAAACCAAAGTCAGGTAATGAATCCATTTTCAGTTTGCCTAAGATGGTTCATATTTTTTTCATTTCATTTAACATTTTTGCCAAAATTGGGTTTTGGGGTTTCTTTTTAAATATATTAAAAAATCATGCAAAAGTAAGTGTGCTCCAGCATGGGAGACCGTATAGAGTACCAAAGTGATGACGTCAATCAATGCAATGTTTAGAACCAGAATACATTCTAAACTGCATGTGTTTGGAACCATTGCCGCGACAACTGACGTCAGACTTCGGTACTCTATAGCACAACTGGATTATTAAATCATGTTTCACTTTTTACGGTTGCCAAAGGAGATTTATATTTTATCCATTTTGATTATGCCACAAGTTGCTAAAGATGTTTTTTTCCTTTGATTTAAAAATCATGGAAAGAAAAGTTAATTCAGAACAAGACAATCATACAGTGAAGGTTTTGCATCATTTCGTTTAATACGTATTTATTTTTAACCCAGATTTAATTTTTTTGACCGACTGACCCTCCTTTAAGGCACAAAAAATATGAGAACCACAAACAAAATTGAAGCTTTTGAAGCGACAAAATCCCCACCCCTGGGGCAAAAATCTAGCGACAATCCCAACCTAAATGGGTGGGGCCACCCCCACCTTATAGGGTTGGGATTAGAATTGTGATGCTATCATATGCTTTATGTTTCGATTAGAAAATGCCTGGCAAAAGGATCGAACAAACATGTACGCATTGTAGGGCTTGTAAAAAATGCCATCGGGTATATATTATAATACAACACACATCATGTACCTCTATCCCCAGTGTATGGTGACCAAAATCCCCACCCTGGGGCTTAAAAAACATGACAAAATCCCCACCTCAGAGGTGGGGGAGGAGTGGGGGAATCAATTGATAGGCACATAATTTTGACATTTTAGTAAAGATTGTCTTCGTTGTTGCTCCAACTTATTTTCCCTCAAAAATCTAAATATTATTGACAAGGGATCAGTTGAATTTGACAAAATCGAATACTATTCTTGCAAGCTGCAAGAGGAACAGACAAATCAAACTGCTTCCTGTTACGGATGACGACCATGGCTGCTCTTTAAGAAAAAGTCTATATTATGCGCATTCTTGCGCATACTCAATCCATTGTTTGCCTATTGTTTGCATTACGCTTGGCTGTACAAGCCATTGGCATACCAGAAAGGATTAATCATCCATAAACCTGTGTTTTTGCAGAAATGACACGAAGCGTGTATTTGGCAACTATGAGGAAAATCTTCCGACTGCCCAAAGCCACTACAACAACACTCACAGCAACGTTCTGGTGGACCGCAAGTTCTCCCCGGCCAAATCCCGCATCCTGTCTCCAGCCCGCCAGCACAAGCCCCACCCGTCCCAGGTCGGTTTCCTGCTGCAGGATTGTCGGCTGATCCACGAGCCCATCTGCGACGTCAAGCCCCAGAGCAAGGCGACCAGTGGTGCCGACGACCCAGAGAGCAATAAGTGGTGGAAATGGCAGGTGGATCGCGACATCGTGCCAAAAAGGACGGTGGCAAAGTACAGTTACAATTCGACAAACAGGGACGAGTTCCGAAAACCGGAGAAATCCCAGCCGGGACAGACCAGGCATGGAAGCAACCCAGGAAACTATGCTTGTACTGGAATCGGTAAGAATCCATAGGGAGATGAAGCTATAGAGGAGCAGTCATCAGGGCAAGTAAGGGGTGTAGTCATGCATGTATGGAAAGATTTCACTTTAACACCTAACCAGGTATTTAGACAGTTATCCAGGAGAGTTGGATATTTTCCCAAATTTTTCTGTTCATGACCCGTTTTGGTGGGGGTATAAATTAGAATCTTTTCTGTGAGGAATTGCCAACACACTGCCACACCCACAGTCCCATACAAGAAATATCAGTGAATAAAACTCCTAGGCCTCACTCGATTGAAATTTCGCATTTCTAAAAAATAAAGTTGTGCACCAAAGTGCAGTTATACAAAATCTTGCTGCCTGCCCAAGAGCCCCACAACTTACATGCCACAGAGAGAAAGTCATTATTAAAACACATTTCTTTACGCCTTCTGCGAAACAACCATACATGTATGTCTTGGCAAAGTACTGTCTCATGACTTGCTGTGCCTCCATACCCCCCCTCCCCCACTCCCCCCCCCCCCTCCCCCACTCCCCCCCCCCTCCCCCACTCCCCCCCCCCCTCCCCCACTCCCCCACTCCCCCCCCCCCCCCACTCCCCAACGCCCAAGACTCACATACATACTAGATCCTGGGTCTAGCCGGACAGACGAACTTGATGAGCCAACAATTAGGAACATTTTGGTGGAAATATTATTTCCAGAGCAGAAAAGAATCAACTTGCAAATGCTGATTTGCCGCTCAAATTATTTACAGCATATTGTATTTTTAATGCTGTATTCGTACTTTTTTGGCATGGCACCCAAACAATTACTTTTTAAGTTGAATTGCTAATTTGTTAGCATTAGGTAATTAGCTATGAGCTTTGCAATGAGACATTGCAAAGAAAAAAGTTGATTGAAGATAAGTAAAACAAATATTAAGTTTTTGCTATAAGTAGCAGGACACTCCTATTCTTACATGCTAATATGTAGGGCAACCATGGTATTAAAGTTAAGACCAAATAGATTGCAAAGTGCAATAAACATTTTTTTCCTCGTTTAAATAGTTTTCTTCAGTTATTCGTCATTGTTCGTTTGTAGAAAGAAATTAATTGAATTGAAATTTTCAGCCAGGGCACTGACACAGCAACTTTAAGCAAGCAAATCATTTTACAAAAAAAAAAAAATATATATATCAAATTTTGTTGATGTTTGTACCCAATGCCAAAGTCACTGATATTCAAAGCGTATATTTTTGAAATATCTTTCTATTGAATTTAAAATGTTCTTATCTGCTTATGCGAAATAGAGATTACTTTAATACTGACAGCATGTGTCAATCTCTTATTTTCTCAACAGTTCCAATAACCAGCCTAGCATCAGAGAAAGGACCTCGCCTATTGGTCGAACACATCTCTTACGATCACCAATACAACAGCCGGACAAACCCCAGCCAGCCAATCCGGGGAAAGGTAACTATAACTTGCTGTTCAATCAGGGTAAATGTAGCATCTTCCATTACCTCATCTTTAAAAATATACTGTCTGTGCAAAAAAATTGTTCTTGTAAACGTTTTCTTCCCACATGTTTAATTTTAATGAAAAAAAAAAAAACTTTTTCAAAGTGAACAACGAAAACTGGCAGGAGTGGGATTCGAACCTGCGACCTTCGGAATACCGTACCGGCACTACCAACTGAGCTATCTTGCCCT
Organism: Hippasteria phrygiana; assembly: GCA_037893225.1. Classification (NCBI taxonomy): domain Eukaryota; kingdom Metazoa; phylum Echinodermata; class Asteroidea; order Valvatida; family Goniasteridae; genus Hippasteria; species Hippasteria phrygiana. Next base: position 28,344 of record JAZGUH010000092.1, read on the forward strand.
ATGTTGGCTGTCTCCCAAATTCTCAGTGTCTTTGTTCAGTGGGCGCTAGTCAGAAGTCATAAACCCATATGCCGTATAGCCAAGGGATCACGCCCAATTTTGCGATACAACCTGGGAAGCGATCGATATTGTGGGGATCACTCAATGAGGATACTTGTTTCAATTTAAGAATCTGCAACCCTCCAAAAAGGTTTTGTTCTTGGTTGCTTTTGCGCATCTAATGCACACAAACATATGCCCGGATTTATGTTGGGCCGCAAATAATTCAGCATTTGTAATGTAATTATTAGCAATAAATAAGGGGATAAAAGTGTGATGACCCAGTCTTTACCACGTCAATAATAACCGAGGAGGGGCGTGACCGCTGTTAATGGACCGAGCCGATGGCGAGGTCCATTAACAGCGGTCACGGCCCTTCGAGGTTATTATTGACTGGTAAAGACCGGGTCATCACATTTTTATCCCCATTCATAAATGCCTTCTTACGAAAAATGTAAAAACCTCCCATAAAAAGGACAAAATGCGAAGCTTTTTAACCCCACTTTTTCTCCCATTTGCTCAGTACAAAACACATGCGTACGTATCGGCCTTGTGAGTGCGTGAAGGCGCTCCGCGCCTGTCTGTCGCGTATGCCACGCACGAGATGCAGCATTTTATTCACGTGCATTAGCGTTGTCTTACATTATGAAGTGAACTTCATAATGTCATAACATCTTGTGCGTGCACCTACTACGCTCTCCCTGTTATGTTGCGTATATAGGCTGAGAAAAGCTGGTTATGATGCGCCGTGTTTAAACAACTTCCAGCCCTATTTAAACAACCGTTTAAACACACCCACGTGACAGGCTCTCGATAGGGATAGTGAAACTCGCTGAGGCATTTATGAATAGTAATTAAAAAAACCAAACATGATTTTACAGCCCGCACAGTTTTTACCATAAACAGTGTCTTAACAGCCAAATTCAAATATTTAACCATCCTCGCTTTTGCCCAACAACAGAAGCATGGCAGCTTTGTGTGGGACTGCTTCCATCCGGTTTCACCTTCCAAGCTGACCACAGGAACCAGAAACACCACCGTCCTAACAGCTCCGTGGGCATCCAGTGCACAAGACATTGACTCTGACAAACCGTCCCTGGCTGTGCCCAAAGAGACCAACAGCATTACACGTCAGGAGGCCGTTGGTCTTGGCACCCTCGATTCAACCGTGCCGCAGCTCTCAATGTTACCCCCGATTGTATCCTGATTCCTGACAGAGAGGTTATTAATTGCTCAGTTCAGTTGTTGGAGTGTGAGAGGTAGGGCAATACATAGTCAAGGATGATGTTAAAAGAAATTTTTGAGAAGAAATTTGTAATGAGACAGTCATGCATAAATTACGCTACAGCTTCCATGAAACCCTGCTACTCACAGGGGCTTGGATACATCCCTATAAATGACCTAGACCAGGTGGGGTTCTTTTGCGTCTTGGGTGAGCGGTGCCAAAAATCAAAACAGGATGTCCAAAGACACCTAGGCATTACTCTGGCTAAAAGCCAACACATTTTATTTTCTTCAACAACGTCTGATGAATACCAGTCACAACCAATATACATCACATTAAAAATTTCGTTTTCTAACAGATTTAATGCTAAGCATTTTTTTGTATGTGCTTTCATCAGATGTCTTTCTAGCTGTAGCTCCATTCCAAATCATAGGCCCTCTCCAAACCAGTGTTTCACTGTTGAAAGATCTTTTGTATGGACAGGGTGCATAAAATGTAAATGCACAAGAGAATGGACTTGTAAAGTTCAGTAGTGAACTATAGGGTTTATTCATGTCTTCCATGGCACTTAAAGCTCTCAGTCTGTTTTTACTTTCTAAGAAATCTGGATTGGACATGGGGGATAGGAAATGGGCATTGTATTTGCACCACTAATGGTAGTAATGTTGTCCTTTAATTAGTGTCTTTTTATTTCATCCTTGCCGTAAAAACAATAATGAAATATATTTGAATGAAGGAGCATTTGAAGACCAAGAAAATCGTCACTTAGTTGTTTTTACCATTTTACATTAACAAAATATATATTTAAAAAGTAATACGAGGTGCGATCAAAAAGTTCCGAGACTGTTTCTTTTACGAACGAATGGAGCACAGCACAGTAATGTGCATGTAGCAGGTGTAAGCAATAACTTTCGTGAGTAAGTATTTCAAGTTACATCACTTGATCAACATCAGCACCTGTGTTACACGCATTTTGGTGACCATTGGTACGTGCGCATTTGCGATTTCACCATGGACCTGAAACTTGAGCAGAAGCAGCACTGTGTTGATGTCTGCGAGGATCTCCACCAACAGGCCCGGGATGACGAGAGTTGGGTCTACGGCTACGACCCAGAGACCAAACAGCAGTCTTCGCAGTGAAAGAGCCCGCAGTCTCCAAGTCTGAAGAAGGCGCGTCAGGTCAGGAGCGCAACCAAGAGCATGCTCATCGTTTTCTTTGACATTCGCGGGGTTGTGCTCCGTGAATTTCTCCCCCAGGGTCAGACTGTCAATGCTGAGTTCTACTGTACCGTTCTGAGGGAGAACATTTGGCGCAAACGGCCTGAACTGTGGCGCGCTGGCAATTGGGTGCTCCAACATGACAACGCGCCCGCTCACAGCGCGTTGAAAACGCGCGAGTTTCTCGCCCGCAACAACACAATCGTCGCTCCCCACCCTCCTACTCGCCGAATTTGGCTCCCTGCGACTTCTTTCTGTTCCCCAAAATGAAGTTCAAGTTTTTACACTGTGGAGGAGATCCAGCGAGATGGTGCTCGCGACACCAGGGCTGTAGTCGAGTCCATCACAAGTCCCTGCAAGTCCATCACAAACCCTCCAGTCCTAATCCCAATCACAAGCTATTCAAATGACCTTTGACAAAGGCATTCCTTTGTCATTGTTCATCCAGTTACTTGTGACTGGACTTGTGAAAGGACTTGTGAAAGGACTTGCAGGGACTCGATTACAGCCCTGCTTGGCGCGCTTATGGAACGGGATTTCCAAGCGTGGCAGGAGCGCTGGGAGCGGTTTATCGCTGCACAAGGGGACTACTTTGAAGGGAATGGCGGCCAGATTTAAATCACGTACGGTTTTTGCTTGTTATAGGCGCAGTATCGGAACTTTTTGATCGCACCTCGTATTTATTTTTAAAAATGAATTGAGACGTATTTATAACTTTTTAACCCCTTGCCACCGGTTGACACATATGTGTGCGGATTGAAAATTGCCACCTGGTCGGTTGACGTCTATGTGTTCCAATCTCTGCATTTTCAATCCATTATTGGGGTATTGTGTACATTATGCTTGGCTGCACAAGCCGGCATGGCGCCCGGCGCCCCCATATAATAACCGTACGCAAGGTGTTAAATACAATTCTGATAAAATGTTAGATCCCTGTATTGTAAGTTAGCCCATGAGCGCAAGTGGAACACGGAATAATGTGGTGCGTCTGTGTCCCATATGCCACAAGGCATAATAAAACGTGCGCAACTTAGAAGAGCACGCAATACATGCCTGGTGCATGATGTAATATAGGATATGAACAGACCATTCAGGATCGAGTATTCAAGAAGATAATACACATTTTTGACCCACTCTGCAAAAAGGGCAATTATGTTGCAAAATTTGAAAATAGTGTTTTATATATAGCTGAAAAGGCCATTTTATAAGCTTTCATATGGTATATGTCCGAGGCCTGTAGCATTTTGCATTCTCGAGATATTTGGAAATTTGCATGTTTGTTTCCAGGAATTTCTTTAAATGACTCAAGGGTAGTGTACACGATTGGTAATCCTCCAAAATTGTTTTTACTGAATTATTACGAAATACCTTACTAGACTAAGTTAGTAGTAGTCTCAATCATCATGTGAAATTATGGCACCAGGTGTGCTGTCGTTGTCAAGAAAAGTGGAAATATATATCGTTTTCCAACGATTTCCAGCTGGAAAGCGTTGGAAATCTGCCCTGTAGCCTTTAGTCAAGGCGCGCGTGGCTAGCCGGACGAGTGGCGCGCCCGGGATATGTTGGCATTCGGGGCGCGATAGCTACGCGCGCCTTGACTAAAGGCTATCATATCCGCCAGACGGTTGAAAACGAGTGCCGTTTTTCTCTCGTTTTTTTCCGCCATCCAACAACGCAAAACTTTTAACAGGTCAGTGGAACGATATTTCCTATAAAATACTAACCCCCAAATCCGCCCAATCCTGAAAATTGCAACAATGACCAATCATGTACACTGCCTTTACGGAGAAACAAGCCATTTAAAATAACAAAAAGCAAAGCAATATATAAAGCACTTGACACAAACCATTCTTTTTTCCCAACTATATTTACTGAAATCAAAGATTTTGGTTATGAACTAGAATAACATAGGTATCAAAGATGCAAAAAATTCCGTCCCTTAAAAAAATCACTTGTTGAAGAATTTTTCACCCTCTTCACATAGAACGGCCCGGTATTATGCGTAAAAGCATACAGCGACTTATGTAGTTGTACCCTTTTTGCAGAGTGGGTCACATTTTCTGTTTCCTACTGATGTGTGTTCATTTTCAGTAGCACAATATCATTAAATTGCTGCTAGTATCAGACTTGTCACAGAATTGGAAATATTTCATATTAAAGTATTTGACAAATTTTGCATGTCTTATTAAGGAATAATTGCATTGAGTTAAAGGTAGTGTACACGATTGGTAATCCTCAATTTTTTTAAAAATGAATTATTACGAAATACCTTACTAGACTAAGTTAATAGCAGTCTCAATCATCCTGTGAAATGATGGCACCAGGTACGTGTGCTGTCGTTGTCAAGAAAAGTGGAAATTGATATTGGTTTCCAACGATTTCCGGCCGGCAATCGTTGGAAAACTGCCCTGTAGCTTTTAGTCAAGGCGCGCGTGGCGCGCCCCGGATATGTTGGCATGGTTGGCATTCGGGGCGCGTCACGCGTCCAGGTAGCTACGCGCGCCTTGACTAAAGGCTATATCATCCGCCCGACGGTTGAAAACGAGCGCCGTTTTTCTCTCGTTTTTTAGCCATTTAACAACGCAAAACTTTGAACAGGTCAGTGGAACGATATTTTCTGTAAAATACCAACCCCAAAATCCATCCATTTATGAAAATTGCAATCATGTACACTACCTGTAAGTTTACAGCATTACTGTCAATACATGTACATATGTATTATATTATATTATGGACGATGTGTAATCCTCAGAGTGAGACTTATATGTATGAAGTACCATCCAGAGAGAGAGAGAGAGAGAGAGAGAGTTCATTCATACATTTTTGTCACTGTACCTGACTTTGTTTTAGATGGTTTTAGATGATGTAGATTACATTAAACGGGCATGACCACAAGCTTTAAAATGACGTAATCTGTATTATTGCAAGCTTCTGCCCTAGTCAACCTAAAACTGCCCAATTTAAATAAAGACTAACAGGCTCTGAAATAGTTCAGGGTTCTACCAGGCCCCAATTTCATGGAGCTGCTTCATGCAAAATATTACTTAACCCTAACTACCTCAAGCCTTACAAACTCCAACAGCAGGTTGTGTTGAATGTTGATGGGTTCAGGACTTTAGCACCTTGGCACCATTACTTTACATGGAGCTACAATATATGATGCCCCAATTTGTCCAAGTCCAAAGAATGTGCCATAGGTATACTGCATTGTTGGATTTTGACAGGTTGAGGACACTTCCTAGTAAAATGCCGAGGGGGTTAGGGTTAAAAAAAAAGAGTTTTGGATGGGCAGTTCTTGCTGGTGGAAAATGTACAAACCCTCTGTAACAATGTTAACCTTAACAGTTACAAATCCTCCAATTTCAATTTGATTTCTTACACACCCCAGAGAGTTAGGGTTAATAAAATCTCAATATCTTCTTCCAAAATACAATGTAGTGGACGAGGTAAAATTGTAACAAAGCCTCAGATTGCATCACGCGGCATCAGTATGCAAATTTTGACTGGAACTTTGTGGACAGCCAATTTTTCAATCCTCACAGGGATTTTCAACAGGCAGACATTTAATCCTATCCCAGATGAAAGCATGGTATGCTGCATGCAGTTTTGCCCAGTAGTCTGTTTTTCTGCATTTAGAAAAATTCTGTGGTGAGCAGCTCCAATACGCTGGTGCAATACTAACTGCATGATGAGACATCTACATTGTAGCCATCCTGGCTTGATTATAACTCACTAAAATCAGTTTTATTTTCATCTTTAAAGAGCAACTCCAATTTTTTTTAGGTTTCGATTTAATTGAGAAGAGCAAATAAAACGGATACTTGTCAAGATCCCCATCTTTGATGCCGGTTTTTATGTAAAAAAAATAAATGCATTTTTGTTGCCTTTCTTTCCGCGAGTCTATATCCCAGTTTCGTGAAAAGGAGCGTGATGTCAAAGCTCATTTACATCTAATGAATATTCATTTATGACGTATTACCGTTGAGCACAACCTCGTTCCCATGGTGTCGAGCAGCGCCCTCACCGACACCACAGCTGCTCTCTCACCCATGCATGGTATGGTATGGTATGGTATGGGGATCATTTAAATATCCAATATTTTTGGATACGCATGCAAATTAGGCTCCCTGTGAGCGATGTATTCTGAGCACGTAGTAGTCTGATGGCAATTCTTAAACTTCACATCTTCGTCGAATTCACAGCATAGGCTCTTTGGTACTAGATTGACTAGCTTGATTGTAAAATCGTGAAAAAGGCGGCAAACTACGTGCAGTTCATGGGTTCTCAGAATGGTTGACATGGTTGAGCATCAACGAAGCGTCAATTTATCTCAAAATGAAGAGGACAAAAACAAAGTTACATACCCTTGTAGGTGGCGCACACTCGAGGCAAATTAGGCTTCGGACTTCCTTTTGTCAGTTTTGATAAAGCCTAAAAAAGGGACAGGCTTTCGCCGGGACAACAGGCCTCGGACTGCGGCATGGCGGGCGGCGTTTGCCGTTGGCACACAGGACCAAAAACCCGCCGTTTCGTTCGCAGCTGGAGCACTCTGACCAGGAGATCTGAGGAATAATTTGCTACAACCACTGCTACTACTACTCCTAGAACTATGAGGTTCCTGACATGAACCTCATAGGAAGACGCCGATTTTTCCCATAGGCTAGTACAGCAAGAATAAGAACGTCATTTCCATGCAACACGAGTCTACATTTTTCGCCGTGAATTACTTCATGGCTGCCCCCCAAAAAAATAATATGCCGCATTTACCTCCTCACCTCGGTTGCGCCAAGTCAATTTTCGCCTGAAACGGGTCCAATTTGCGGGAAAAAAAAAAAAAAAAATGCAGTCGTTCCGAAGCGATCACACACGCACACCATCGATTAAGCCGCACACACGAAGCTCCTGTTTTGCGGGGGGCCGTGGGTCGGTCAAGTCATGATTATTCATCGAAAATTCGAAGCGCGGTACGGCAGGCAACTGCCGCGTGTCCGTTATATACCGTCTGCATGCATTGCCTGTCGTCGCAGACGGTATATAACGGACACGCGGCAGTTGCCTGCCGTACCGCGCTTCGAATTTTCGATGAATAATCATGACTTGACCGACCCACGGCCCCCCCGCACATTACCCGGCTGGATGCATGCTGGGATATCTTACTGGAGCTAGCTTCGTGTGCGGCTTAATCGATGGTGTGCGTGTGTGATCGCTTCGGAACGACTGCATTTTTTTGTTTTTTTTTTTCCCGCAAATTGGACCCGTTTCAGGCGAAAATTTACTTGGCGCAACCGAGGTGAGGAGGTAAATGCGGCATATTATTTTTTTGGGGGGCAGCCATGAAGTAATTCACGGCGAAAAATGTAGACTCGTGTTGCATGGAAATGACGTTCTTATTCTTGCTGTACTAGCCTATGGGAAAAATCGGCGTCTTCCTATGAGGTTCATGTCAGGAACCTCATAGTTCTAGGAGTATGCTACTACATGCACGCCAGTTTAGCGATGTTGACCCCGTGCATCCTCCACCGTTTTATGGACCTTCGTTCCACAACTTATAACTTCGGCATATTGTGTCACTTCGTGTTAAAGCTACGGTGAAAGCAGGTGCGGAAAACTTGTTTTGTCCACTGACTCTCCAGATGTGCGTCCCACGTTTGTCGCTTTTGGAACACAATTTAACTTCAAGATGCAAGTATCAGATTTGACGGGTGTATTTTTTTAGGGGCTGGGCGTCACCATTGCAGAAATTTCAGAGAATATATACTACAGAAAAGTCACTAACGTTAAAAAATACCAACAAAAGTTTCACTTTTGGCGCGGCAAACTTTTATCAAGAAATACAGTGGAATCACCAACTGTACGGTTTTAATTTCTCTATATGCTAATAAGCTAATGCTGTATTTTCACTATCCAATCAGGGCACGAGTAAGGAGTTCCCATCCCAGGGCTTACTATTGGAAACGAGGTTGAAAATAAAGTAAGCCATGGGAACGAGGTTGCCGTTGAGCATGCAATAAATAAAAATGCACATAACATCACGTGTAGCTTTCTATGGTACTACATCATGTTTCTTTCATTTCTCAACAGCACCACTAGCGGCCAATTTGTGGAAAGTTTTCATAAACTCGAAAGAAAATGGGAATTTCTTGCAAAATAACATTAAGACACAAAACAAACATGATTTTGTAATGAATAAGTAATTTATTACATATTGAACACAATAACATTTGATTCTAACACTTTTCAAAACCGTTTTGTGCAGTCATTTCTCTTTACTTTCAATTTCAAGGAAATTCACTTACAAGTTTTGGGCAAATCAGTCTAGGGTTGAAGTGGCTTGATTATAAGAAATAGGACAAAGTATGCAAAAAGTAACAGAGAGGCAAATTCATATCTTAAAATATCCCTTACAACCCACCAAGCCCAATTTTATCAAACAACCTCTTGTTTCATCCCCAAACCAATATTTTCCCAATCTATTTCTCTTCTGCTTTTTTGTTAAAGAGTCAGATTCATCATGGCGTACTCTGAATGAATTCTGATATTTAGGATTTAGAAAGTTTCTACATGCAGTTTTAAAGACATATACATTATGAAACAAAATTTAATTAAATACCATTGTTATGCCACTGTGAACCCATCGGATGCGATTTTCTATTCAAAATAGCCAGGGGGATTAGAAAGATATGATTTCAACAATAGGTGTCCAAAATCACACACTACTCTTTTCAAAATCACATCTGAACGCTGTAAACTATTGTTCCACCAATACATTGACTTCTGGGTTAAACAGCTTAGAAAATGGTGATTCTGGGTTCCGGGGTGCAATTTTGGAACCTTGTTAAAAATCACTTCGCCAATTCATTTCACAGGGTGTATGCTAATCAGGAAATTGAAGTGCCAAACTCCATATCTTTACGTAATCCAACATCTCCATTCTAGCATCTTATTGACAGTTCAACTTTAGCCACTTTTCATAGACAATTTTTTTTAATTTTAAAATCGCACAACTCGGCACTGTATTAAATACCAAACTTACTGCATGTATCATGATCAATAATCACCATCTGGTAAATTCTTTTCTATATTTGTTACAATTATATACAAGAAACTGTTCCAATTAGAACATACTTTCTGTGATTACTTTACATTGTCAATGTCTACCATTACCAAATATTCACCCATGGTACAACACCAATAGGTGGTGTGTGTGTGAGTTTGTTTTTGCATTCAATAGTGCACCTTTAACAATAGAGGACAATAGGGTCCCCGATTGAGAAAGGTCCCCGTTTGAAAATCGTGCACAAAACCAATGAGGGCCCTTGCCAAAAAATAATAGTATAAGAGGACAATAGGAGGTCCCCGATTGCAGGCGTTTACACACTTGTGTGTACGTACAGGGGTAGATATGGGATAGGTATAAGAAAGGGTAACAATGGGGACAATTCTACCCCACAGGCTCGTCTTTAGAAATCGACCTACCCCCCAGAGTTCACGCTATGGGTTTTGAGATTTCAATGGTGACAAAGGAGAACAAAGGAAGGACAGTAATGTCTGCAATGGATGTACCCCATATATCTAAATGTGTGTACAGATCCGTGTGTGTGAGAGTTTGTTTTTGCATTCAATAGGGGACTTTTAACCCCTTGAGTACGGTATTTTACGGGAGACGTCGGGGTACCGCGGTGGCTCTGGCAGCCAAGCGAACCGCTACAATGTGTTTGTGCAGTCAAGCGTAACATATACACAATAATCAAACAATGGATTGAAACTGTACAAACAGCGGCCAATTGCGTCATCCGGCCTGGTGGCACTGTTTTGTTTGCGCCAAATTCCATCATCCGTACGCAAGGGGTTAACAATAGAGGACAGAAGGGTCCCCGATTGAGGAAGGTCCCCGTTTGAAAATCGTGTACAAAACCAATGAGGGTCCTTGGCAAAAGTTAAAGTATGAACAATAGGAGGACAATAGTAAGTTCCCGATTGCAGGCGTTTACACACTTGTGTGTTTTAACATTAGTCTCCTTACGGGGTACCGGGAAGAAAGGGTAACAATGGTACCCCACGAGGGAGTCTTTAGAAATCGAGGTACCCCACAAAGTTAACGCTATGGCTTTTGAGATTTCAATGGAGACAAAGGAGAATAAAAGAAGGAAAGTAAAGTCCACAATAGAGGTACCCCATTGCACCCGTTTACACACTTTGTGTGTGAGTATGTATATACCGGCAATCGTGGACTAGGGACAGAAGGGTTAGGTCATAGACAAAGGGGTCCACGTTTGACCGAACGTCCACGATTGAAAATCGTGTACAAAACCAATGGGAGGTCTTCCGAAAAAGTTAAGAGTATAAACAAAAGAGGAACAATGGGACGTCCACGATTGCACCCGTTTACATTTATTTATTTATTTATTATTTATTTATTATTCGGTATTCAGCTGGGATAGCCCACGAAAGTCTTTCGACTTATTTCCAGTGGGGTCCCTGATAGAAGATGAGGAAGGAAGTTACAGTTTTAGACGTGGGAGGAAAACCCCAGAGAATAATTCTGGAGAAAACCCACGGAATCAGGCAGGGACTGAAAACCCAATCCACATGTTGGCCCCAGCTGGGATTTGAACCGGGATCACAGTGGTGGAAGGCGAGGAAAGTACCTCTACACCAACCTGATTCCCCTGACATGACTGTGTGTGTGTGTGGGCGCGTTGGCGTATTCAAACCGCGGACGTAAAATGCCAGAGAACAAAAGAGAACAATATCGTCCGCGATTCCCAGCATACGTCCGCGATTGGAAGTGTGTACAAAGTCTATGGAGGCCTTCCGAAAAAGTTAGAGTATAAACAAAAGAGGAACAATGGGACGTCCGCGTTTGGAGGTCGGTACACGACTGTGTGTGTGTGTGTGTGTGTGTGTGGGGGGGGGGGGGATGTCGGTATACACCCCTCCAGGGATGGCCAAGTTCCTTTTTTCCCAGTTCCTTTTTATAGAGTACCAAAGTGAAGCGCTTCACTGGTTCACTTGCAAAATTATGTGTGTTAAGAAAGACAGCACAAAACCAGTGTATGATCCAAAACAATCGCAAATGACTTTTGCGGAAACCGGACAATGGCTTTTGGTAACATGGCTTGTGATGACGAATTATTCTAGATTCTTGTAAGGCAGAAAACATTTTCAGTGCTTCAAAAAGAATAGAAAAGAAAAACAGGAATCATTGCATAAAGTTAATCTTCACTTTAAATAAAATCATCTTAAATTGCTATTCATTTTTGCTTTCCTGTGAAATTTGTTACTTAGTTTTGTAATACATGTCAAACTCTTGATTGAAACAAAAAGTAGCATCAAACCAGTTGGATTCAGTCATGGTTGACCTCCTGACCTCATGTTGTCCTCCAGCTTGACCTCTTGACCTCAGGTCACTACAGGTTGACATCGTGACCATGAACTAAGCGACTTTTGAACCTCCATGCATCCTGCAGTTATACATTTAAAGACTTGTCATGAAAGAATAATGAACAATTCTAAACTCCATTTTACAAATTTTGCAGTGTGTACCTAACTTTTTGAATGTGGGCCCATCCCCCAAGGTTTCCAAGCCTTCAGTCCGACCAAGGATCCATCTAAAACAAAAGTACAGCAAATATCCTCTGCTCTAGTTTCTATACCAAGCAAAATCAATCAAGGCTTTGTCACTAGTCAGTGGGTTTAAAGAGGAACTAAAACGGCAATTTTTTTGTTGACTTTTTTGACTTATCTGATAGTTTATGCCTCCCCAAAACTAATGTAACAAGTTTCATGATTCTGAAAAATCAAAAAAAATGTTTTTGAGCCTTTTCTTTCTGAGCCACTTTGACTCGATTCAGAAAAGGCTGAGGTCAACTGCGTGCCGTATCGCGCGAGTATTGACGTATACGTGTGGAAACATATGACGTCACTGTATTATACGACAATGTTTTACGTAGAGTCTGTACGTATTTTTTTTGTCTAAGGCTAGTATTACTTGCTGTGCTTTTTGCTCATGATTCAGGAGTAACACTACGATAAACATATGTTAAAGTGTTGACATCTTTGTGAGACACATTTAGAATTGGGGTTGTAGGCTTGTTCTTGCTGAAAAGCTAGTTATGAGTCATACTTTCCTTTGTTTGCAGTCGGCATTTATTGGAACCTGCGCGGTGAGTTGTGTGTGAGCTGATGCAGCCCTCATAAGGACCCGCACCTTCTCAGAACCATACACACAATTTCTGTTATAAGGTACCAGACTCAATCGCATGCAGCGCATGCGGCATATGGTGCCGTGCGTGTACAATGCATGTTGAGTCAAGCGAGCGTGGACAGGGAGACGGCCGGGGCTCTGGCTGCTCAAGACGGCAACCGCAGGCAACGTCGTCGCGGTGGTGCGCGTGAGTCCGGGGCACGATTGGAATGCTCGGTGCCTAGAGTTGGAATGGCTCCAGCCTTCAAACGGAATTGTGCCTTCAAACCCAGCTGAGTTTTCATACTAACACTATCATCTATACAGTCTTTGGCGAAATGTTCTGCACATATTTTCGACCATTTCGACAGCCCAAAATCAGATATTGTATTGTCTACAAAGCGGACCCACTGTCGCCTTTGAGCTCCATTCAGCACTGGGAATCGCAGTAAGGTTAGGTCAGGGTTTTTGTCGCTGTTCCTCGTGCAACCCCCAACTACACACGATCGAGGCATAATGATTATCTCAGAACCATGCTGATACTGAAATAATATCAAAATTAGACAAAATAGACGGGAAAACGGAGGAGTTAGGTCGACAAAAACTCTTCAGCAGCATCAACTCCACGTACGTACATGCATAGTGTTTGGCTGTATCATCAACCGACTCTACACGTGTACGTCACGGGGTCACGTACATACATTTAACATACATAATGAGCTTTCGCGAAACAGGATAAATGGTTCAGAATAACAACCCTTTTTTTTTTTAATAAAACAATTCCTCTCGTCTGCAAACTAATCTCCATCAGTTAAAAGAGTATTTAAACTGTCGGAAAAGTCCAAAAAGTCAAAAAAAAATTGCCGTTTTAGTTCCTCTTTAAGCATTCTGACTACAGTATCAAATAGAATGGTATGTAGTGGTAGCCAGTCGTAGATCAACGAAGGCAGATTGTGCATTCTCCTTTCAAGTCTGGTGGGTTCGGGTGTTGCCCAAGGGTCCAATACGTGAGCCCCACACACACACACACACACACAGTCATGTAAACGGGTGCAATCGTGGACCTCCCATTGTTCCTCTTTTGTTTATACTCTAACTTTTTTGGAAGGCCTCCCATTGGTTTTGTACACGATTTTCAATCGTGGACGTTAGGTCAAACGTGGACCCTTTGTCTACGCCCGAATTATTTTGTCCTAGGTCCACGATTGCCGGCATATACAAACTCACAGGAACAGTGAGGGCATGCACATGATGAAGTGGTATACTGCAAGAAATAATCTATGAATGCACTAACACGGCAAGCGCACACAGTATAGTAATGCACCGTTAATTGTGGGTACATACACTGGTCATGCGATAGACATTGTGGGGGCCAAAAACATTACGTGGACAGAGAAATGTCCCCATAACTGGTCCTAATTTGCCTAATAAAAATCTCACACTACGCGGTTGATGCCTACCCATGTATATCCTTCAGTGGTGTATTTATGGAGACGTGTAGCCCCTAATCTTCACCACCACTAAAGGCCTGCACCCCTCCTGCCCAACCCATTGTTTTTCACCACGGAGATTGAAGTTGTGCACAAAAAGTTTAACCCCTTGCCATCGGTTGACAAAAATATGTGCGGATTGAAAATTGCCACCTGGCCGGTTGACGTTTATGTGTGCCAATTTCTGCATTTTCAATCCATTATTGGGGTATTGGTGTACGTTTTGCTTGGCTGCACAAGCCTCTTGTTTTCGTTTCGCTTGACTGCACAACCCGGCCTGGTGCCCCGGGTTAATCAGCCTATTGTATTTTCTCTGAAGTGCTCCATAGAAAAAAATAGTCCACCCCTGGCTCCCACCTCACAAATTAGGGAGTGTCTCAAAAGTTGGAACGATTGGAACTTTCTCACGGAAACTTTGGACTTTCCACCTATTCCACTGCCTGTTCCACTACCTGTTCCCATTGGGAACTGCTTCAGAACACCGTGCCTTTTGAGGCGCTCCATGACGAACCGCTGATTCGAAAAGAAAACATCAACACATTCTTCACATTTTGTACAATAAATTATTACAGAAAAGAAATATACAAAAAGCAAAACACAGCTCTGTTGATGCACGATATTTCACACTGACAGAAGTTTCTCGTGAGACGTTTTTTTTTAAATACAGTCAATGCTCACCTCAAATTTGAAATCCATGTCTGAGCCATGTTTCTTCTTGACTAGCTCAATCACCTCATCTGCAATGTTCTGTTGGATGGTTCCTTGTACATCAATGTAGTGACACTCTGAAGATGCATAGTGGCAAGAAATTGCCTTTGAGGGGGAAAAAAAAGCAACACGTGATACAGTTGAACTTGATGTATCAGGGACGGATCTGGGAAGTTTTCCAGGGGAGGGGGTCTAGTCTGAGCATCATCCATTTGACAAAGCTGTGCTCCCAAATGAGCATCTGATACATATGCATGAATACAAATTGATCATGACCCCGCAAGACAGCCAATTGGAGCCCACTGTGACATCTTGTACAATATGATGTGAGCAAGGCTGTGAATCGGTCCATAGCTGTCAGCTCATACTATCCTGTGAATTAACATGTCTCTTTAAGAAGAATGTACTGGAAATGCATGAGTAGATGTCAGCTGGTTGGTCAAAATCTGGGAGGTCAAGAGGCGATTTCTTTGCCTAATTAAATCGCGAACGTTCCCCACAACCAGTTTATGAGTAATAATCATGTTAAATCACATGTGCAAAAATCATGGTGGAATCAATTCTTAGATTTTTGTATTTTTAGAAATTTTTAGTACCATTAACCAGAGTTGGAGTCAAGTCCCTGCAAGTCCTTTCACAAGTCCTTTCGCAAGCCCAGTCAGAAGTCCTTTCATAAAGCCGGTCACAAGTAACTGGATGAACAATGACAAAGGAATGCCTTTGTCACAGCTCATTTGAATAGCTTGTGATTGGGATTAGGACTGGAGGGCTTCGGATGGACTTGCAGGGACTTGTGATGGACTCGACTACATCTCTGCCATTAACTCTCCAGGTACGATTTTGTTTTAAGAAAGGATAGTTGAACAAATGTATGTTCACTGATGGTAGCTTTAGCGGCTCGTGCATCACGTGATTATTTTCAATGCTGTTTTTCTCCAATTGTGTTCTCTGCACATTTTCACTCTAGTTTCATCTCTTTCAGACCATCTTTTTGAACCGGAATAAGGTACATGGATAAATTTGGTATCATCGGAAAGCCCATCAATTTCTCTTTATTCTGGTCTGTTAATCTCAAAAAGGCAAACTTGGGAGACATTTCCTAATAAGCTAGAGGGTCACATTTTCTATCCATCGGTGGTAGAGGACGACTGTGGCTGGTTTTGCATGAGGTACCTTTCTGAATCCTTGGGTGCGATTCATCCCGGAGCCATGAATCAAGAGAGGATGGAAGAAGACGGTGTCGCCTTTCTCCATGACAAGGTGGATGCGGGGATGGTCCGGTGAGTAGTCAAGGATGCCATGATACATCTTATTCACACCGCCCTGGAGACAAGCAGACAGGGGATAGGATGGGGGAAAAGTCATGTGGTACTTGTTTTTGTCTTCTTACATGTTTCTTGAGGCTTTCAAGCTACAGTGCCATAAACAGTTGAGGAATCCTATGTTTCATCACCAGAAAGAATTAAAATAAAATAAAATTAATTTGTTCATGCATTACTTATGCAGAGATGCCACTTTTCCGGTTTTCGTTTCTTTTTTAGAAAATCCAAAAAATTCCGTTTTTGGTTCTTCCGGCTGTCCAATAAAAAAACCGGAAAAAAACAAACAAATTGAGTAATTTTTCCCAAAATCCGGCCTTTTTTTTCAGCCGTCCTATAAAAAAAAAGACCGGAAAAGAGAAAAAAAAGACCGGAAAAGAAAAGAAAAAACAGTAAATGCATTGATTTTCACCTCGCTCGCGTCTCTAGTTCAATAAGTGTCGCGCACGGCATGCAATGCTGTCCCTTCAGTAGCCTTAAAAACAAGGCTTTATTGCTGAGCCCGCATGCGATGCGGCACTGCATGCTGCACTGCATGCACTAGCGCTCTAACTCGGCCGGCCTTCCAGCAGTCGAAAGCCCACGTACCCTGCACGCAGCACGCAGCACGTAGGTACGGTCTGAACACGCCTCGTGTGAGTCGTGTGTGCTTGCTGCACCGCATGCAAGCGGGTTGTGTGCTAAGCACACCCAGCATACAGCCTGGAATTCAAGGCTTCCCGATCGCAGTGATATATGAATTAATAAAATGTGCATAACACGCCGGGGAACCAACCACATCATCGTCGCGCACACGGTGTTGTCAAGGATTTGTGTACGTTTTCGCAAGTCATTAAATAAATCTTACACGTAACGTTAGAAATTCGGGCAAAATAATTATGTACAAATTTAAAGTTTTAGAAAGAACTGACAGTTTAAAGGCCATAGAATCAACAGTGACAAAATATTATATATATTAAAAAGTGGAACTGGAAGTGGCTTCAGGAAAAGGATGACAACGATGACTTTCTGTCAGACTAGACTACCTTCAAAAACTTGACCAGGGTGGACTTGCATATAGTGTACAGAACAAATATATTATGGATCGTCAGGGAAGCATGCACTTAAGGTTCACGCAAACAAAGAGGTCCACAAGAAGAACAGAGCGGCAAGGAAAATGCTCAGGAGTTGCCAATTGTTTTCCAAGCTGTTGCTATGAGGACTTTGGCAGTTGCAGAGCTGCCATCAGCTACTACTAGGTAATGTTAGGCATACGTATAATTATTATCAAATTTCTTCTATGGCATACAATGCAGTGATTCATTGGACCTTGCACTTGGCTTTATGAATGCCCCATTCCTGCACATGCATCGACAAGATTGACGCTGAAGTGTAATAATTAGCAATCATACCTTTTTTAATGCAGCTGTGATTAATTAATCAACAATTTACTTGGTAATTGGAAATAAATTTACTTAATGTTTAGGCTAAGGCTACATGTATAAGGTGAGATTGTTTATGTCTATAGTTTCTTTGCATTTTCTTTTGTCGTAAAACAGGGTGCCATTCATTATATGGAATGGTTGACAGTATATAGAGCCATCTAAAAGGCCTAAAAAGCTAAAATTCAAGAGCTAGAACCCTGGTCGTTACGCAGTCCATGCAGTCTGCTCGGTACGCTCGGTCGCGTGCTTCGCTGCTATTTGTCACAATGTAATAAAGTTCCCAAAATCCAACAGGATTTTCCGTTCTAATAAGAAAACACTCACATCTGTATACCACATTTGCATATCAGCGCGCAAGCACACAAACCTCGCTGAAAGAAAAGCGCCCAAGTCGCACCCTCCGCATGCCCCATAAAGGACCCTGTAATATACTGGCTCGTCCTATTTTATTCTATTTTATTTTTTTTTTACTATGAAGGTCTCCATGCGGGAGGGAAGGTAAACAGAGGTGAGTGTTTTCTTATTAGAATGAAAAATCCCCTTGGATTTTGGGAATTCCATTACAGAAAACATCTCACCTCTGTTTACCGACATTTGCAGTAGCACCGAGAGATTTTTGGGAGGGAGGGACATACAGTGACTAAGAAGTCTAAACAGAACCTACATGAAACTGCAGAAGACATGAAAAGGTTGTTCAGACATACCCGGAAGCGTCTATTCCAAATGAGCTTTGCGGGCCTTGCCGGCTGCTGATCGTGCAGTTTCCTGGAGGACTTTCCTGCCCATGTGTCCCTCCGCTTGCACTACATCCTTCAAGTAACATGACGTGAATGTGGATGGATTCTTCCAGCAGGCCGCCTTCATGATATCTAAAAGAGAAACTCCAAGCAGGTGGGCCCAAGAAGTTGACACGCTGCGTGTTTCATGGGCTTGATATTTCGATCTTCGGTTTTCGGTAGGACTTACTACTGCCTCCGAAATCCAACGAGCAATCGTGGTCACAGAGCCTTGATGATGAGGCTGGATGGTTGTGATGAACAGCTGCTTGATATCACCTCTCAAAAGCTGAGTGCGAGCAATGTAGTACTTCAGGGCTCGCACAGGGCACCACCACTTATCCTCTGCTACCGAAGAGAAGGATGTGAAGTTTGGCACAAATATGTCAGGAGGTGAAAAATTAGCCGACTAGTTCTTTGTCAGGAACTCGACCTGTGGGATTAAGCGAACACCACCTGGTTCCCAACATATGTGCCCTGGTTCTATTGACCGGGAATGGAGCTCACTTCTGCAGCGAGCCATAGCAGCAGCCAACAAAAACACCGTTTTTGTCGCGAGGTGATGGAGAGAAGAGCCATCTGCTGGCTCAAATGGAGCTTTGGCAAGAGACGGGAGAACGGCACCAAGATCCCAAGATGGAATCAATTTTCGAGTGGGAGGTCGGTCATTGAACATACCACGCATCAAGTGAGCTATGGATGTGTTGAATGAAATTGATGAACCATCCTGAAAGCCCTGATGAAGGACACCAATGGCTGACCTGTATCCTCTGATCGTGGCAATTTGAAGCCCAGAGTTGAAAAGATGCAGGAAGAAATCCCCAATTGAAGCTACAGATGCTGTATGGGGATTGAAATAAGCTCTCCTCACACAATCTGGTGAAGTGGAGAAGTCTGCTATCATAAGTTCTCCTGGTGGATGCACGTCTGCTCCTGGCTGCCAGGGTAGCAGAGATGTAGTCGAGTCCATCACAAGTCCCTGCAAGTCCATCACAAGCCCTCCAGTCCTAATCCCAATCACAAGCTATTCAAATGAGCTTTGACAAAGGCATTCCTTTGTCATTGTTTATCCAGTTACTTGTAACCGGCTTTATGAAAGGACTTCTGACTGGGCTTGTGAAAGTACTTGCAGGGACTCGACTCCAACTCTGCAGGGTAGTAGCTTCCTCCGAAAGGCCAGCTGCTCGGAGGGAGACTTGGACAGCATCCAGGCACAAAGATGAAGAGTGGCTGGATCTGGGTGTAGGACGTGAGACCTCGGTTGTGACAGGAGGTCTGGCCGGTCGGGGAGCACGAGAGGTGCATGGACAAGAAGGTCCAGGAGCTGAGGAAACCATGGTTACCATGGCCAGAACGGAGCCACAAAGATTATTCTGCACAATTCCGCCTCTATTTTCCTCAGAACTTGTTGTACGAGGGAGATTGGATTGAAGGCGTATGCATGAATCCCCGTCCATTCGAAGCTGAGGGCATCCGTTTTCCAGGCCATAGGGTGAGCATGACGTGCACAAAATGTCAGAAGCTGATTGTTCAGGTGGGATGCAAACAGGTCCCCATGAGGGTGACTTGAAGAGAGATGTGGCGAGGAATACACCAACTGAGTAGCTCCCAAGTGGCTAGACAGAGGGACGGAGAATGAGTTCCCACCTGACGATTGATGTAGAACACTACGGTCGAGTTGTCTGACTTGACCAGGACCAATCTGCCTAGGACTCTGGGTTCGAGGGACTGTAAGGCCTTGAACAGTGCCAGGAGTTCCAAGTGATTGATGTGTAACTGGTGGTCCGCCGCTGACCACGTGCCGGCCACTGATTGGTCGTCCAAATGAGCTCCCCAACCCTGCCTCGAAGCATCCGTAGTGAGAATGGCTGATGGGCAGGGGCGCAGAAAGACCGTACTGCATAGAAGGTTTTCCTGGGATAGCCACCAGAGAAGCTGATCCTGAATAAGCCAGGTCACTGGGATCATTATCGAGATGGGATCCCGTCTTGGTCGGAAGTGATACAGGAGATGAAGTTGTATGGGACGCATGTCCATCTTGCACCAAGGGACCAGGTCCACCATACTCGCAATGAGGCCTAATAATCGGAGCCAGGCTTTGGCTGGAAGAGTTGGCGAGGACATGGAAATTCCGATGCAGCCCCACAGTGTCTGACATCGCTCTGAAGTTGGCTTTGCTCTGCCTGATGCCAAGTCCAGCATAGCCCCAAGGTAGGTTGGGTGTTGCGAAGGAAT
Source organism: Hippasteria phrygiana (assembly GCA_037893225.1). Classification (NCBI taxonomy): domain Eukaryota; kingdom Metazoa; phylum Echinodermata; class Asteroidea; order Valvatida; family Goniasteridae; genus Hippasteria; species Hippasteria phrygiana. The sequence goes on from JAZGUH010000092.1 coordinate 48,964, forward strand.
CAAAAAGATTTCTCGGCATTGATGATGAAACCCAGCTCGGCAGTAAGTTGAACTGTTAGCAGGAGGGCTCTCTTTGTACATTGAGATTTTGGGCCCACTATGAGCCAGTCGTCCAGGTATACGAACATGTGGATCTGCCTTTGATGCAAGAAGGCCGTGACAACCTTGGCTATCCTGGTGAAGACCCGAGGGGCTGTGGAAAGACCGAAGGGTAGACATCGGAACTGGTACACAGATCCCTGATATATGAACTGGAGAAATTTCTGGTGTTCTGCATGAATAGGAACGTGAAGATAGGCATCCTTGAGGTCGATGGATGTAGCCCACCAATTCGTCTTCAGAGACTTGGCTGTACGTTGTCGAAGATCCAACTTGTCTTCAGTTTTGAGACGCTTGGCTTCTTGCAGCATAGCCTCATCAAACCTAGTGTCAAAGAGATCGTCCCCACCCAGGGGAAGATCAAGTAGACGGTCTTGAGAACCAATTGATGGGAGGAACAAATTGTTCAGTACAAGGGAGCGTCGTAACAAGGAAGTGGCAGCAAATCCTACTGCAAATTCCCGAAGACAGAAACCCAGGCAATTATCCAGGATATTAAACATTTCAGGCAATTTACCCGGGTCAGTTAAAGAGGGATCTTTATGGCACAGAGCAAGTGCATCAGACAACAGGATGGAGAAGGAGGCTACTTTCGCTCCATGGCGCAAATGGTTGTCCAGGGCAGAAATTCTCTTGTCCAGTGCTTGTGTTTTCACATCAAAAACTTGCTTGCGAAATTGTGAGTTTTCATGTCGGAGCAAGTCCTTGGCCTCCGAAGACAAAGTCGGGGTCGAAAAGTTTTTTTCGAGGTCTGCAGTATTGGTATTAAACATGCCACTGTGGCTACGCTTTATCTGTGGGAGTGCCCGTTTTACTTGTACCTGTTGTAGGGCCTCATTCATGATGTCTGCACACATTCTATCCACTGGAAATGTGGGCTGTGTAGATGGAAATGTACCAGTATCTCTACGGTATGAAGGCCGAGAGGGCTCCACTGGGGAAGAAGGAGGAAACTGGAGAAGCTTACCCACTTCGGATATGGTAATGTTAGCCCGCTGGGAAATGGAGAGGCTGTCCTCATCAACTGACCGTCCAGAAGAGACATATGACTCCGAAGGAGATCTGGAATGGGTGTGACGACTTCGATGCCCGGACTCAGACCGCGAGTGGTCAGTAGAAAAACGATGACAGCCCAATTGCCGATCCTCCGGCTCCGAACGTGAACGAAGCGGGACCGTGAGCGGGACCGTGAGCGGGAACGGGCGTGGGTGGCGTGCCGCGATTTCCCGTTAGTGAAGCGCCCAGTGTGGTCACCGGAACAATGTGGAGATTGACGCTGAAATCCTGCAGTGAAAGGCACGCCATAATCCCTTGAAGAATGCGACGAATGATCATAATGCGGTGTGTAGTGGCGTGAAAAGCTCACCGGTACTGCTGTGGAGAAACCACGCGGATCGAAGGTTGGATATGGTAAGTGTGTGCTGATGTCGAACTAACGAGGGTCGTTCGGAAAATAAGACCATGCATGGGGCTGATGAGAGCGGTGGGGGAAATCCCGTGGCTCGCCCGTGTAACCTGGTTATGAGCAAGACCATGTAACTGTAGTAGCGTGGCTGGAATGTGGTGCCGGTGGTGGCCCGGGCCTCTGTGACCGGGCGGGGCTGGTCGCACTGAGGGACGCAACGATGTCTGACGCTGTCAGACTACCAAAGGTATGCAGGACCTCTCGGGGGATAGCCGTGGAAGGAGGGCTCGTCCCCGAGGAATTTCGGGCCGTCGTACACGGGGGAACAGGCCCGGTCGATGCGGCAGAAACATCACGCCTGGAGAGTTGGACGGAGGGTGATTTCCCAGATGAACGGCTTGACGTGACAGGCTTCTTCTTCGTTTTGGCGACGTCCGCCATTGTTGTTACAGCGTTGAACGGTTTATATGTGTTAGCACGATGTGCACTGTACGCGTCGCTGAAAAAACCTAGGACGAGCCGGTATATTACAGGGTCCTTTATGGGGCATGCAGTGGACGTGGAGGGTGCGACTTGGGCGCTTTTCTTTCAGCGAGGTTTGTGCGCTTGCGTGCTGATATGCAAATGTAGGTAAACAGAGGTAAGATGTTTTCTGTAATGGAATTCAGGTTTTTTCAAGCAGATCCTCTGTATCTTGCTTGAATAATTGCAACATTTCTTAAACTAAAATTGTGTTGATCATGAGCCACAAGGGAAACTGACCAGGTATTATAATCAATTTTGAGAATAAACAAGGACAATTTATTTTATCTGAAATAAACCCCAACCCCTTGCGTAACTTTACTAGAAAGTATCCTAAATCCACCAAAATCCACCCATTTTGTCATGCACAAAAAGTTGGTTTTGGTGACTGCTCAATATGGAGGTATCCTGAATCCATCAAAATCCTGCAGTACCGCTAGGCTTGAGCCGTGTCCGCACTGGACTTATTTTTCGGAAGGTTTTACCGAGACGATGGTAAAATGAAAAATGGTCAAATGTGACCACTGTCCGCACTTGGACTTTCGACACGGGAAAATTTTACCGAGACCGTGGGAGAAGTAACCGAGCTGTCCATATTAGGACACATGAGGGCGCTTTGCGTGACCTTACTACATTGACACGATCGACCCAAATCACGCGTGCCTTTTCATTTTTCCCGGCTGATGTGTACATATAGGACTACATCGATTAGCACCAATCAAACTTCTGACTGTATCAATAATAATATCTGCCATGATTGCAGACAAAAAAGGAACAACGCACTGGAATTTGGAAACTTGCCACGTGCACCGCACCGCGGTGAAGCAATGCAAAGCGCATGCGTGGTGTCCCAGTGTAGCATGACCTCGCGCTCGGTCCGGATGTACGCTTTCCTGAGCCGCTTTTACCGACTCGCACTGTCCGCACTGGACTTATCGTCTCGGGAAAAGTTACCTGGTCAGTTTTCCTGGGCAGCAGTTGGCCGGTAGAAGTAACCGCTGGACTCAGGAAAAGTAACTGAGAGGAAAACGTCCTAGGCTGTCCGCACTGGACTTAAAATGGGAAAAGTACCCATCGTCTCGGTAAGTTTTACCAAAATAAGTCCAGTGCGGACAGGGCTTTACAATCCTCAATCCATCAAAATCCCCCAGGTTTAAATATGGAGGTATCCTGAATCTGCCAAAATCCTCCAAAACAGGGGGAAGGATTTTGATGGATTGATGTACGTTAGGGTTAATTGACAAAAAAATTTGCCATGCTTTGTTTGGAGTGTGTCACAATTAGTCTTTAACTCAGGTTCAGTCAAGTGGAAAAGGCTTCTAATCATTTTGTTTTTTGATTATACGAAAGCTACCTTTAATCCTCACTACCCCAAGCCTTACAAACTCAAACAGCAGATTTTGTCTAATTTTGATGGGTTCATAGCGCCTTGGCACCATTACTTTACACGGAGCTAAGATGCCCCAATTTGTCTAAGTCCAAAGAATGTGCCATAGGTATACTGCACAGTGTTGGATTTTGACAGGTTGAGGACACTTCCTAGTAAAAATGCCTAGGGGGTTAGGGTTAAGCTGACACTGCTCATATAAAATTTACACAGGCAACAATTTTGCCACCGCTTGCGCTTAAGTGCGCATACTTTCATAATACAGGAAAATGTAAAACCTGTATATTACAAGTTCAGTCAAAAGTGAATTTCCATCATTGTTATTAAACTACACTGTACATTTTACACTAATAACAACCCAACACACCTCCCACTGTGGGTACTCATGCTGCAGTAACTCTGTCTTGTGTGTACCAGGCAGCACTACCAGGCAACCGTTGGAGCGATCTACCCTTTCCATGGCTGTCCAGGAGCAGATGATACGCTCAGCCGGCCTGAAGGGGAAGTAATGAAGATCCTGATGCATGGGATGACGGGAGGACTTGGTTCCTGAGGAACAAGTTCAAAAATGTTTTTTTTTAAGACTCATCACAGAAATCAAAATTGAAAAAATGCTATTATGGTTCTGAAACAATAATGAATACACAAGATTCTGACACATTTTTCTGTTTTAGCATTTAGACGGAATAAATGTCGCACCTACAAAAAAACACCCCTTCCTGGCTTAGAAATGATTGCCAGTAAAACATCGCTGACCAAGGACGACATACGTAATTTATCTTTTTTGATGGAAGTCGCCCGATACAAGGCAAAAAGCCACTCTAGACATACATGTATAGGTAAAGGACTATGGGGTTGCCAGCCCTACCACCCTTACTGTCTTTCTGGGTCCAGATCTACATTTGTAAACAGAGGATAAAGCTTCAATAGATACCAAAGAAATTATCCCAGACCTATTATTTTCAGACCTATTAGACCCAGGCGGGGTAACTTCCACTGTTGGCATGGTTGTTAAGACCAATTAAGGCCCCAAGTCCATATAGGGCCGGTATGTATACCGTCTCCCGGTACGCAAACCGGTTCATTTTAATCCTCCCAAACCGGGTTGCACACCATCCGAGCCTCTACTGGAAGGCTGGCACATTTGGGAGTCCATTGTGTCCAATTCCTGTGCTGGTGAACTCTTTTCAAATGCAGACAATGGGGTGACTTTAATTAATCCGATAATAATCTTCCAGGGGTTAACAAAGGCCCTAAACGTTTGCTCAGTTTCAAAGAGTTTGCCACTGGACAGATCTGACCACACAGTATTTACACTTCGGTAAATCACTACACATACGCGTATACTCAGTCAGTCATCAGTCAATAAACTCCCAATTGTCAACACTCTGATCTGTATGGCCATCAGGCAGCAGGCCAGCCAAGCTCAACCGCAAGTCTATTCATTAAGATGGCTTTGAAATGCCGACGAGCAAGTGGAATTGTACCGTCCGGGGAGGGGTATAATACCGTCCACAGTTTAAACCGGTCTGATACCGGGAGCCGGTATGCAGACCAGCCCTAAATGGATTTTGGGCCTAACCTCCCTGTAATAAGCTTACCAGGATCTGGTGGCTTGTTGATCAGCATTGTATGCATGGCTTTGATGTTGGGCCCAGTAATGCACTCAACATACTTCAAAATCTGCCGAGATCGAGACCATGGAAATTGGATAAAAATGTGGATGCCAAGTAATCTCAAACCATGGCTCATGATAGGATTTTCACGACGAATACATCTAGGGCAGTGTTATTATCACGCTACTATAGATGCAAATTTCTGGGTACTTTATAGCAATTCGAGGAATGAAATGCAACATTTTGGCTGTTTAAATGCAGATTTGTATACTCGTGAGCCAAAGCATGATGTCATTAGAGGCACAAACAGCAATACCTCCATAGTGTTTTGTGCAAAAATACCCTACTTCAGACAAAAACTGGGCAATTTATAGACGTCACGGAATTATCAGGTTGGGGAACCACACTATTTCCAATGGTGGTCGGCCAACCATGGCTAGAAATTGATACCAAAATTCCACATTTCTTTAAACTGACAGCACACCAGGTGCAATGATTTCACAGGATGCTTGAGACTACTATTTACTTACAGTCAAGTATAGGTATTTCATAATAATTCAGCAGTTTTGTTTTTGGATGTTTTCAAATGTTTTATATATATTACCTTTTAACAAGACTTGAAAACCAAGTTCTTAGTTCAAATAAAAAGCACATACATGTAGAACATGGCTGTATTACTTCAAGACAAGGTCATGTGTGTGAAAACAAGTTACAGTGGATCTTCATCACATGGGTCCTTTAATGTACACGCACCTCCGGCAGACAGCAATACTGGAACAGCACAGGGTCTAACTGGAATTCTTGGATTTTGGTGACGGCACTCTCACCTTCGAGGAACTCTGACTTAGAAATGGCCACATCCCGCATCACCACTATTCCCTTGGAGTCCACACGTTTACTGCAGATGTCGGCAAAGCGTTGCCTGTAGTGCATATAATTCAACTAAAATTCAATATAAAATCTAACATTTGATTATGCTTCTTGATAGCGCTTCAAAAAGATTGATTCCGACTGGACCAAATTCGAGTCTCCGCATGAATTACACAGAGTTGGAGGTGATGAAAATACTTTTTGTATTGGCCTATATCTAGAGATTGTACAAAACTACATTTGTATGTGTACATGTAGGTTTGCTTAATTTGCAGGGATGTCAAATTTTCCAAGGGGGCCCCCCCCCCTTGGAGGCACTTCGGGGAGAAAATAGGAAAGGCTCTTTTATTCTGCACAAATGCAACCTTTAGTAGGGGGAGGGGGAAACAAGACTCAGCTGGGAGAAAGAAATGAAGGTGCCCCAATACATGTTTTCATTTCTAAACACTGCTATTTCTGATCATGGAAACTTCTAATAAACCTAAAATGGAAAATAAATCAAAACAGAAAACTCCCAAATACACGCAGATATTTCCCCGGTGAAAACTGTCATGGGATAACTTTTGGTTTTTCTTTTAACACTTTTAATTTCTCTTTCTTTAAAAGTAAAGAAAAAGGGGTTGGGGAATATTATATTTTGAATTTTCTATCACATGGGCACATCTGAAATGTACACATATAAATGCTACATCTTTTGTGTACATGGCATACAATTTGCATACATTTGTACATTCATACAACACTGAAGCCAAGGCAAGAACAAATTCCAAAGGCCATATTTTCATGGAGCTCTGATAACCTTGTTTACTTAATATTTAAACCAATACACTTGTACAGTCGACTCGTTAATTTACGAGGTCCTCCGGACTTACGCAATATCCAGGCTCCCGTCCTATCCAGGCTGCAGGTTTTCCCCTTTATTGTGTATAAATGTGACATGTGGTAGGCCCCAAACATAATGTAAACGCCACACACATCGTGTCGATAAAATTGTACAATGCATTGCTTTATATTGGTTATGAAAATGTTGCAAGCAGATTTTTAATAAAACAAGCAGTAATATTAATAAAACAACACCCGAGCACAAGAACAAGACCGCTGGAGTTCGCCGACCGAGCGATTTGAGAAGCCTAGATCACTGCAAAAGCACTGCATTATGCTACACGCACGTTAGTATTTCAATCACGCACATAAATTGATGGGGCTCTTGTTAGTTGGTCACCATCACGGAAACTAGCATAAGGCACAAAAAGGAGGAAACCAGTGCATTTGTTTGTGAACAGAGGGCGTTTCTCGATCGTGGGGTCTCTATTAATGACTTTTTTAACGGTGAAATTTGTCAAAATGTTGGGGTGCGACTGTCGGGGATTAATCAGCTACAAAAAAAATAAATAAATAAATAAATAAATAAAATGCACCAGGGGTCATAACCAGTCAAAACTACGAATTGGTCTAGTTGTTTCTTGTCCGTGAAATTCTTGGGGAATTTTAAATACGTGAGCATGTACGCACCATATAATGAAATACTCAAATACCCAAAATGATTAACCAAAGAGAAACAACAGATCTAGATTTCGGTTATGAACGCCAAATTAAGGCACCCCAGGTGTATGGTGGAACGGCATGCACCGTTGCCAGCGCGGTGAGAAGGGACATGCACAGAGAAGGGACATGCACGGTGCACGGTGCACGTGCACGGCCGGGTAGGGCGGCCCAATGATCAAACCCGGACACGGCAACAAATCTCCAGCCCGGTTCCAAAATAAAACTTCCGCTGAGCCGCATCAACCCATCACACCTGCAGAATGTACATGTACCAACTCTCAATGCCTCGGCCACAAGAAGAAATAAAAAATCGCAAGATAACTTGTCTCAACGGTCAAGTTGTCGAGTTGGAAAATTTACACCAATATCGAAACTTTTTTGCCAGTTTGTTTAAACATTTTTAATGGGAAAAAAAACAGGGAAGTCAGTGTATGTGTCATGTTAGCAAGTGTTTAACCCTAACCCTGCCAGACGCAGCACAGTGCATCTGAGGTGACAGCTTGACCTTGCTACTATCTGCACACATAAGTCAATGTGTTAAAGTATGCAATCTGATGCATCTGGCAGGGTTTCTAGCCAAAATACCCTGGAGAGTTTAGGGTTAATAACGAGTTTGTCTTTGTTTTTAAGTAATGTCCAGAAAGCTCTTTGTTTTCTTTGCCGTTCTTAACAAAATACTCGTACCCATCGCAAAGTACTCGTACCCATCGCAAAGTACTCGTACCCATCGCAAAGTACTCGTACCCATCGCAAAGTACTCGTACCCATCGCAAAGTACTCGTACCCATCGCAAAGTACTCGTACCCATCGCAAAGTACTCGTACCCATCGCAAAGTACTCGTACCCATCGTAAAGTACTCGTACCCATCGCAAAGTACTCGTACCCATCGCAAAGTACTCGTACCCATCGTAAAGTACTCGTACCCATCGTAAAGTACTCGTACTCATCGTAAAGTACTCGTACTCATCGTAAAGTACTCGTACTCATCGTAAAGTACTCGTACTCATCGTAAAGTACTCGTACTCTTACACAAAAAAATGTCCATGTACTTGTACTCGGGATGAAGTAATCGTACTCTTACTCATGCAAAAGTAACTGGACTACAACACTGTTTGGCCCTAGCACTGCCTCCGGACATTGGTGGTGGCATTTAACCCCTAAACTCCTGGTAGATGTACATGTAGATCCTGATCTAACAGGTGCAAATTTTATGTAAGCTGCCAAGACATAAAAATGTGTTTTAATAACTGTAAAAAACATGTTACCAGCCAAACTCCATAGAATTTTAATTTTAATGCCAAGCAAACAACTTAATATCAGTCACAACTTCAAGCAATGTGCAACGTGGTTGGTACGTGTTTTTACTTCCTGCCACGATCGGTTTTTTGCAAGCAACAATAAATCAACCAACTAGGGGTGTGCATTTAAGGGTAGTAAAAGAACCAGGTACCCGTACCCGGGTACCCGTTAGAGAAACCCAACCCAAAACTTCCAATCCCAGAAGTTGTAATAATGTCTTTCTCTGAGATTCAAAAAGTCCGAAAAATCTCATGCCTGTCCAGTAAACATGATCACTTTCTCCACCTTTGCGTGCGCCGGCACATGCATGCATGCGCCGGCATATCACAAAAGGCGGTTGTCCGGAAGCCTTATACAGTTGTATTTATTGTGGAATAAGGCATGCTATTATGTCTGGACGAGGCTCTTTATTCATACCCAGACTACAAAAACCACGACAGGTAAATTCCCTTTGTTGTCAAATTTGGTGAGCGTCATAAACGTGAAATCTGTGCTGGTTTCCCATGTAGTCGGGTTTTAATTTTGAAAATTCTTGACAAAACATTCAAAACCTTTGCTTTTTCATTGTCTGGGAAGTTACTATGCGATAATATAAAGTTGTACGGGTACTCGATTCCATAATCTGGAACCGGTTCTAGACATGAACGGTCGGGTACCCGGTTCCGATGCACACCCCTACAACCAACAGAATATATCACAATCACATACCTATACTGATCAATCCTGTGATGCGGAACAAGGTTCCTTACCACAAGGAAACCATCTTTCTCATAGGAAGCCACTTGCTCCTTGGTTAGTAGTGAGTTGGGTAACACATACTGGATACTGACCGGGCTGACCGAGACTGCATCAGTCTCATTTCTAGACTGAAAAATGTGCTTTTGGTCAAGGAACATTTTGTCACATAATCAACCAACCACACATTTTTCAAAATCCTCCAGTATATGTTACTGGGGACCACTGCCTGAATCTTTCAAAATTCTCCAGTGGTTTTTTGATAAACACCCCAGTAACCTCAATCCTCCGAAATCATCCAGCACCACATTGGGCCTGCTGACCCGGATTCTCCATTTTCCTCCAGAGGCAAAATCCTCTAATGTAGGGAGTCTATCACTTTTTGCTTTATTAAAGCAAACCCTATCAAATTTGGTACCATTGGAAAGAGAATTTTAAAAGAAAACCAACATTGTTTAAATCAGCTCCTTATTATAAAGTATAGTGAAGTAATTCCCATTTCAAGTTGTGTGTTTACACGTTTCGTGTCTGTCAGTCGGCCCATGAGAAGGTACATGTATTCAATGATTGTCAATTTCCGTTTCACAATTCATTTAAAATCCAACACATTTGGTATAATTGGAAAGAGAATTAAAAAAGAAAACCAACAGTGTTTAAATCAGTTCAGTTGCTTGAAGTATATGGGAGTTATGCTTCTTCAAAAAAACTTAGTCTGGATGTGTTTTTACCATTGGTCTTTTTTCTATGCATTTTAATATGATGCAACCACGACGTACCACTTAAAAAGTCTGGAAGTAAAAATACTTACCAGAATACATATATTAATAGTTGCAGAGATTCTTAAAAGATCATAGAATTGATTAAAAGAAGCAACATAAATTATGTCGCAACAATAAAGTGTTTTGTCTTATTTATTTTTTCCCTAAAAGTCCATATAAAATGTTCTGCCATCATGATCATGTCAATGCCAGCTTATCAGCTCATCATAAGTTGCATAACTCACAACTTCAACTTGAAAAAAGTAAAAAAGAACATTAACATTTAAAAATAAATTTATTACAGAGATTCTTAAAACATCATAGAATTGATTAAAATATGTAACAAAAATAGTTAAACGTCCCTTTTTCATTTTTTCCCTTACCCAGTGTTACCCAACAAGCATTTTTCATGCTGCTGCGATAGTGATAGTGATACACCATGCACCGCGGGCCGGGCAGCAGCCAGGCAGCAGCCCGGCACGCACGCCAGGCGCGCACGTCGGCAGCATCACCAGCCATGAATCGTTATTACATTGCCGTGTACAAAATCTCACTTCACATTTTTCGCATGCACATATTGCTATGAAATTTGGTCAAAATATTCTTAAAAGTCCATGTTTTCATTTAATATAAGTTTCATATATGTTTCATGGACTCCTTATAGCTGAATTAAAAGCTTTTCGACAAGAAATATCTGGACAAAAATACCTTGATTTGTGCCTCTCAGAAACATATAAATTTTATCACAAAACTCACACAGCACCGGCATGAATTTGGTATCGCTGGATAGAGAATTTGTTTCTCTACTGCGTCATCACCTTACAATTTACATAAGGTCAGGGGTTAATGAGATTTGACCCACAAATCTAAGAGGTGGGAGGAAAACCCCAGAAGAATATTCTGGGGAAACCCACGGAATCAGGTAGAGACTGAAAACCCGATCCACATGTGGACCAGGGCAGGAATCGAACCCGGGCCACAGCGGTAAAAGGCGGGGACAGTAACCACTGTGCCAACCTGATTCCCCTGACATGGACACAACTCGACAGTGCGATGTGCGAAGCGTGTGGTATTTTCAACACGGTTGCCCGTCGATGTTTGGGTTTTTGCATGTGCGCGTGGCGGGTTAAGTTGCAGAATGTGTGGCATTACCATGCGCATGGACAGGGGGGTTTCTCAAACCCTGGCTTGGGCTTGGGCTTCGTCTCCAACTATTCCCCATCCCCATTGCCAATCTGAAGCCTTGAATACATAAATAAATAAACAGGCTCAGACTCTGGATTAAAATATAAGATTTTGATGTACATAGTAAAAACAGTGTCCAAGATCTTGCCAAATCTGGGGACATAAAATTACGCAAAGCCGAAGCCCAAGCCCAAGCCAGGGGTTTGAGAAATGCCCCTGGTCAGATGTACGGTGGCACGGCATGCAGCGTTATGCACAGCGAGCGCGACGCCAGGAACCAGCGGGCAGCCGCGGCACCGGTATTTATCGCTGCACTGATGCGGTGACTAAGCCGGTATTCTTAAACATCTCAGTTGATGATGGTCAGTGTATCCCAGCCCCGTCCAAAACGACAGCGCTGTCCAGCCCACATCAACCCAAACACCAAGTACCCCTTCCCCGCATATCCTACTTCCAAAAATGTAAGGCTCTCCGTAACGGAGAGCCTTACATTTTTGGAAGTACGCATATCCCAGCCCCGTGCCGCCACAAAACATAAGATAGATGACGCCTAGCCAAGACGGCCGTCCCTTCCACAACCAAGGACCCTCAACCAAGGATCCCCAGCGAACAGTTTGTCTCAACGGTCGAGTGGTCTCAACGGTCGAGTGGTCTCAACGGTCGAGTGGTCTCAACGGTCGAGTGGTCTCAACGGTCGAGTGGTCTCAACGGTCGAGTGGTCTCAACACAACGGTCATGACGGTCGAGTTGTCCGAGCCCCAACTGGGGCTGAGCGAGTCATAGGACAAAAGCCCCAGCGAATATTTCCGTTATTTCATAGGATTGTCAGTAATAAAGGATACAAGGTCAGCTTTGATTCCACCCACGTTCACAAAATGCCGGCGAAGTACTTCCAATCGTTCGGCCGCCATGTCCGTCGGGATCAGCCTCGACAGGGCCTTTTTCCAAACCTTGGCTTGGGCTCGGGCTTTATAGTCTTGGTACGTTCCAAGACGTCCTTAGCGCGCGGTGCGCACACGGCCGGCGACAGCGCCCTCTCGCTACTAACACACACGCCAAGGCCAAATCTACAACATAGAGCAAGTTCGGTTGGGAGGGCGACCAGAGTATGGCAAGCCAAAGCGGAATTAATTCAAAACACCGTTTTTCTTGCAAGAACAAAAAAATCATTCAAGATAAACGCAAAATTATCATGCAAGACCAAAATTATCATACAAGACCAAAATTATCATGCAAGACAAAAATTATCATGCAAGATCAAAATTTTCATGCAAGATCAAAATTTTCCTGCAAGATCCAAATTTTCCTGCAAGATCCAAATTTTCCTGCAAGATCAAAATTTTCATGCAAGATCAAAATTTCAAATCAATGCAAGACCAACATTATCATGGAAGAACAAAATTATCACGCAAGACCAAAATTATCATGCAAGACCTAAATTTCTATGCAAGACCTAAATTTCAATGCAAGACCTAAATTTCAATGCAAGACCAAATTAATCATGCAAAACCAAAATGTTCGTGGAAGACTAACAAAAATTGGGCAAGACCAAAATTGTCGTGCAAGATGCACGTGACTATTCACGTGATTAGGCCGGCCGTGGGTCGAGGCGCATAAAGAACCCCTTCATTATGTACCTAAGTAGGATGAGTTCTTTTTGGTTCTTTCAATAGAAATATATATCAGAGATAGGACTAGCTTTTTTTGTGAATCTTGTTTGTTAATGAGCACTACACGCTGAATAATTAGAAAAATAAATATTTCTTTTAACGGAAAGAGGCTGAAAAGTTACTAGTCTGGCGCAGTTTATCGTGTGTATCTGACGTCTGGGAGCCATACAATAGCCACAGGCAGCTCTATCGGGCGACCAGTCGGAAGCTAGCCGCGAATTGGGCCCAATTTCCCAGCCGCGAACTCAGCCGCGAACTCAGCCGCGAACTCAAAAAACCAGAACACATGCAGCAGGAGGAGCTGCACAAAATCAACAGATTCTGGAAATACTTTTCTGGTACAGCCAACGAAATTATCTAAATCTTCCACTAAACACAGGTTTTTAGGTTATACATTTCCAACCGAGATCCTACAGCACACTTTAGTAACAAAATAAATTAATTTACCTATTCAATCTTCATGAGGTAACTGTTTCAAATGAAGCAATTTTGTAGTAATTGGTTTAAAGAAAATATTCAATTTCATGAAAAGACAGTACCTTTCACTAAAACGAAAGTGTACCGCACATATTCCAAATATTTTAAATTTTTATTTGATAATTTAAAACAACATACCCCTGGGCAGACTTAATTTTGGATAGAGCTAATTCGGAAAACTCACTAGAAATCAAATCGTCAATTAAAATCACATCATTTTCCACCCAATATGAAAATATTGCAATTTACCCGTACTTCAGTATATGCCTCTTTAACAGAAAGTGTACCGCACGTGTTCCAAATATTTCCCTTGTTTATTTAATAATTTAAAAGAACATACTCATGGGCAGACTTAATTTTGGATAGAGCTAATCCGGCTTACTAATTAGTACTCAAATCGTCCATTAAAATCACATCATTTTTAACATAATCTGAACGTATTGCAATTTACCCGTACTTGAGTATGCCTCTTTAACAAAAAGTGTACCGCACATATTCCAAATATTTCCCAATTTTCATTCATAATCTGAAAGAACATACTCATGGGCAGACTTATTTTTGGATAGAGCTAATTCTGTTGTCTAATTAGTACTCAAATCGTCAATTTAAATCACTTCATTTTCCACCCAATATGAAAATATTGTAATTTACCCGTACTTGAGTACGTCTCTTTAACAAAAAGTGTACCGCACATATTCTTAATATTTCCCAATTTTCTTTCATAATCTAAAGGAACATACCACTGGCCACACTTAATTTTGGATAGAGCTAATTCGGCTTACTAATTAGTACTAAAATCGTCAATTAAAATCACACTATTTTCCACCCAATATGAATGTATTGCAATTTACCCGTACTTGAGTATGCCTCTTTAACAAAAAGTGTACCGCACATATTCCAAATATATTTCCCAATTTTCTTTCATAACCTGAAAGAACATACTCATGGGCAGACTTAATTTTGGATAGAGCTAATTCGGCTAACTAATTAGTACTCAAATCGTCAATTAAAATCACATCATTTCCACCCAAAATGAATGTAGTGCAATTTACCCGCACTTGGATATGCCTCTTTATTAACAGAAAGTGTACCGCACATATTCCAAATATTTTCCTTTTTTATTTGATAATTTAAAACAACATACCCCTGGCCACTCTTAATTTTGGATAGAGATAATTCGGAAAACTAATTAGTACTCAAATGGTAGATTAAAATCACATTATTTTCCCAACAGGACGAATGTTTTGCAATTTACCCGTACTTGAGTATGCTTCTTTAACAAAAAGTGTACCGCACATATTCCAAATATTTCCCAATTTTCTTTCATAATCTGAAAAAAATATACCTGGGCAGACTTAATTTTGGATAGAGCTAATTCTATTGTCTAATTAGTACTCAAATCGTCAATTTAAATCACATCATTTTCCACCCAATATGAAAATATTGTAATTTACCCGTACTTGAGTATGTCTCTTTAACAAAAAGTGTACCGCACATATTCTAAATATTTCCCAATTTTCTTTCATAATCTAAAAGAACATACCACTGGCCACACTTAATTTTGGATAGAGCTAATTTGGCAAACTAATTAGTATTCAAATCGTCATTTAAATTCACGTCATTTTTAACATAATCTGAAGGTATTGTAATTTATCCGACTTGAGTATGCCTCTTTAACAAAAATGTACCACACATATTCTAAATATTTCCCAATTTTCTTGCATAATCTAAAAGAACATACCACTGGCCACACTTAATTTTGGATAAACCTAATTCAGCCCACTAATTCATACTCAAATGGTCGATTAAAGTCACGTCATTTCCACCAAAAATGAATGTATTGTAATTTACCCGTACTTGGATAAATTCACAGCCCCCCTCACCCCCCCCCCCCCCCCCCCCCCCCCAAGAACAATTGTGTAATCACCAGATCCAGACTGGTCATTTCAAGTCTAGCCCATTTGGCATAATGGTTTTTGTGGGCAGGGCGTTGACAGATACTAGCGGGATGCCGCGCTTTGAGGGCCACCAGCGAAATGGGTGGTTGTTTCTAAATGTATAATGTTGTGTATTGTAGCAATTAATTGATACATTTAATTGAAATAAAAGAGGAATGCTGCGCTTTGCGCGGTTCCTGCTAGGTTGGCGCGATATGAATGTATATTTTTTGATGTTACGGAAAAAAACATTACAATACAATTTCATATTACAATTTGAGTAGGCCTACTACTTAGTAAGCCAAATTAGCTCTATTCAAAAATAAGTGTGGCCAGGAGTATGTTCTTTTAAATTGTCCAATAAAAATGTACCGCACATATTCTAAATATTTCCCAATTTTCTTTCATAATCTAAAAGAACATACCACTGGCCACACTTAATTTTGGATAGAGCTAATTCAGCCTACTAATTCATACTCAAATGGTCGATTAAAGTCACGTCATTTCCACCCAAAATGAATGTATTGCAATTTACCCGCACTTGGATATGCCTCTTTATTAACAGAAAGTGTACCGCACATATTCCAAATATTTTCCTTATTTATTTGATAATTTAAAACAACATAGGGCCTACCCCTGGCCACACTTAATTTTGGATAGAGATAATTCGGAAAACTAATTAGTACTCAAATGGTAGATTAAAATCACATTATTTTCCCAACAGGACGAATGTTTTGCAATTTACCCGTACTTGACTGCTTCTTTAACAAAAAGTGTACCGCACATATTCCAAATATTTCCAAATTTTCTTTCATAATCTGAAAACAATATACCTGGGCAGACTTAATTTTGGATAGAGCTAATTCTATTGTCTAATTAGTACTCAAATCGTCAATTAAAATCACATCATTTTCCACCCAATATGAAAATATTGCAATTTACCCGTACTTGAGTATGTCTCTTTAACAAAAAGTGTACCGCACATATTCTAAATATTTCCCAATTTTCTTTCATAATCTAAAAGAACATACCACTGGCCACACTTAATTTTGGATAGAGCTAATTTGGCAAACTAATTAGTACTCAAATCGTCATTTAAATTCACGTCATTTTTAACATAATCTGAACGTATTGTAAATTACCCGTACTTCAGTATATGCCTCTTTAACAAAAGGTGTACCACACATATTCCAAATATTTCCCTTTTTTATTTAATAATTTAAAACAACATACCCCTGGGCACACTTAATTTTGGATAGAGCTAATTCGGAAAACTAATTAGTACTCAAAGGGTCGATTAAGATCACGTTATTTTCCACATAACATGAATGTATTCTATTTTACCCGTACTTGGATATGTCTTTTTAACAAAAAGTGTACCGCACATATTCCAAATATTTCCCAATTTTCTTTCATGATCTGAAAGAACATATACCTGGGCATGCAGACTTAATTTTGGATAAAGCTAATTCGGCTTACTAATTAGTACTCAAATCGTCAATTAAAATCACGTCATTTCCACCCAAAATGAATGTATTGAAATGTACCCGTACTTGAGTATGCCTCTTTAACAGAAAGTGTACCGCACATATTCCAAATATATTTCTTTTTTATTTGTTAATTTAAAACAACATACCCCTGGTCACACTTAATTTTGGATACAGATAATTCGGCCTTCTAATAATAGTACTCAAATCGTCAATTAAATTCAAGTCATTTTTAACATAATATATATGAACGTATTGTAATTTACCCGTACTTGAGTACGTCGGAGATGCGCGCGCACCATTCGCTGTGAAGAGAATTTTGTTGTTGTGCATGGATGCGCCAAAACGTCACGTGAACAGGGAGATGAGCAGGGGAAAATGCATTTAGTAAAGTATTTAGAGACAACGGGCGCAATACAAATCTTAATTTTTGTCGCAAGCGGCTGCACTAAAATCCTCCGCCCTTAGGCCTACCGCTTGTCTTTTTGGCGGCGATTTTCACATTCAGGAAACATGAAGCCGTTTCTTGACGAGCATTGCAATAAAAAGTTTCATCTCCTTGGGCCAAAAAGTTTAATCACTATCGCAACTATTACAGATGCACATTTTAACCCCATTCATAAATATTGAAACTAGAATCCCCTGGCCTTATATATAAGGTGGGTAATTTGAATTTGAATACCTGTATCAGAAAGCGCCAATGCCACTCAAAAGTGAGATCAACAATCACCAAAAAGGGATGATCCAAGCCTGGCATCGGCATGGGGAGGGGGAATTCCAACCGCGATATTGCCCGAAGGCTTGGGATTTTGGAGGGTACCGTGAGGTACAATTTGCGGAAATTGCAAGATAATAATTCTATGGGAAAACGAGGCAAGATCTGAAGACCACCTTCTGCGGAGTTCGCGCCGAAACTTCGCACGAAACCATCGAACGACCATTTTGAGAGCACCTCGGCGTTTCACATATGATTGGCCCAATTACGAGTTCACGGCTAGATATTTGTCCGGTTCGCCCGTGGCCGCGCCCCCGCCTTGCAAACAGGATGCTGGCAAGGGCTGATCTCTTTGAGCTCTCATTGGACAGATTTTGCATGACCTGTGACGTAGCATGCAGCACACAAACTCGATTGCTACAGCATGTAGCCAGCCATGTAGCGCGCGCTGGCTGCATGCGAAGGTCATGATAAGTTACCTATAATGCCATCCGTACTTCCTTTACAAGATTCTGTGAAGCGACATCCGCCCTTTCCATACCAAGCGCCACGTCGAGTTCAAGTACTTTGCTGCCCGGGTACGAGTACCGTCAGTTGGAGTACGGGTAATTTGACATTCGAGTACAAGTACGAGTACGAGTACGAGTACGAGTACTCTAAAAACGGTACTCGAGTAGTACTCGAGTACGAGTACCGAGTACGAGTACTACAACACTGGTTTTTCAGTCCATGCCTGATTACGTAGGTTTTCCCTAGAATATCATTATGGGGTGTTCCTCTCCATTCTACAGGTTTCTTTGATCCTTTGAGCTACAGTGCGATATGCACTTTTGAGAAATCCTTTAATTAAAATTATATAAATAACTCAACAAATATTTCAAAAATTACAACTTTTTTTAATAAGTAAATTTATGGCAAAAACTATTGGTTCTACGGTTCATCAGGCGATGTGAGATCCTGGTTGTCCAGAAACTGTTGTAATCCTGCAGACTTCTTTTCATGTGTGTAACATTAACCCCAAAACTTCCAGATTTACTGATAGCGTACACCAAGAATGGAGATAGCACCTACAGTTACAGTACAGTCTTAGTGGTTTTAGTGATCGAGTTGGCCAAACTCGGCGTTTCACTTATATTCTACTGTCATAAGTAAGTGCACCTGTTTCTCTAAAAAAACTAATGCAAACTAAAAAAAAACAATATGTATGTACCTGTATAAGGCCATGTAAAGAAACTTATTGCATAGCATCCTTACTATTTAATTTCTGCAGGTTGGGAGGGATTTTTTTTTTCCTCTGTTTTTTTCTCCCTTTTCCCTCCCTGCTCCCATAAGTCAGTACAATACACAGGAATATAAGGCCCTGTCCGAATTACTTGGCTGCAGCTTCAAATTACACACGAGTCTAAGGGAAGTGGCTGCAGCCGCTACCATAGACATATGTGTGTAACATCCAGCCATAGCCAAGTATAATTCGGACAGGGCCATAGTCAGAGTTGTATTCGAGTCCCTACAAGTCCTTTCACAAGTCCATGCAAGTCCATCACAAGCCTCCAGTCCTAATCCCAATCACGAGCTATTCAAATAAGCTGTGACAAAGGCATTCCTTTGTCATTGTTCATCCAGTTACTTGTGACTGGCTTTATGAAAGGACTTGTGAAAGGACTTGCAGGGACTCGAATACAACTCTGGCCGTAGTCAGAGAATATAAGTCCGTCCCATTCTGATTCTGCTTATTTTTTTTCTCATTAAAAAATTGCCTTTTTGGAGGTTTTTGTTGATACAGCGCATTCCAAAATAGAAGTTAATGGAAGCATTTATACTGTAACGGGCCCGGAGCACCCGTTCAGAGAATGATTGTTCACACCCCTGGTACTGTAGTTGCAATACCCACCGTATACTTACGGCTCGACGGCTGTTCACTGCAGAGGCTCAGCGCACGTTGGCTACAGCGGGCGTGCTTCACAGAATCCGGTAGCTGCCCGTGTGATGAAGGTTTACAAAATGGGCGGGGGTTGGAAAAGGGATTTAGGGGAAGGGCGTCTCGAAGGTCAAACAAATTAGACGGGGCCAAAGGGGAGGGGGTAGTTGAGAATCAGGGTCATCAGCGTTGTTCCAGTCGCACCGTAGATCCAATCCTATAATTAATAATGTCGACAATTGCAGTATTCATGAACGGACATACATAAACAACTTGACAAACGGGTCAGACAATGATGCTCAGCAGACAATGTAGAAATTGTAGCGAGGAAACCATCTTGTATTTCAACGGCAAATCAGTATAATTTATTTGAAGAATCTCACGGTGAAATCAATAGAGAAATTGCATTCAGTGTTCACTGTTGGATCGAGTTTAGTGACCTTTTGCATATCGCCATCAGTGGAGAAACTGGCCTAACGCAAACGGTGCTTGGCGCTTGCATTCATAATACGTGGCTCAATTAACTTGCTATTAACTTCACGGCTCTTGTTAGCCGACTTATTCTTAATCTTCACGGCTCTCGTAGCCGACTTATTCTTGCATCTTCACGGCTCTTGTGGCCGACTTATTATTCTTCTAATCTTCACGGCTCTTGTAGCCGACTTAATTCTTCTAATCTTCACGGCTCTTAATTGTAGCCGACTTACTCTTGCATCTTCACGGGTCTTGTAGCCGACTTACTCTTGCATCTTCACGGCTCTTGTATGTAGCCGACTTACTCTTCACGGCACTTGCTAGCCGTCTTGTTCTTCTTCGCTGGGAACAGTTCCCTGAATGTCAAAAACGTGCGCCTTTTATACTTTTTGGCAGCGTAAATCTAGGGCAACGCACTCGGATTGGCCAGACTCCGCGTAGCGTATGCAAATTAGTCACTCATCGATCAGTTGATTGCATAGAAGTATGTACAGTATTAGTTTTACGTACAAATCCTAATTGCAGCACAAAAGATATGTGTGATCGGCATACGTACGTACGTGCGCGTGCAGTGTGAACCAAAGATCGTATAGCGCCGCGTAGCGGCGCTATATGATCTTTGGTGTGAACAAACCCACAGCGGTCATTAACCAGTTAATAATAATAATAATAATACAAGCATTTGTAAAGCGCCATCTATCTATGTAGACATATTCCGAGGCGCTTGAAGAAAAGAAACTGTCCAGAACTCTACAAATAGTTAAATATACATGTACATGTATGTATACTTGAAACAAAACCAGCAATCTAATTATAAGTTGAGTTAAACAGGAATGTTTTAAGAAGGCATTTGAAGGTATGTAAAGATTGACAGCTACGAATTTCCTGAGGCAAAGAGTTCCATAGAGTGGGCGCCGCAAAAAGTTACGTTATGCATACATCACTGTCGTAAACTCAAAACTCGCTCAACTATCTGCAAGGAATAACAACTTTAAGTTCACTGGTAAGTCATCTAAGTTAATAAAATGCATCTATAATCATCAAGGATTTGTCATGAATTCTCACGAACAGTGGGTAAGTCCAGTCAGGGACAATAAAATGTGAACTTTCAAATAAGTATCATTTTTGACTGTATCGTTTAAAGACAAACTCTAACGTTACTTTAGCTGAATCTATTTCACTCATGTGAAAGTTGTAATAAAAAGAAGCGATTTTTGTCACAATACATTCATACTGTTTTAGGCAGGTTGCTCATGCGCAATTATTGTCAGCCCTGTGCACACAACTTGACTCACACAAAAGTGATCATGACTCACACAAATGTGATCATGACTCACACAAAAAGGAGGGTGCATTTTAACTTGTTCCTGCAAAAAAGGGGTGGTTGAAATACGTAAATAACGTTTCATATTTTGAAATTGGTAGAAAAATAATGATTTTACAGCAATTTACAAAAGCCTTGTTTGTCATTTACGCACAAAGCAGCGTTCATTCCGAACCGTGAATTTTATCGCTCAGTAACGTGCTACTCCCTATGCCCGTAAAATAATGGATGTGTTCGGTCGGTCAAATTTTTGCTGGCCGGGCAGCTGCTCAGTAACTATTTTTTTGTTTAAATGGCTTAGTAATGTCATGTTGTTAAAAAACCAAGGAAGGAGGCCTGGCCCTGGTTTTTTCTTTCTAGTTAAGATTATTCCGGGTAGCACATTCATGTATTCGCTATAGGAATATTTTTCTATTTTTTGCTATGGAAGCAAACAGTAGAGGGTACAGTGATGTCAACATAATTTTTAAGAGGATCCAGAAAAATATGTATAAGTATGCAGCAAACCGATTTGGTTGAGTTGCTGCTATGTGCTTACTGTATACAGGAATTCGCCGACGCCATTTTTACAGTGGTGCCGCGCTCGCGTGCAGGCTGCCTGCGTTCCTTAATTTGAGTCGCGTGTGCATTTTGGCAAGTTGTACCGTAATTTTCGGAATATAGGCCACGCGGAGTATAAGCCGCAGCACGCAAAAATCTGCAAATTAATATTTAAAGTTGGCGTATTAGCCGCACCGGCGTATAAACCGCACCGCGGCGCTGACGACCGACCACAAAAGTCATCGTGCTGCATAGCGCTCGTATGTAAAATGGTTCCACTATCGAAATCACATGCAATCCTAAAGTGTAAGCAGCGCAAGAACGAGATAGGCGGAAAGAAAAGGCGAGTTTGGGTTCAATATCGACGTCATCTTACCTGACTTCAATTTAAGTGTTGAAAACGCAATTATCGAGAGTCGGCAAACAGACAAAGCAATCCCACTGGTGGTATACGAGTATCTGTGGACAGCGCCCTCATTCGACGCGCACGGAGCCCAATAAACTTTCATAAGTCCTCGAAATTACCAATTTTGACGGGCTGGATGAGCGTCCTGGCTGGGTGGGCCGCGCGGCAGTTCTTTTTTTTTTTGACGGGGCGGGGGGAATAAAAAAGACAATGGCAACTTTAACCACTAATCTGAGCTCAACAGTCACCAATTGACCAGTGAAATAATAAACAACATGGATTACACAACGATAAAACAGACAAAAACGAACAGACGCACCACACGATTTGTGAGGTGTAAACGGTAGTTATGGTACATTTGCAAGTCTATTCGGTCCCTCTGGATTGGTTTCCTTTATTTCCAACAAGTGAGTAGAGCAAACATAAACAGCACCCAGGGTTCGAAATTCGTAATCTGGGGGCCAAGGCCATTTTCGCCTTCGTGACGTCAACATTTCCTGGGGCACCAAGGCCACTAATGAAGGCACCAAGGCCACTGACAAAAATTGATAAGGGCACGAAGGCCAGATGAAGGTCTTGCTTGCATACTGGTGTATTTGTACAATTAGTCTCTCACGGCACTGAGCGAAACTTTTAGACATGTGGAAGGTGCCAAGAAACAATTAAAACTGAGCTTACGGCTTGCGTATTTGTTTTCTTAACCACTTAGAAATTAGAGTATAAGGAATGCGTAGCACTGTTAAATACGTTGCTTTAATATCTTCAGCACACCCATCGATCAATATTAATAAAAAAATGATTCATATTAATAATAACATTGAGTTTGTCGCGGTTTTTCTTTTGCTAGTCAATTTTATCACATTGCTAATCAAATGACAATATGATTAGCATAATTTGCTAATCATTTTTTTCTTCTTATTTCCATCACTCCCTGAACTTTTAAGTTGTATAGTCATGGAGAAAACACGGCCCGTGCCGGGCATGCCGCGCGACGGCATGAGTGGTTTTACCGTGCGTTGCCGCCATCTTCACCGGCCACGTTGCGTTCACGCCCCGCACGGGCCATGCGGGAAATCACGGTGCGATATATCGCTGGCGGAAAAAGCGTCAACGTTGTCGATCTCCTTTTCCAAGTCACCCAGTAAAAATGAGTTTGGTTCCGTGGGGCAGAAATGAGTTTTATCATGATTCATGTCATTCTTGCACTTAATAGCCGACTTGTCGAGTTCAATTTGTCTGGAACGTTTTAATTAATTAAGCGATGCAAGGCATAAATTGTCGAATAAATCGCAAACAGAAAACGCTTCGGTTTCCACGTGTCCGAGTCATCGCAGCACACATGCACACTATGCACGATCGTTTGCACGAGGGGAGTTCGTTGTGTTAAGTTGAACAGGCAACGCTACTCCCTCTGGACCATCACTAAACCGCACACATGGCTTAGCCGGCTTTGGGGGGTTCGGGTTACTGTAGTAAGAGCTACCTGGCTAAAGCTAGCCGCTTATTCGGCCTCGGATTCAGAGCTTGTTTTTAGGCTGTGACTGGTTCCCGCCCCAGTGAGAAAGAAGAAAAATAATGCACGGACGGGAACCAGTCTGCTTGGAGAATCAGGTTTTTTTAAAGGTTTTTACATGGGGCGCACGGGCCGTGCGGGCTCTAGCGCGATCGCTCATCACGCGCACGGGCAATTACCAGCCCGATCGAAAAGCGCCGTTTTGTAGGATCCGGCAACGGTTTGGTACTAAAAAATTGAGCAATATTTTAAGGGCTTGGTTCGGCAAGAAGGGCACAACGGCCAAAGTATTAATGGAGCACAGCACAACTGGCCGTGAATAGTGCATTTTTACAAGGGGCATCACGGCAACTAAGCCTTAGGGCATCGACGGCACTGGCCGCCGTGAATTTCAAACCTTGTGTGACTGATTTTATTCTTCAACTGTTGCCGTATAAGCCGCCCGGAGTAAAAGCCGCAGGGACATTTTTCAGCGTGAGAATCAACGTATAAGCCGCGGTCTATATTCCGAAAATTACGGTAAACACCCTGTTGGTCGAAGCTGCGTGGAGCGCGTGCGTAAAAGAACACACACGTACACGCGAGCGTGGTGCCACCGCAGTAAATGCTTCTAATTTTGGTCTCCGGATTAGTCTATAATTGGTAGAGTGCAAGGCTTTGGATCATGAGGACCCAGGTTTGAATTCTGGATTTATTGTGAATTTGTAGTTCAGAGGATTTTATTAAAAGGGAATAAAGAGAACCTGTCTTGCAGCTACCATAGCGAATATGTGGTGTGAATGGTGTGGTATGGGGAAAGAAAAAAACTGGTTCCTTACTTTCTAATATGGCGGCATTTTCTCTCTACGTCTTCATCGTTATGAAGTTTTTGAGAAAAGCCAAAAAAAGGAGATGGCCTTCAAAAGGGAAACAGCCTGGGACACTTCACATGTTTTTTTCTATTTCTTAAATCCCTCGAGTAAAAATCTCCTAAATGTCAAGGTTTAGCCATTTGTTTAAAATTAACGTTTCTGTTTTTGTTTCTTGTTTCATTGGCTGCTTTTTTTTGTGTCTGTACTAGTATGCCTGGTTGTATTTGCTTATGATTTATTTCCTTGAATTCATCATTGAAGAAATACAATTAATAACAATCAGAATTAACTGAAACAATCATTGCTTTTTGTTGCTTTTGCCAAATCAACAGATATTCGTTTACTAACTTGGTCAAAGATCTCCAATCAAATAAATCAGGTAAGCTACACATACATTGAAGAATCAAAAATGTGAAGAAATATATTTCAGCCCCTGAAGGATTAGGCCTATAGATAGGAAAACGATGAGCTCCAGTGGACAAGTATGGAAACACTTATCAAATTGCTAGAGGTCTGCATCTGTTATGTCTGTATAGAACAGAATGCAGGGCTTTTCCGAGTTTCCTTTTTATGGATTGAGCTAAACCTTCATGACAGGGTCTATGTCTAGGCCGCACCTATGTTAAGTTTGTTTAAAATCTGAGGTTAAATTCATGACCCAAAATTCATGCTGAATATTTGACATTTTGGCTCATGTCACTTGACACATGATTAAGTCATGACGTGGCTTTTTAGCATTCAATTTCAGTGTGTGTATTGCAATTTTGAAAAAATATCTGAGGTTGTTTACAGACGAAAGTGCCAGTTACAATATATATGTTCATGTTGTCTATAAAGTATGTGGCATACTCCAAAACACGCTTTTTGTTCCCCGAAGTTAAAAAAATTTACAATAGAAAACCAATTCATAGATTTTAAGTACTAGTAACAATATCTACATGCCCACCAATTTTCATGGCAATCGAACCTACCCTTACATGTGTAAAAAGCACATTTTTGATGTCATCATCATGATGTCACACATTTTCACATTTATTTGTAAGTACCTATGACCTAACAAATTGATTATACGAGAAGAATTTCGAAATTAGCATCTTCTGTTGACGAAATATGGCTTAAAATTTCAAAAACACAAACAACCATATAAAATCGTGTCATGACGTCATCATGACGTCATCTTAATTTTCATTTATAACATGTTGGCCTACCAACATACTACAATCCCGGCCAAATCTCGTTGGGCCCCCGACCCCCCTGCCCCCGGTCAATGTTGGCTCTCATTGCGCGGAATGCGCTCCGGCTTGATATTACAACATTGAGCGGGGGAGCGGGGTTTATCATCACGTGGCCCAAGCATTTTGGCCGGGATTGTCTGAAAGTTCGCCTAGTTTATCTATAAAGAGTTTAAAACACGCAAAATCAACTTTTCAACCCAAATAGTTTGAATTCCCTGATTATAGCGCCCCCAAGGGAGATCCCCGTCTAAACATCGAATGCTATTTTAATAATGATGTCCAACTAATTAGGTTGTCATAATTTTTGTTTGACCGTTCGGACAACCAAGACGTTAATTACGGGATAAATACGATTGTTTTAACAACAAGTTAAAAAATAGCCCCCAACGCCCTACAGTTGGCACTTGCTAAAAGTTGTGGACGTCATCATTGCGACTTTCCTGAACTGAACGTTTGTGGCCTGTTTCCTGAAAATCGCTTGTGAACTTGGGAAAACACGGAAGTCTGGGGGGGGGGGGGGGGCAGTAGTCGCCCCTTTCCAGTCTCCGTACGTACCAAACTAAGCCCGGTCGGGATAGGGTTAACAGAATGACGATTCCTGGCTGTCATGCGCTTGCGCCAGGACTTGTTTTGCAGTGCGCATCGTACACAATGTACCATGACGATTAGCCATGACATTTTGTCCAATAACTTCACAAAAGACATCTTTTGTTAAACGCGAAAAACGCATTATGTTACACAAACATACAAGCCTCTTCCATTTTGTTTCAACTACCTCATTCCGTGAATTGTCGGAAAACTCAACGGTTAACCCTCGCCACTAAAAAAATAGAGAAATGACAGACTCTCCTTTACTATTTTGGTGGCGAGGGTTAATCGTTGAATTTTCCGACAAATCACGCAAAGAGACGGCTAAAAAATTGGAAGAGGCTTGTAGGTGGTTTGTGTAGCGTAATGCGATTTTCGCGTTGAACAAAAATGTCTTTTGTAAAGTTATTTGACAAAATGGCATGGTTATTCGTCATGGTGCATCGTGTACGATGCGCACTACAAAACAATTGGGATCATCTGTGTCTGAAAATTGAACGGTCAATTAAGCCTCTTGGCATCTGTTACTCACATAGTCTAGTGGTTTGGACATGTACATTCAAATGCAACAGTTGTGGGTTCGAATCCAACCCGAAAAAACCCTCTTTTTTTCCACTTCCTTTTCTTTTAATTACTCCTGCACTCGGAAAGCCATGACCATCCGTTGCTTCTCACACTTAGGTCTTTTCTAATGTTTTTGTTTGTTTTTTTTTGAGAAAGAAAATTTCAGACATGTCTGAAAGTTCGCCTAGTTTATCTATAAAGAGTTTAAAACACGCAAAATCAACTTTTCAACCCAAATAGTTTGAATTCCCTGATTATAGCGCCCCCAAGGGAGATCCCCGTCTAAACATCGAATGCTATTTTAATAATGATGTCCAACTAATTAGGTTGTCATAATTTTTGTTTGACCGTTCGGACAACCAAGACGTTAATTACGGGATAAATACGATTGTTTTAACAACAAGTTAAAAAATAGCCCCCAACGCCCTACAGTTGGCACTTGCTAAAAGTTGTGGACGTCATCATTGCGACTTTCCTGAACTGAACGTTTGTGGCCTGTTTCCTGAAAATCGCTTGTGAACTTGGGAAAACACGGAAGTCTGGGGGGGGGGGGGGGGGGGGGGGGCAGTAGTCGCCCCTTTCCAGTCTCCGTACGTACCAAACTAAGCCCGGTCGGGATAGGGTTAACAGAATGACGATTCCTGGCTGTCATGCGCTTGCGCCAGGACTTGTTTTGCAGTGCGCATCGTACACAATGTACCATGACGATTAGCCATGACATTTTGTCCAATAACTTCACAAAAGACATCTTTTGTTAAACGCGAAAAACGCATTATGTTACACAAACATACAAGCCTCTTCCATTTTGTTTCAACTACCTCATTCCGTGAATTGTCGGAAAACTCAACGGTTAACCCTCGCCACTAAAAAAATAGAGAAATGACAGACTCTCCTTTACTATTTTGGTGGCGAGGGTTAATCGTTGAATTTTCCGACAAATCACGCAAAGAGACGGCTAAAAAATTGGAAGAGGCTTGTAGGTGGTTTGTGTAGCGTAATGCGATTTTCGCGTTGAACAAAAATGTCTTTTGTAAAGTTATTTGACAAAATGGCATGGTTATTCGTCATGGTGCATCGTGTACGATGCGCACTACAAAACAATTTATGGGATCATCTGTGTCTGAAAATTGAACGGTCAATTAAGCCTCTTGGCATCTGTTACTCACATAGTCTAGTGGTTTGGACATGTACATTCAAATGCAACAGTTGTGGGTTCGAATCCAACCCGAAAAAACCCTCTTTTTTTCCACTTCCTTTTCTTTTAATTACTCCTGCACTCGGAAAGCCATGACCATCCGTTGCTTCTCACACTTAGGTCTTTTCTAATGTTTTTGTTTGTTTTTTTTTGAGAAAGAAAATTTCAGACAATCCCGGCCAAATCTCGTTGGGCCCCCGACCCCCCTGCCCCCGGTCAATGTTGGCTCTCATTGCGCGGAATGCGCTCCGGCTTGATATTACAACATTGAGCGGGGGAGCGGGGGGCGCGGAGGAGGGTATGTTTATCATCACGTGGCCCAAGCATTTTGGCCGGGATTGTAGGTTTGAACGTAATCGGACCTACGGCTCTCTAGATACGAGCCCTTCAAAAATGTACCTTTAAGATGATGTCACGTGACCTGTAATGACGTCATCACGACATGACTTGTTAAAGCAAACATTTGCAACAAGGTCTTGGCCTATGTCAATATTGGAGTCAATCTGATGAATGACAGTGTAGAATTGAGTACAATGAAATTCGAAACGTTTAAAAATGCATAGAAAATCAGCCGATGACGTCATGATGACGGCACTTTGGATTTTACATGCTAGTGGCACTATTCACCTACCCACAAATTTGTATGATGATTGGACCTACTTTTTGTATGTGTTTTAAAAAAAGCACATTTTGATGACGTAATGATGACGTCACACATTTTTCACATTTATATTTAAGTATAACCTAACAAACGTTTTACAAAAAGAATTTTGAAATTAGCATGTTCCGTTGAAGAGAGATGGCTTAAAGGATGTTACAATGGGGGGGGGGCCTCTCACAATTGTTTTTCTTTATAACACTATTATTTTCTGCATTTGCAAAATTTTCAGTGGGGGGTGACTGGGGGGCGACAATTTGCTATGGGGGGGGGGCGTGTGACCCCCCTTTAGCTACGCCACTGATGTGATGTTTAAGTAATAACTTACTAGTCAGTTAACGTTCTGAGCAGAGTGATTCTGGACTGGCAAACAGGATTGAGAAATCTTCGGATTGTTCCAAAAATGTGATCTGGAATAACAGACGTTATCTCTGCCAATTTCAGTCCCAGATGTTCAGCACGATGTAACTGATCAACGGCCAGAGCTTTCAATGGCACAACGACAATAATCAGCGCTTTCTCCTGTTTACATTCGGTTACTTCGTTCATGGAGGTAGGAAACACCTCTATGCTTCGTTCAAGAAATCTAAGACCAATCGAGCAGCTTGAAAAATTACACTCTTGCCAAATCCCGTTGGTAAATTAACAAACAAATCATGGCCACGTAAAAATTGATGAATGGCACTGATCTGATGACTTTTTAACTTTCCAAAGTCCAGTTTTTTGCTGTAAAATCGATCGCTTGGTCCACGCGGTCAGACATTTTTTCCAACAAACATCAAATGGCTTGGTACTGCGCTGCACGTTCATACGTACGTACACGTAAACCCGACGTGGGTACAGAAACTAGACTATAGTGTTGGCTATTTACATGCAATTATGCAGCTACGTCACTAGTCTTGGTTCCAAGACGTCCTTAGCGCGGTGCGACGTACAGCGCGCACGGCAGCGCCCTCTAGCTACACACAAACACACGCCAAGGCCAAATCGCTAAGAACGTCTTGGGCATTTCGCAAGGGAGCGCGCGCGACCTGTTATGCATAATTTAACAGGCGGGTCAAACGAATAATCGCGCTTGCGCACTGGAGGAAACTCATGTTTAAGTAATAACTTACTAGTCAGTTAACGTTCTGAGCAGAGTGATTCTGGACTGTCAAACAGGATTGAGAAATCTTCGGATTGTTCCAAAAATGTGATCTGGAATATCAGACGTTATCTCTGCCAATTTCAGTCCCAGATGTTCAGCACGATGTAACTGATCAACGGCCAGAGCTTTCAATGGCACGACGACAATAATCAGCGCTTTCTCCTGTTTGCATTCGGTTACTTCGTTCATGGAGGTAGGAAACACCTCCATGCTTCGTTCAAGAAATCTAAGACCAATGGAGCAGCTTGAAAAATTACACTCTTGCAAAATCCCGTTGGTAAATTAACAAACAAATCATGGCCACGTACAAATTGATGAATGGCACTGATCTTATGACTTTTTAACTTTCCAAAGTCCAGTTTTTTGCTGTAAAATCGATCGCTTGGTCCACGCGGTCAGAATTTTTTCCAACAAACAACGAATGGCTGCACGTTCATACGTACGTACACGTAAACCAACCCGACGTGAGTACAGAAACTAGACTAGTGAGTGTTGGCTATTTACATGCGATAATGCAGCTACGTCACACGCGCATGCAAATGCCACACAGTTCTGCTCGCGATTTCGCGAGCAGAACTTGCGAAATTCCCTATACGGTCTTAGCGATTTGGCCTTGGCGTGTGTGTGTGTAGCGAGAGGGCGCTGTCGGCCGGCCGTGCGCGCTATACGTCGCACCGCTAAGAACGTCTTGGAACCTAGACTACTACCCAGCAAACACATTATGTTTTATAACATTATGAAAAGGTCGTACGGATGTTATATATAAAACATTTAAAAATAACATTTTAAAAACCTTACGGAAATGTTATGATAAACAGAACAACATTTTAATAACATAACTTGAATGTCTCAAATTTGACGTTTTATCGAGTATGTTAAAGTGATGTCATCCAAATGTTATAACCAAATGTTTTAAATTAGTTTTCATGAGGGAAAAGTTTGCCATAAATGTGATATTTTAAAAACATAATCCAGATGTTTTATAGATATCATAAAACGTTACTAAAACATCTGCTGAATGCTCGAGTCCACGGTACTATCAAAAACGTTTGAAAATGTTATAAATGCACTTCTACCTAATGTTTAAAAGTGGTTTAACTTAATTAATATATGTCAGTGCATGTGATATTTTGAAGACGTCATTATAAGGTTGCCACCTTATTATCTGTAAGTTTTTAGGATGTTCTTAAAACATATTTAAAAAAATATAATACTATGTTTTACAAATATCCCTAATATGTCATACCGCAGAGTTGACAACATTCATAAAACATTTTATAAATGGTTGAGTCCATGGAAGAATCAGTAACGTTAAAATAATGTTTACAAAACACTTCATCCTGATGTTTAAAACTTGTCCGAATTATTAAATATATCTCAGAACATTTTATATTTAAAAGACATCATTATAATGTTACCAGTCGTATGTTTCTATACTGTTCTTAAAACATATATTTGTAGCCTTAAACATGTTGCAGAACTATGTGTAAAATATTATGCCAAATTATTGATAACATTCTTAAAACATGTTATGAATATTTGAGTCCACATAACTATTATTAACGTTTTAATAATGTCAAAAAAGCATTTCTGCCTGATGTTTAAAACTTGTCTTAGCTAAAAAATATATCTCGGGCATTTGATATCAAAACGACGCTATGACAATGTTACCATCTGAACATGTGTATGTTTTCATGATGTTCTTAAAACATCTTTTAAAAATATGAAACCATGTTTCACACATATCCCTAAAATATTATGACAAAGAGTTGACAACATTCTTAAAACATGATGTAAATGTTTGAGTCCATGAAAGAATCAGTTAAACGTCTGAATTGTTAAATATATTTCAGAGCATTTTATATTTAAAAGACATCATTATAATTTTACCACCTAAAATAGTCGTATATTATTATTATAATGTTCTTAAAACATATGCGTATAGCATAAAAAAAAATTCAGAAATATCTTTAAAATTTTATGCCAAATTATAGATAACATTCTTAAAACATGTTATAAATGTTCAAGTTAAGAAATATATGTACATGTATTAGGTAATAAATATATCTCTCGGGAATTCGATATCAAAACGACGTTATGATAATGTTACCATCTGAACATTTGCATTTTTAAAATGTTTTTAAAACATCTTTTTAAAATATGAAACCATGTTTTACAGATATACCTAAAATGTTATGACAAGAGTTGACAACATTCTTAAAACATGTTATAAATGTTTGGGTTCTTGGAAGAATAAGTTAAACGGTTTATAGGGACTAGGCCTATATGATGTTGCCAAAAGCACTTCATATTGAGTTTGAAACTTTTCTGAATTATTAAATATATATCTTAGAGCATTTGATATTTAGAAGACATCATTATAATGTTACCGCCTAAATAGTGGTACATTATTATGATGTTCTTAAAACATATGTCTTTAGTGTTAAAACATGTTTCAGAAATATCTTACAAATGATATGCCAAATTGTTGACAACATTTTTAAAACATGTTATAAATATTCGAGTCCACAGAACTATTGTAAACGTTTTAATAATGTTGTAAAAGCATTTCTGCCTGATGTTTAAAATCTGTCTTCGGTAATAAATATATTTCGGGCATTTGATATATAAACGACGTCATGATAATGTTACCATCTGAAGATGTATATGTTTGTTATGATGTTTTGAAAACATCTTTTTAAAATATGAAACCATGTTTTACAGATATCCCTAAGAGTTGACAACATTCTTAAAACATGTTATACATGTTTGGGTTCTTGGAAGAATAAGTTAAACGTTTAGGGACTACCCAGCAAACACATAACGTGATTCAAACATTTTCACAAAGTTTTTAAAATGTCATACACAAAACATTTAGTGATAACATTGTTATGATGTTAATCAAACATCTCGATGAAATTTAAAAACATCTGAAAAACATTGTTAAAACATTGAGGTACAAATAATTAAATGGTAATATTTTGTAAATGTTATACAAATGTTATTTTGAAATGTTTGATTAAAGTTTCGGAAAAGCTTTTTTGTTTTTACTTGAAATATTTTAGGAACATTGTGTAAATGTTATTCAATTTTCATTGAAATATTTTAACGATATTTTTATGATGTTTTAATTTACGTTAATCACATAACGTGATTAAAACATTTCCACAAAGTTGTACAAATGTCATACAGAAAACATTTAGAGATAACATTGTTATTACGGTATTAATAAAACATCTACTTGAAATATTTTAAGGACATCGTGTAAATGTATTTTGAATTTCAATGAAATGTTTTTACGATATTTTTATAATTTATAAATTGACGTTACGACTGTCATATCTTTAGACTATTACTAAAACATTGTAGTCGCATTCAACAAAATGTTTATATAATGTAACAGTTATATTTGTAAAAGATGTTTGAATGAAAATACACAAACGTATTGAAAATGTCATTAAACATATTAAAAACAAAATGAAATTGTTTTTAAAACATCATTCTATTGTCGCGGTACAAACATTTAAAAATTAATGTTTTCAAAATGTTTTACAGATATAAACTCTCAAATGTATGTTTAATGTGTTACACGGTTTTCATAGTTTTTACATCAATTATCTTTGAAACATCATGCAAATGTTATTAAATTTTCATGAAATGTAATTATAACATTGTTATAATGTTTGAATTGACGTTACACTTGCATGTTGTCAAGCTATCATAAAACATCATCCGCGCATTTAAAAAAATGTTTTTGTGAAGTAAAAATAGCTTTGAGACGGATATTTCGATTAAATGAAAAACGTTATTAAACATAATTTAAACAAATTTAAATCATTTTAAAAACAAAAATTTAATGTCGTGGATTAAACGTGGAATGTTTGCAAAACATTGTTGAAACATCGAGGTATAACAAATAATTATTATTTGTTGATGTTTGAAAAAAAAGTTGACAGTAGCCTAAACATGTCCTAAATGTTTGAGTCCAAGAAACTATAAAATGTTTTAAAATGTTTTATATGCGTCTTGATACGTTATATCAAGGTTGCCACAACATTTTATTTCATTATCTGTATCCCCGTGTTTTAAGTTTTAATACATGTATAACATGAAGGTTAATAACGAGGCATTCATTGATTTTGTTGACAATGTATTGATATAATGACCATCACATCGTGATCACGTCAACACTCCTTGGTAAATGTTGTAAACATTGTGATAATGTTGTTGATGGTGTTCTGCATGGCAACATTATTATGATGTTAAAGAGGAACTAAAACGCCAAATATATTTTTGACATTTTTGACTTATCTGATAGTTTATGCCTCCCCAAAACTAATGTAACAAGTTTCATGATTCTGAAAAATTAAAAAAAATGTTTTTGAGCCTTTTCTTTTGAGCCACTTTGACTCGATTCAGAAAAGGCCGAGGTCAACTGCGTGCCGTATCGCGCGAGTATTGACGTACACGTGTAGAAACATATGACGTCACTGTATTATACGACAATGTTTTACGTAGAGTCTGTACGTATTTTTTTGTCTAAGGCTAGTATTACTTGCTGTGCTTTTTGCTCATGATTCAGGAGTAACACTACGATAACCATATTTTAAAGTGTTGACATCTTTGTGAGACACATTAAGAATTGGGGTTGTAGGCTTGTTCTTGCTGAAAAGCTAGTTATGAGTCATACTTTCCTTTGTTTGCAGTCGGCTTTTATTGGGACCTGCGCGGTGAGTTGTGTGTGAGCTGATGCTGTACTCTAGTCTGGCGACTTTGATTATGCAGCCCTCATAAGGACCCGCACCTTCTCAGAACTATACACACAATTTCTGTTATAAGGTACCAGACTCAATCGCATGCAGCGCATGCGGTCATATGCAGCACGATATGGGGAAGCTTTTTTCACCATGCATCATCTGCAGGACCTACAACTTCCTAAGTCCTACACAAAACTGGTTCACTGTATCCGTCTTTGCTTTTTACTTTGTGCACATTTCAATGGTGTAGGACTGTAGGAAGTATAGGATCCTACAAAATATACGGAGTGAAAAAAGCTGCCCCATATCCGGCAGGGTATACATGCGGTACCGTGCGTGTACAATGCATGTTGAGTCAAGCGAGCGTGGACGGAGACGACCGGGGCTCTCTGGCTGCTCGAGACGGCAACCGCAGTTAACGTCGTCGCGCTGGTGCGCGTGAGTCCGGGACACGATTGGAATGCTCGGTGCTTTTAGAGTTGGAATGGCTCCATCCTTCAAACGGAATTGTGCCTTCAAACCCAGCTGAGTTTTCATACTAATAGGCCGTGGGCCGAGTCCCAAAAAGTGCTTTAGTTTCTAATTTTCGTAACGTACCTCAGCAATATACCTGCAAATCATATTAAATCGAAGCCAAAAATAGACTGAATTGTGTGAACCTTGTTCTTTTTGTCTTGTTTTGTTTGCTTTTATGTAGTAGTAAAAAGTTTGGGTTCTTAAAATTCATTCAAAGCTCTATTTTTTGGAGTACGTGGCTGTAAAAAAAAGTCGGGTCCCTCTGCTATCGATCAATGTTAACAATGTATTGGAGCGTCTGGTAACAAGATGTTGCGCAATCCAAGATGGCGACGTCCGGAGGAGACGGACATTGACATGCATTCGTGATTTCGGTGCATAATACACGTTGCACAATCTGCCAAAGGAAAAAGTGTTCCCCTTCACTGAAACGTCATGGAACAAGGTGACGCACTGTGTGCAAAGGGGGGAACAACTGGACAGAAATTTCGCCGAGATCGCTCGTGCAGTAGCGGCGACTGCGGATGTCTATCCGCGGCCGCGTTAACAAGCGCTGGGTTTCATCGGGAATGCTGTGTAATCTCACTTATCTCATTACTTTATTAAAATTGTAAGCCAGGCATCTCGACTAATATTATTTGTTAACAGGAAAGACTTTCATTCAGTAGTAAGTAAAATTAAAGCATACTTGTATGGGGGAAGGGTGGTAGCTTTATCCGAACAAATCAATTTTAAATTTTTTTACGATATTGAACAATTTACGCATAATTCCAAAGACATGTATTTTTTCAAAGCATTTTATGAAAATTAGGCCAGAAAGAAAGTACAGAACCAACCCCCCCAACATTTTTTTAAAATAAAATTAAATAAAATTAGTATTAATGAAACCATGCCTGACAACGTTTTGAAATTATAGCTTGTGGGGGTCATACATTTTTACGAGGAATCTTGGTTAAATGTTATGGGTGCACATTTTCATTTTTACTACTAGTACTACAAGCTATATTAGCTCATTATGAGAACCAAAGCAAACATTTAAGTGAGACTGAGCTGTCCTAGTAATCCTTATGTTCATCTTAATTGTCTTTACTAGTTAAAGATGCTTTCTGTGTTTTTAGTGTAGTTCAATTTATTTAAAAAGAAAGCAAATATGTATTGAACTTGTGCTTCATATCAGAATATTCCTGAGGTATTTATTGTTTATAGTAGTCTTATCAGTATAAAGATGTACACACCTGTTCCCTGTCATTCTACCTCATTTTAAAAAGGCAACTTAAGTTTGAAGTATTCTAATGAAACTCGTCATTTGCTATAGAGCAGCATGCATGATGAACAAGTATGCTAAACCTTTAAAGTAGTTCAAATTGTTCTTAAATTTACTTTTTAAAACCATTGCATCAGAAAAAAATTGTTCAGTACCCTGAACAAAAACGTTTGTTGGGGGGGGGGGGGGGGGGTGTTTCCAGACAGACTAATCACCCCTTGTAAAATTACACCTGTATTGCAAGAGTGTTAGATTGAGTACAATTTTTTCCTTTTTATCATTTCAAGAATATCTACAAAAATATAATCCATCAATTTATTGAAAATAACTTTGAAGTGTAATTTCTCAAATTTCACATGCTGATCATAGAATGAACAAGAATAAATTTGTTAATATATGAACATGTTAACTTTTGTCAGCAATTTCTTTTTTTCATTTGTTATTAATACATGTACTTACTAAAACAAGAATTGCAAAGTACAACACCTTGGAAAGTGATTTTAGCCATTGAAATTATTAATTCAGAATTGTTTACTCCTTTCAGTCTTGAATTGAAAATTCACTTCCAACAGTATTGGAAAAAAATTGGGCACTGACCGTTATCTTGCAACATTAATTTAAAAAAATAGATGGCCACAGTTCACTGTTCTTCTCAGACCTTACAGTTCCAGTCGAAGAATGGCATAATTAAGTTATAAAACAGTCACCGATATTTAAAACTTTGAGTGAATATCACACATTGTATTGTCCATCAAGGAACAAGACTGAAAAATGAGTGGCCTTAAATTACGTAATGGTTGATGGCATATTATGAAAGAGATCCCTTAGTAGTACTTGCATTTGGTCACGTTAAGTAATGGAAGACACTTTCTCGAAGGAAAATTACTTTAGCTCCAATGTCTTCTCAAAATCCAAGTAGCTTCATCAGGGCCGCCTTGTCAGTGAAATTTAACAAGGCATAAGCACAACATGCAACATAGAAAGCCAAAATAATTGCCTGGACTAAAAAAATAAGGTCACAGTAAAATCAGGTTGCCTTTCTTCCTTGATGAATAAATGGAGTGCCCAGTCGATCCAGTCCTTGGTGAAGTCCAACAGGGCATGCACAAAAAGGCGTGCACATTATTTTTTGTCTGTGTTGATCATGCTGGTGAAATTTCTATGGGCCCTTTTGAAAGATCCTTTGTCCTCCAGTGACTGGTGGTAGACCCCTCGTGCTGAAAAGAAAAGAAAACAATTATAAATACATGTACATGTAAAATGAATATTCAAGATGGTTGGATCCTTCTCTCAGATGTTGATATAGTTTGCTAATATATCTCCAGGATGTACTGAAACTCCTGATAAAGGCCAATTAACGAAATTTATTGGAAAATTTTGAACTTGTCAGGCAAATTTATTGGAAACAACTTGCTGGAACATGTTATGTTGTGCAAAATCAACCCAACCAATGTGGGTTTTTTTAGGGGCGGGGTGGTTAAAGGACGCAACAGTTTGGCTCATTGTTTTTGGAATTATTTGAAATATTCAACGGAAAGATTGCAACGTCCTGCCGCTACTTTTTTTCACCATATCTTACTTCATGGTTAGTCATTGCAGATATATGTTGAAAAGGAAAAAAACACATAAATTTGGGACAGAAAATTTCAAAAAATGGTCATGAGTCACCATAGACATTGTACATAACTAACAACACAATGGCGTCTCAATACTACATTCTTTCCTATTCAACTAGTGTCCCTTGAAAACAAAACATTCATAAAGTGATAACTTTACACAGTGTGTAAGACTTTTTCTCAAAAGAACATCCCCCCCACAAACCCCAAAATAAACTAAATACTAACCTCCCAACATTTCATTTTAAAAAGAACACTGCCATAATGACCATGACAGCAGTCTCGACCAACACTAGACCTGCAGACGAAAATGCAGTTCTGCTAATCCTTGTAAGTTGTATAACGTTGGCCCTTGCAAATGCCTACATGTATGATGCACATGAATACATGGGACCGAGTCTTCGTTGTATGTAGTTTGAAAAATCAACCAAAACATGCCTGACCATTGCATCAATCTATCGAAAATATAAGGGGGAAATAACCTCACCTTCATTACAGCCTTGCTTGAAAGTATTGCGTCAACGACCTGAAATTAAGGGTGCATACACTGTACGTGCACCCAAGCAGCTGATGTACGAAGTAAACATGACTCAAACGGCCTCAAACACTTGTTGTTTTGACGTATTTCTGAAGAAAATATTTTCAAACTCAGGAAACCTGCAAGAGTTATGATACATTCTGTCCCAGATTTTGTGTTTTTAAGTTTTAATTTTCCTCTGTCATCAGGTCGACAATTGTAAGAAGTATCGCCGAAGTCCACGTTAGAACCGCTCTCTTTGCATCGCTCTCTCGTAGTCTCCTGCGGTTGCTGAATTTGCGTAAACAATGGCGCGGTACTATGGAGACTATTGTATGGCTCCCAGACGTCACATACACACGGTGAACTGTGCCAGACTAGTCACTTTTCAGCCTCTTTCCGTGAGAAGAAGTCGATTTTTTAAAAGTTTGAGAGTGTTGTGCTCATTAACAAACAAGATTCACAACTAAGAACAACCCAAATATTATCTGTGATATTTATTTCTATTGAACAAACCAAAAAGAAATCATCCTCCTTAGGTACGTTACGAAAGAAGCTCTTTTTGGGCCTTGGCCCACGGCCTATAACACTATCATCTATACAGTCTTTGGCGAAATGTTCTGCACATATTTTCGACCATTTCGACAGCCCAAAATCAGATATTGTATTGTCTACAAAGCGGACCCACTGTCGCCTTTGAGCTCCATTCAGCACTGGGAATCGCAGTAAGGTTGGGTCAGGGTTTTTGTCGCTGTTCCTCGTGCAACCCCCAACTACACACGATCGAGGCATAATGATTATCTCAGATCCATGCTCATACTGAAATAATATCAAAATTAGACAAAATAGACGGGAAAACGGAGGAGTTAGGTCGACAAAAACTCTTCAGCAGCATCAACTCCACGTACGTACATGCATATTGGCTGTAGCATCAACCGACTCTACACGTGTACGTCACGGGGTCACGTACATACATTTAACATACATAATGAGCTTTCGCGAAACAGGATAAATGGTTCAGAATAACAACCCTTTTTTTTTTAATAAAAACAATTCTCTCGTCTGCAAACTAATCTCCATCAGTTAAAAGAGTATTTAAACTGTCGGAAAAGTCCAAAAAGTCAAAAAAAATTGCCGTTTTAGTTCCTCTTTAAATACACGTACTACGTTGTGATGATGTTGTGACGATGTTGTGACAACGTTATAGTGACCTCAATTTGCATGTTGACCCCAAGTGGGCGTGGTAAACCTTGGTGAAACAATTTTGTCACTTTCTTTCAACATGAACGTTATGTTTTGCGTAACACCGATATGTTTTAGGGTGTTTTCATAGAGATAATTGTGCAATATTTAACTATTCAAAGTCTCAAAGAAACAAATTTGCCAAAAAAAGCAAAACAAAACAAATACAAACATTTTGACTTGCAAACTGTGACTAAAGACGACAGTGATATTGGATATATATATACCATTTAGGGACGTACTTAAAGTGGAGGAGAGGCTTCCTCACAGGAACTATGATATTTAATTATGTATAGTATGTATTCATAGTATTAATATATTGTATAGTATGTTAACCAGTATTAACCGATATAATTCATTGATTTTCAGGAGCAGAGTTGCCGAATCTTGCTAACATAAACCGGTTTCATTAATTGCAGGAACGATTAAGTGTGGGAATGGCGTAAAGTGCATACAGATCTATAGAGCTTGCAAATTAACTGCTCCAACACGTAGTTCCAACGTTAATTAATACAAATTATAATATGATCTATTTTTACGTACAAATAACATGTATTTTATTATTATTATTATTATTATTCATGGTTTATTATTTTATTCTTTCGCCGCCAAAAGCGGAATTGCAGAATAAATACATAAAATGTAAACATTCAAATAGCACCAAACTTTATATATAACTAACTTGGGAGAGTGGGAAGGGTGGGGAGGGAAAGGAGGGAGGGGGGGGGGGGGGGGAGATCTACAAGGGGATAGGGAAAATGATTATGCATGATAGTAAGAACAATTATAAATATCTATAAAAAGGAAAATAGACAAATTGGATGGAATATTACCTTACAACCATAACCAATTCTCATCATTATATTATTACATGTATAATCGATAAAATTCTCGAAAAAAGCAGATATAAAAGAAGAAAAAAAATTGGAACCGGTAAGGACAGGGGGTGTGGTTACAGATAGGTAGACAACAGGGGGAGGGGATCAAGGGAAGATAATAAGGGAATTGGAAAGGGAGGGGATGGAACGAAATCAGGTTAGGTAAACAACAGGGGAAAACATATCAATAGTGGCAAGGCAAAGATAATTAGTGATTTTCATTCCAGGTCTTTGTCATATAGATGATCGGACTATTTTGGTACCGCTTAGTCTTACAAAATGGTAAGGAGAATTTGTTGGAATTTCTGAGGTCCCTATGATGAACATCTCTCCTATTTGGTGGCAGCCAGCTGCTGCTATAACATTTCAGTAATATTTGGGTGCAATTCCCTAACATTTCTAAGATATCATTATATTATTAAAACAATGTAAAGCAATGTAAGAGCTGAATGCCAGTCACAAACAACCCAGCTAACACATTGATTTTTTGATAACGTGGTATAAATGTGATGTGTAATGTTGTGATGATATTACGAAATGATGTTATGGCGACATGGTCTTACAAACGTTTTAGTGATACCTACATGACATTAATGAAAAAAACGTTGGTGCGATGTTTTCATAACGTTTCAAAATGTTCACAAAACATTGCCCATGAAATATTTTTACGATGTCAAATTAATATTTCATGGGCAATGTTTGTAAACATTTTGAAACGTTATGAAAACATCGCACCAACGTTTTTTCATTAATGTCATGTAGGTATCACTAAAACGTTTGTAAGACCATGTCGCCATAACATTATTTCGTAATATCATCACAACATTACACATAATTTTATACCACGTTTAGTTATCAAAACATCAATGTGTTAGCTGGGTACGTCA
Organism: Hippasteria phrygiana; assembly: GCA_037893225.1. NCBI lineage: Eukaryota > Metazoa > Echinodermata > Asteroidea > Valvatida > Goniasteridae > Hippasteria > Hippasteria phrygiana. The sequence continues at coordinate 90,762 of JAZGUH010000092.1, forward strand.
CACGCGCATGCAAATGCCACACAGTTCTGCTCGCGATTTCGCGAGCAGCTAGCTAGTAGACTGGGCCAATTTCACGGAGCTGCTAAGCAAAACAATTTGCTTAGCATGAAAACTCATCCTTGATAAAAATGGGATTACCAACCAGATTCCCATGTGTTGTGTATTGCTTGTGACTGGTATTCAGCTGTTGTTTGCTTATCATGAAAATCACATGGACTTTTGGCTGGTAACCTGTTTTAACTAAACAAGACTTTTTTGTGCTAAGCAAATTGTTGTGCTTAGCAGCTCCTTGAAATTGGCCCCTCAGAACTTGCGAAATTCCCAAGACGGGTCTTAGCGATTTGTAGACTGGTTCCCGGTCCCTACATTGTCCTTCGGATTTCAAAAGTAGGGATCGACCGGTAGCGGGTAATACATTTCGGAGGAATTCCTCCGGCTCATGCATATGCATGCAGGTCAGGGATCATACCCACAATGCAACTGGGCCATGGTAGAGTACGGCCGGCCAATGTGTACGTGTGGTGATGATACGTAAGTACGTCAGTGTATATTACGAATATTCGTTTAGATTTTCGCTCAGGTTTAAAAAAGGTATATATTTTCGCAACCATCAACAAGGAGAGAGGCACTGCTTTTCATATTTGAAACCTATGCTGTTGAAATGCTTGAAATTTTGCCTTCGCGGAGGAGACACGATCATGATCATGACGATGGCGATTTTGCCTACAAAAACAAGAAGACTGTGGGTGTGAAGTGTGATGCTGGATACGATTACGAGAACGATGGACTTTATAGGGGCCTATGGAGAAATAAGACTAGGAATACATGTACTGAGTGAGACTGGACTCATCGTGTAGTGGCCATGTATACTGAGACTGAGAGCAGCAACAACCATTTGCAGCCCGCTTAATTCAATCATTGGAGAGCAGATTGAAAGGGTAAGACGGAAAGACTTTACTTTAATACCCCCCACCAAAATCGGTCAAGAACAGCAAAATCTTGGAAAATACCAAACCCTCCTTGATAACAACTTTCTAAACATGTGGTACAACCTGTTGTTATATCAAGATTTATTTCAGCAAAATCTGTAAAAAATGAGGAAGAAGTCAACATGTATGATTGTGAACACTTTGAGTGGCTTTACATAGTGCCAAGAACTTCTAACAAAAATCACAAACTTTCTTCCCCTATATATATTGCAATAAAATGTCCCAACAAAATTCTCAAAATTAAAGGTTGTGACATCCAAGTGTTTATACAATTATGAACACAATAATGGATGGTTATTTTCCAAGATTTGCTGTTCCTTAACGATTTTGGTTGGGGGTATTAACCCTACAGTCCTGAATCCTCCAATTTTAATATGATTTTCCACACGCACTAGGGCATTAGGGACTTAGGGTTAAAGTAAAATCTTTCCGATGTGACAAATGTCTTTCATATGAAAACTAGTCTGAATTTATGTTAGTTATACAATAGAGAGTTCTATCTGAACTGATTGTCCAACTAGTGCTTACTCATGTTTCAGGCATCCAGTGCCAGTAGTTGTGCAAAAACAACCCCTGACAAATAGTTGGAAGATATTCATTTTTGAAATCTGTTAACACTACCTATTCACTTGTTTGTCAAAGATGTGTTTGCACTTGCTCAGAAATAGATTTGCGTGATCAGGTGATCCTGTAGGAAAGACTTTACCTCCATTGTGATAGTGGTACAGTTGACTGATATAGCACTGCGCCATCAGGCAATAATGCATATCCACTTATGATAGCACCCGACTTATGCTATGTATGCAAACAGCAGTACTGCTATTAATTTGCATAAATTTTCTTTTTCTTCATGCAGATACGGTGCATGTGCCATTCAAGTCAGTGACAAAAGGTGCCTAACTATTGCAGATGAGCAACAGGACACCAGAGTGAAAGTGTTACGGATGGAAGATTTTTTGACATTAATGGGCATCTTGAACATTTATTGGAGAAACATGTGTGTGATGTTTTCGACACAAAGCCCTATCAGAACAGTGTGACTCATGTTGTGATTGATGAAGCCCACAGTGTCCTTCATTAGGGGCAGACTTTATTTAGAAAGTATCTAAACTGCAGTCACTGTTTTCAGGAGCATTTTTTCTTGCTGTCACTGCAACTGCCAAGTCTACAAAGAAGGAAGGAAATTTGTTCATTGATTGGAATGAAGTCCACCAGTTTCATAACATCCAGCATTGACAGGACAGAATCGAAAAGAGACCTCCAAAGCTTCATGCCGAATACCCTTTCATACTTGTGTTTAAATGCATCAATTTAAAAATGTTAAAATATGTTAGCAAAAGCTTGAATTCTATTTTAGATTTTACAGTATTATGCAATCGATTTCAGCTCTGAATTTTGCATGGACCACTCCCCCCCCCTCCTCTTGAAGGGCTTTGTATATAGCTTGCCTTTGCCATCTACTGCTTGAACACGGTGTCCTAGTCAGTCGATCAGTACTGATGTGAGTGCCCTCCCCCCAAAAAAAATGTTTTCATACAGTTGTCCCAATATGAAAGAATCTGAAAGAAACTGACTAGGACACCGTGTTCAAGGTTCGCATATGATGCACGATATGGGGCAGATGGAACCCCCCCCCCCCCCACCCCCACCCATTTTGTGTTGGTCATTGTGTTCCCTGAATCTCAGGAATTCTCTTCAGATGTCTGGGGGGGGGGGAGTTAAAGGTCTAGGTTCGACCTATTATTGATTAAAAACGAATGTCACTTTTTCATTTGTTTTGGTGTGTTTTTCCTTCTGCTTTGTAATAAAAAATTATTGAATTTGTCTAAACATTCATGCTCTACTCAATTTGTATACTTTTGGTTTGTATTTTGTTTTTCTGATGAGAAATCATATTGTTAGGCGCGACAAGCGAAGGGTAGATTAAGAAGCAAAGGGTAGATTAATCTGACCTCCAGGAAGAGGGTTGGGGCTTGTGTGCAGTTCCCGGGATTTTTTTGTAGGCCTACATGTAAAAAATTGTTTGATTTTCTGGCTGCTGCTGGCGCACATGTACGTTCGAATAAGTCCCTAAATTCGCGTGCCTTTAAGTTTTACTTAGCTTGCATATTACTCCTTCCAACACATGTATTCTACCATATTTCAGCAAGTTTTCCAAGAATTTCATCGTGTCTGCTGCCTATCAAGTCGGTGAATCATTGGCTACGCTGCATTATTCGTAGTTTTCCGATACTGTACTTGTTGTACATTGTGCTCGAGATGTCGATTCTGCACGAAAATGTAAACATGATCTCTAAAAATAGAAAATGCTTACTGCGCACGCGCGGAAGTGGTCCAATCAGAAACTTTATCTGAGTGCTAGCTACCGGTCCCCATATTATATACATATGCGGACCGGGAACCAGTCTAAGCGATTTGGCCTTGGCGTGTGTGTTAGTAGCACTGATCTCTACACTAACTGGATAGGTCGCGCGGCTCTGCGTGTGAAGCAACCGGAAGTGACTCCGCGGCCATATTGGGATATTAAAAACATTGCCAGGCATACGTACGTCGGTAGCGCGCGACTGAGAACAAGAAGCGAATAGAGGTCAGGGAAACAAAGTGAATATCACAGAAACAATTCAGTTTGATTAGGAAAATAAAGTTAAACATTATAACCAGTAAGAGTTATAATACGCCAGGTTTGAATGCGAAATAGGCCTATTCTCAGGAAAAGATATGGGTCGTCTATCAACACAGTGAGACGCTGCAATGCAGTGCAAAGTCTATGGGATATGTCGGACAAGTATTTTCAAGAAAAATGTTCAACATTTCTAACTTCTAAATTCACTTCTTTTAAAAAAGAATTTTGGGGAAAGAATTCCACATCTGGACATAACCCCATGCACAAACCATATGGGAAAAGGCAAAAAACAAGTTGTTTAGAAAATTCTTGAAAATTTTGATTAAATTCCATATGCAGACACTAAAAGTGCAAGATTAAAAACAAAATTAGGAGAGAAAATTTCCAAGTGTGTTCTCAGGAAAAACTTGTCGCATAGAGTTTGTGCATGGGGTCTTAATTATTGTCTAGATGTGGAATTCCTTCCGAAAAACCTTAAGTTAGTTTCTGGATATGGAATCAACCCAAACATCTTAAGGAGTTATTTTCTTTGGAAGGGATCCCAAAAGAATTCTTGCCGAGCTGGTGGACATGAAAATGAATTCTGTCTGAGCTTGAACTAAGAACTTCAGAAACTTTAAATTAATTAAAATTAATCAATACCAATCACACGTGTGTAAATATACTAAATAATGAAATGTAAATCACACAATGGATTCAATTTTGCTTGCTTTTATTTTGCATTGATACACTACAGAAACATGTAGTAACTGCTGCCACAGTAATAACACGCTTATTATGTATTCTACACACTGGTGTCTACAAAAAACAAATGACAAAATAGGACCTTATAAGGTCTTCCTCAGAGTACCTTGCTAAGGTTGAAACGTGAGGTCACATGTATTTAGTTTTTATAAGTCAATGCAGACATCAGATAATTATTTAAACCACATAAGCACAGTTACATCACTGTAGAACAGCAATTTAGCAGTTCTCCACAATTCCAATTGAAATCTATATATTTCTCAGCCTTTTACAGTTTGGTTCCCACAGTGACATAAAGAATGCCCTCATGCATATAGCAACATACAGCAGGGAAATTTCAGCAACAAAAAGAAACATTTTCTATGAATTCGAAACCAAAATCTAAATTGGCGATGTCATTTTAGAATACTAATTTTTCATAATATGCAAAGATACATTTCATGGCCCTTTAACATTTAATACTTGGCAGTGTTCTCCACGGGCCAAATTCAACCTGTACGGCTTACTATAGTACAAATGTGAGTGTTTGCATGTTACTGGATATTTGTGCGATATGAACGTAGATTTGTACACCACAAATTGTGTTAACAAAGCAAGGGTTAATGTTAATTTTGTTGTAAAACCGTGATTGAAAAGCAAAATTTGAAAGGGCCAGCATGAAATTTTAAAAGGGCAGGCCACCCTACTAAAAGTGGCTGTGGAGAAAACTGACTGGGTCAATCCATGTCGGTTTAACAACATCTGTACAATTTGCTTTGAATAACAATTAAATTTTAACCAGATTTCTCACATACTCGTAAGCCTTTGCCGAGTAGAACTGCAGAGTCATGGCAAATGAACGGAGGTCTTCTGGGTATGCATTACTGTGTTTAGTGTTTGAATGTTCAACAATCCTTTGAAAGACTTCCTTGGGGACTCCACTGAAGGTTGACTCCAACATCTCAGCACAGTTGGTTGATATAAGGTTTTGATTACGTAAAGAATCTATCACTGTGTTTAAGTTTGAAACCTTTTTTTTTCAGACGTCACGTTTTTTGTTGCTCAACTTTCAACTTCTTCTTACAGGTTTCCAGTTCATCTACTGCTTTGTCTAACTTACGCTTAAGTTTCCTAGGAGACTCTAACACAGCATAACTGTGATCACAAACACCGACATAATATGGAGGTGCTGGTGGCTCAACTGCATGGGGAGAACCTGTCTGAACTGTCTCATGACTCTTGTCTGAAGTTCCTCTTCGTGCGGTTGGTTTACGGCTTGTAGATTTCTCACAAACTGTGAGAGTTGGTGTTTAGAGTTTTTGATAGGCTGTGATAGTTATAGGGAGGGTTAAACTTGGGTAATAAAGAAACAAAAATTAATAAAAATTAAAAAATCATTCAGGCTTATCCTACCTGGAAAAGCAAATACTGCGGGTTCAGCATTTGGACGAAGACGGACAGTCTGCCCAGGTCTGTCAAAACACTCATCCAAAAAGTGCTCTGAGCAATCAAGTGAATTCTTTGATGGCTTCCAATTCTCTCTTCTCATGTTGACAGTCCATTTTTTAAGCCTCTCTGGCTGGCTATGGGGAAATCTGTATGAAGGTACATGTACATAAATGACTTGAATACTGTGCTAAAATAGAATTACCAGTGCAGTGGTCCCAATAAAGGCAAGCCCTATGACCGTCACAAAATTGGCCCGAAATTTTGCACTCAGGCAAGCAAAATGTGTAGGGTTATGACTGGAAAATTGTATACCGTTAAACGGCAGAATTAATTCCACACTCAAGCACTGCATTGAACTCTGTGCACAGAATAGGCCTACCAAGTTTTTCCTCAGCCCCAGTAAGAGTAATGCGCCTATCAATTGCTTACCTTACACCACCCCTTCCCCCCCCCCCGGCTGCCCCACCCAAGATGTGGGGATTGTCACTTTTGAAGTGACAAAATCCCCACCCCTGGGGCAAAATTTCAGTGACAATCCCCGACATACATGGGTGGGGCACCTCCACATCATGGTTTTTACTTCTGATGATGGGGATACAATGGCAAAATGAGTGACCAAAATTCCCACCCTGGGGCTTGAAAAACATGACCAAACCCCCACATAAGACCTCGGGCAGCCCCTGGGGGGGAGGGGGAAGCAATTGATAGGCGCATAAAACTGGGTACAGTTTTAATTTTGTGTGGTTATATTTTTTGGTCCTCAAATGGAATATAATCCTAATGGAACTCATCCCGTAAACATGGTAAAACTATAAAAAGAAAAATAATTGTTGTGGAACATAACTTACTTATGGAATGTCAGCCCTCTGTCATAATGAGAGCGGTTTGCCCTATTTGTGCAGCCGTAAGCTGTGCAGCCTGACATCTTATTAGAATAGTAGTAGCATCCTCCATGGTAGTAGCAAGTGGAGTTCAAGCAATTAACCAATTAGCTGTAATGTACAAAGAGACAAAATAAACAGGTAGGCCTATAAATGAAATGCCAACTCCAGTGGAATATACACGTTGGACATCACTGATGTCATGAATATTCTTCTTGACTGCCTGTTATAAACGTCGTGTAAATTATCATCAGGAAGCATGGGCGGGGCTGATGCAATTTATTGTAAAAACAAAGTTTTCAGCGTACTATTTTAGATGGGAAAAGTTCAAACATTTTCTCAGGAAAAACTTGAAATTTCTTTGGCCAGCCTCATAGGATTTGTACACAGAGTTTCAATTGATGTTCGACTTAATTTTTTCCCCTGAACTGGTTTTGTCCGTAGGGGGGGGCCTACAAGTACAACCATGACAACCTAAAATTGAAAAGCCCGTATGCCCTAGGCGGCCTTAACAATAAACTAGGCCTATAAATCAGTACTCGTGTCACTGGACGCGTCATGTTACTGTTCGGCCTATTTTGTGCTGGCATTATGAGTGATACTAGATCACTGATCATACATTCTTCGGGTTTCATATCATAAGTTTACGTATTTACAAAGGATTTTTAATGCAATTTTACCTACCACCGCTGCTGCCGGTCTCAGTGTGGCATTCGAGTGTCGTCTGGACGCGGGCGAAATGTTTTTAATATCCCAACATGGCCGCTGAACAACTTCCGGTGACTTCACGGCTCGCTATCCAATTCCCCAATTAGATAAAGGTACTTACCTGCAATATAATTAGAATTATATGAGACAATGGAGGAGAGACTCACCCTGTAGATTGTTCCTTGTGATGCAATCTGATCCACCCTACGCAGCTAATGGAATCAACCTTATTAGTATGCAAAACTCTCAACGACTGCTACATATACCCAGTGATCTCTGGAATCGCCGTCTTTTTGAAGCTTGTCGCTGTGTGACGGTACGGTATCGCATGGAGGTATTTGTCATCGGCGCTCGGGAGGGTGTAAAGGTCAAAGACCTGTAGAAAGAAAAAATAAAACAAAGAAAAGAGATATAGGGAGGGAGCGTGAGTCTCTCCTCCATTGTCTCATCATATGAATTTGTTGTGTTCACTTAAGCTCAAACCTCTGTGCGGGGCCCATTTCCGGGCGAAAATCCGCGTAAAATGACCCTTTTTTTCGACGTTTCAAGTCATAGTTTGATAACCATGCGGTCTTTTTCACCGGGTTAAACGGTTCTATACGATTTAACTCTTTGTCGTTCTCGTGATATATATACATATATTTTATCTAGAAAAAAATCCACGTACTTTCGGCTTTGAAAATGTGAACTTTTCATCATTTTTCTGTGTAAACGCACCGATTGAGCGCCCTCGCGTCGACTCTTTTGACTGTAACTCCTTACTGGAGTATCGAATCGTACGGGGTTAAACGGAATCGAATAGCTTAGATCCTCCTCTTTCCTTACATGTAAAACCTGTTATGATTGGTTGAAAAAAACCTACGTACTTTTCACAAAGAAAAAAGTGGCCAACGACAACTTTCGATCGATAAAGCATTGTTCGAGACTTACATCGATCTACCATTGCTTACCACGCGTTACATGATCTTGGACTCTGCTGATCACCCGTTTTACAAGACAGATTTTCTTCGATTTTAATGTAACTAAGACATTTAAAAACTATCCGCTTGTGAATCAGTTATCTGGGATTAAAACTGTGTTCTTTTGAGGAGTTAATTTCATTTTGAAATAATGTAAATTTCGAACTGAATACTGTTCATTCAAGGCAGCTACAGAAATGATGTGATGCAAAGAACATACACTTGTTTATTGGGCCGTACCATTTTGTATGTGGGGAGTATATATGCATGTACACCCACATACGTATGTCTTTTCCAAAATAATTGAGATTATGTGTTGTTTAGAAAATTTAACAATTACTAAACTTAACTATATCTTTGTTTTCTACTTGCAGCTATAACCAGTGTCTGTGTTTATGCATGCCCTCGTGCAAACATGTTTTGTTTTACCCATTTTGTGAATGGAGTGTGCCGGGCCACATTTCAGGGCCGAACGCACAGCTACACAGGGCCAGCGTTAATCCAATTTAATAACCCTAGATCTCAGTGGTATACTCTACGCGCGAGATTTAAACTGTGAAATTAAGTGAACAAAAGTGGGGTTAACAAATTCATATGATAATTCTAATTATATTGCAGGTAAGTACCTTTATCTAATTGGGGAATTATATTTCGCCAATTCCGGAGAGACTCACCCTGTAGACTTCAAAGCATCTGTGCCGATGACAATGCCAGGACTGCTCGGCCAAACTCCGAAGAGGAGGAAGACCTATTGTAAAATTTGGCAAATGTGGTGGCCGAAGACCAATCTGCCGCCTTTAGGATATCAGGCATGGAGACACCTGCCTGAGCTGCCGCTGAGGTAGACGCACCTCTAGTCGAATGACCTTTAAAGGAGGAAGTGTCAATCCCTGAAAGAGACATGACGTCTCGTAGCCACCTGGAAACAGTAGAAGGCACTACTGGGTGAAAAGGCCTAGCATGAGACAGAAGTAGTTGACTGAATTGTGAACTACCTTCACCCCGGTAATGTTGAGTTCGATCAAGATACTCCTGAAGAGCACGAACAGGGCATAAATTCCTGCAAGCCGGGAAAGGATGAACTTCTAAGTTATGAAACGGTTTAGCGACCGAAACACGCTTCGAAGGGTGAACAAGCCAGAAAACATAAGCGCCGTTCGCCTGCCTGACCATCTGGTGAAGATGTATCGCTGTCAAAGACGAAACACGGCTAGCGGTTACCAAAGCCAACAACATAGTCAGCTTTAAGGTGAGCTGCTTTCGTGACAAACGTCTGTTGTCCGGTAAGGACTTGATGAAATCCAAGACTGTTGTGACGTCCCAGGTAACCATATATCTGGGGCGAGGAGGTCGCAGTGTGAGAATACCTTTGAAAAAACGTGTAACCAAATGGTGTTGACCAATGGGAGCACCATTCACAAAACTATGAGCGGAAGAGATGGCCGAACGGTAAACATTAATGGTCCTATAAAGGAGACCCTTGTCGAAGAGACCTTGCAGGAAATTTAAAAGATCAGCTATAGATGAATGAACCGGATCCACCTGTCTTTGAAGACACCAGCTATTCCAACTTTTCCAAGCGGAGTTGAATTGCCTGTGAGTCCCTTCCCGCCAGGAGGATAGAATAGTGGAGGACACTGCAAGTGAAAGTCCCTCTGACTGCAAGTTCTCCCGGATAACATCCATGCGGCCAGGTCTAGCTGATTCGTCAATGGATGCACAAGGCGATGATCGTGCGGAAGACGAAGCAGGTCCGCTGTCCGGGGCAGGATAACAGGAAAATCGATTAGAAGCTCCAACAGCCTGGGGTACCATGCTTGAGTCCTCCATACCGGGGCAATCAGGACCACTGTAGCCTCCTCTTCCCGAATCTTGTATAAGCATCTCGTGAGGAGAGAAAATGGAGGAAAAGCATAACCCTGGATTCCCTTCCAGTCGAGAAGGAGAGCGTCTACTCTCCAGGCCAGGGGGTCGGGCTGCCAGGAGACAAAATGGGTTAACTGGGTGTTCAATCTGGTTGCAAACAGATCCACCTGCGGGGAGAACTGCAACCTCAGCATGACCCTGTGAAAGATCCGGGGATCGAGTTGCCACTCTGCCCGATCGTTGAAAACCCTGGACAATTGTGTGATCCGGGAATGTGTTGCGCCGACAGATAGATGCTTCGCTTGAGGCACCAGAGCCAGATCTTGATGGCCAGACGTGCAAGGTCCGCGGAGTGTGTACCGCCCATGTGATTGATGTAGGCGATTGCTACGGAGTTGTCTAGCTGGAGACGAACCTGGAGATCGTGTCGATCTTTCAGAAGACTCTGCAGAGCATAAAAGACTGCCAACAATTCCAGGAAATTGATGTGCTTCAGCTGTTCTATCATCGACCATCTGCCCCCTACTTTCTGACTGTCGAGACAGGCTCCCCAACCCATCATTGAGGCATCTGTCTGCATTGTGAGATCTGGGGAATGACGAAGAATACTGCGACCGTTCCAAGACTGTAGATATTGAGTCCAAGTAAGGAGCTCCTCTCTGGACTCCGGGGTAAGAGAAACTAGGGACTCGTAATCGCCGCTCTTGTGAAGGGCTAAAATCTTGTCGAACTGAAGGTGACGATAAAATAACGGAGCTGGAAACACCGCTTGAACCGTCGAGGATAACCTGCCCAGCAAACTGGCAACCTCGCGTGCCGACGTGGACTCTGCTGCCAATATCTCGTGGCAGTGGCGGATGACTCTGTCTATTTTCGCTTGACTGAGGGAAAGGGTCATTGATTGCGAATCGATGACAAATCCCAGGTACTGGATGTTCTGTGATGGGCGAAGAGAAGATTTGTTATGATTTATGACAAAACCCAACTTCTGAAGAAGATCAACTGTCTCGTGAGTGTTGCCTAAACACTCCTGCATCGACGAACCAAGAACTAAAAAATCATCAAGGTAAATGACACAACGGATTCCTCGCTCCCTGAGGAAGGACACGACGGGTTTCAAAATCTTTGTGAATGTGCGAGGGGCACTGCAAAGGCCAAAAGGAAGGCAGGAAAACTGATAAAGAACCCCTTTCCAACAGAAACGGAGATATTTACGATGGAGGGAGTACACAGGAACCGTAAAATAAGCATCCTTAAGGTCAATGGTAGTCATCCAATCGTCCTTGGACAAAAGATCTTTGACCGCCGAGATGTTCTCCATCTTAAAATGGTGATATGCAATAAAATGATTTAAAGGACGCAAATTAATAACCGGGCGAAGATCCCCCGAAACTTTTGGGACCATGAAAAGAGTAGAAATAAATTGTCCTGAAACTGGAAGCTCAACAGTTATGGCCCCTTTGTCCAACATCTTTTGCACCTCCTGATCAAAAAGAAATTCATGACGCTTAGACTGAGCTCGAGGCGTAGGAACACGAACTTGAAATGGAGTAGAAAGAAATTCTATATGATAGCCGGAAACGGCATTAAGGATCCAAGGATCATTGGTGATCAAACTCCAAAATTGAGTGAAAAACTTCAGTCTACCAGCAAGAGGTGCAGAAAAGGTTGGAGCACAAATATGGTGAGAAAACACTGTATGATTAATATGTACACCGGACGCAGGCTCAATATGAGCTAGTTTTTTGTATTCTGAGAGTGCGAGGATTTGGCAAATTTAGCTCTATCACCTCCATAGGAGGTGCCACCCCTGGAGAAACTCTGAAAGGTACCCCTATGAGAACTACCTCTTCCGCCTGAAGAAGAGAAGCGTCTCCATCGGGCGGTCCTGGCAAAATTCTGATATGGAGAATAACGCCGTCCCCTGGAACTGGAGGGCCTAGGCTTGGTGTAGGTCACTTTCGCGGCCAACCGGTTCACCTTCTCAGTATCCTCGATGTCCTTCAAAACGGACGCACCAAACAGCTCATTCAAGGATGGCGAATTCTTCTTGATGACATCAAATTTCCTGTCAACAATGGCATCGAAAGCATGCTGCCGAGAGAGGGCCAAGCTTTGGCTCGCTGAGCCGAGGAGTATAATTCCGCAGGACAAAAACTGCAACACATTCTCCTTGGAGATCTCCTCAGGACAATCAGGGTCAGCCACGGCATCGAAAAGTCGCAAGAAAGGGAGAGCCGCCTTGAGGACATGACCATGGGATAAGCGAAGCTTATCATCAACAGAAACGGAACTAGAATTGGCTTGACGGAAAACCTTTTTAATACCGGTAGGTAATTCAGGGGCAGAAAAATACTTCTCCTGTTCCTCGGGAACGGAGTGGGTACTAACCTCCTCCTTGAAATCCTCAGACGAGAGACGATGAGATCGGAGCTCTGCCCACCATTTCAGAACCTTCTCCGAGATGGGATTACCCAAGTCCTTGCGATGAGGGTTACGAAAAACCTCAACATTGGAAGGTGATGCTGCCAAAACCTGGGATTTCTCGCCGTCACTGTCACTGGTTGCGCTAGGCGGGTCAGACACGGTGTACCGTTCCGATGCATCAAAAATGGCGTCGGTTAAATCGCGAGGAGTGGGCTGAGGTTTCACATTCCCGGATGATCGATGACGTCGTCCGGTAGCGGTCAGTGAAGCCGACGGCTGTTCGGTGTGGGATTGTTGGGCTGGCGGGAACCACTGTGTCGGCATACCCCAAGGGTTACAGAAATACGGCAAACCGGGAGCTGGAGCATAGCCGGGAGCTGGAGCGTATCCTGGAGCGTAGCCCGGGGCAACAGTTTGTGGTGGAAAATTCTGTCCCCACGGCGGAATTGAAGGCGGCGGCTGCATGAACAGTGGTCGCTGCTGTTGGGCCCATGAGGAATATGGATCCCCAGACTGAAAGAGCCCGCCGGTACTGTCACCGGGGGCCACGCCGCCGACCTGAGCCGAAGGCACGGGAGTCGAGCCGGAGCCGGACCCCGCTTGGAAAAAACGTTCTGACGGAGCAGATGAGTGGGCCAGGAAGGGCTTCGGGGACGACACCCCTCTACCCGAAAAACTTTCAGTCCTCGACGGCACGTGGACAGAAGTTTGGCACTCAGATGGCGGTCCAACCCAAGATCTGGGTTGGCCAAATCTGCCAGGCCCTGGTTCAGTTTCACCAACATTACCAATTTCCTTCGCCGCCAAGGCCAGGATATCGACGGGGAGTTGCTCGTCGTTGTCCGGCGGAGGTCGAGAAACCGTAGCCGGAGCCAAAGAACGCTTGCGGACTTTCGAAGGCAAATCTAGAGGCATGTCGTTAAATTTAGTCTTAATTACTTTAGTTAAAGAGAGTAAACGGGATGTTACGATCAGACTGCACACAAGTAACAAAAGACGGCGATTCCAGAGATCACTGGGTATATGTAGCAGTCGTTGAGAGTTTTGCATACTAATAAGGTTGATTCCATTAGCTGCGTAGGGTGGATCAGATTGCATCACAAGGAACAATCTACAGGGTGAGTCTCTCCGGAATTGGCGAAATATAATCACTGTACGCGCAACCTATCCAGTTAGTGTAGCGAGAGGGCGCTGTCGGCCGGCCGTGCGCGCTATATACGTCGCACCGCTAATATATAAGGACGTCTTGGAACCAAGACTATAAAGCCCGAGCCCAAGCCAAGGTTTGGAAAAGAGCCCTGTCGAGGCTGTTCCCGACGGACATGGCGGCCGAACGATTGGAAGTACTTCGCCGGCATTTTGTGAACGTGGGTGGAATCAAAGCTGACCTTGTATCCTTTAATCCTTTATTACTGACAATCCTATGAAATAACGGAAAGATTCCCTGGGGCTTTTGTCCTATGACTTTTGGGGCAATTGCAGCACTAAAAAAGGTGTAAAGGGTCTAGCCGCTCAGCCTCAGCTCAGCCCCAGTTGGGGCTCGGACAACTCGACCGTCATGACCGTTGAGACAACTCGACCGTTGAGACAACTCGACCGTTGAGACAACTCGACCGTTGAGACAACTCGACCGTTGAGACAACTCGACCGTTGAGACAACTCGACCGTTGAGACAACTCGACCGTTGGAAGGGACGGCCGTCTGGGCTAGGCGTCAGTCTATCTTATGTTTTGTGGCGGCACGGGGCTGGGATATGCGGGGAAGGGGTACTTGGTGTTAGGGTTGATGTGGGCTGGACAGCGCTGTCGTTTGGGACGGGGCTGGGATACACAGGGGCTGGGTAACGTGAATTGTGGTTAAATGATGAATCAATAAGCTTACCGATTGTGTTGGAATCTGAATCTACAATATTTGGGACCTAGGAAGTAGGAACCTTGCTTATTTTACCTTAATTCGTGGAATAAATTTGAAACCTGTCAATTATTTACGAATCATCGGAATCATGAGGAGTTGTACCTTTGACCTCAAAAATAATATGCTATCTGAACTGAGTGGGCTACATGATGAAAGTACGAACGGCCAAGTTTTTCGAGTAACTAGATACATGTACAACAAACTTATTTTCAACCAACGGCGCGGTTTGAGTGATACTGATTACAAATTATAAAAAAACACTTTGAATAGCAAACTAGGATTAAACCATAACAAATTTGGAATCCACAAATTCAACATCTTGCCGCTACACTGACCATCATCAACTGAGATGTTTAAAGGAAACATGCTTCTCAAATTGACCGGATCACATTTTATTTCATAAATAAATTCATTTATATGTATTAAATGTGAATTAAAAGCCAAACTGGTTCAAGTGAAGTTTTAGTGTGATTATTTGCCGCTCAAAAATTGACCCTCCCTTTTTTAAATTTGTTGAGACTCAAATTGAGGGCGCTGTTCGTGACGTAGACCGAGGCACCGAAGTTCATGGATCGACTCGATAGTCTGGACCCGGCCCGTATACACACATTAGGTCTACACGTGCAATTTCGTAAGTTGCAACAACAACAAACATCGAACTTACCCTGATTTTCTCCCTTTTAGCGAAGGCTCCTCGGGGAATGGGCCGTTTAACTGCTTTCGCCTATATCTTACTCACATCTGGGAACTTTGTTGGGATGACAATGGACTTGAGCATATTTTTAATGGTCATCCCAAAGGATTTGAAAATACCAGTATCGAAACACGACGGCTCAAAGTGGTTGCTACATAACGCTGAGAAGCTGCTGGGGCCGGACCACTACGCTCTTGTCACCTTCACTTTCGCCGTCCAAATTCTCCGATATTTCGCATCAGTTGGAAATAAATAAAGGCTTACTCCATCCGTCCTTGTTTTGCTGCACCCAGCAGCCACACACCTTGTCGGCATGGCCGAAAAATACTATATTTTGCTTAGATTTTGGACGAAGAATTTTCGCCGTACAATGTACACACAATGCATACCCGTGATGAATGGGTAATGTGCCTCGATCTACGTCACACACTTATGTTAATGAGGGTCCCACTCGGGGGGCGGAGTAGCTTGGACAAACATTTTCAATAATTGTTTTCTCATATTTAATCTGGGAAATAATTGTCTCTGGACACAAAATATCATTGTCAAGATAATACTTTATTGTTTTAAGCAGGAATAATGCAATATAAATCCTAAATCATGTTTCCTTTAAGAATACCGGCTTAGTCACCGCATCAGTGCAGCGATAAATACTGGTGCCGCGGCTGCCCGCTGGTTCCTGGCGTCGCGCTCGCTGTGCATAACGCTGCATGCCGTGCCACCGTACATCTGACCAGGGGCATTTCTCAAACCCCTGGCTTGGGCTTGGGCTTCGGCTTTGCGTAATTTTATGTCCCCAGATTTGGCAAGATCTTGGACACTGTTTTTACTATGTACATCAAAATCTTATATTTTAATCCAGAGTCTGAGCCTGTTTATTTATTTATGTATTCAAGGCTTCAGATTGGCAATGGGGATGAGGAATAGTTGGAGACGAAGCCCAAGCCCAAGCCAGGGTTTGAGAAACCCCCCTGTCCACGCGCATGGTAATGCCACACATTCTGCAACTTAACCCGCCACGCGCACATGCAAAAACCCAAACATCGACGGGCAACCGTGTTGAAAATACCACACGCTTCGCTAGCTACATTATGTACAACGCATCGCACGGCACGGTCGAGTTGTGTCCATGTCAGGGGAATCAGGTTGGCGCAGTGGTTATTAATTACTGTCCCCGCCTTTTACCGCTGTGGCCCCGGTTCGATTCCTGCCCTGGTCCACATGTGGATTGGGTTTTCAGTCTCTACCTGATTCCGTGGGTTTCCCCAGAATATTCTTCTGGGGTTTTCCTCCCACCTCTTAGATTTGTGGGTCAAATCTCATTAACCCCTGACCTTATGTAAATTGTAAGGTGATGACGCGGTAGAGAATCAAATTCCTCTATCCAGCGATACCAAATTCATGCCGGTGCTGTGTGAGTTTTGTGATAAAATGTATATGTTTCTGAGAGGCACAAATCAAGGTATTTTTGTCCAGATATTTCTTGTCAAAAAGCTTTTAATTCAGCTATAAGGAGTCCATGAAACATGGACTTTTAAGAATATTTTTACAAAATTTCATAGCAATATGTGCATGCGAAAAAATGCGAAGTGAGATTTTGTACACGGCAATGTAATACCGATTCATGGCCGGTGATGCTGCCGACGTGCGCGCCTGGCGTGCATGCCGGGCTGCTGCCCGGCCCGCGGTGCATGGTGTATCACTATCACTATCGCAGCAGCATGAAAAATGCTTGTTGGGTAAGGGAAAAAATGAAAAAGGGACGTTTAACTATTTTTGTTACATATTTTAATCAATTCTATGATGTTTTAAGAATCTCTGTAATAAATATATTTTTATATTTTAATGTTCTTTTTTACTTTTTTCATGTTGAAGTTGTGAGTTATGCAACTTATGATGAGCTGATAAGCTGGCATTGACATGATCATGATGGCAGAACATTTTATATGGACTTTTAGGGGGGGGGAAATAAGACAAAACACTTTATTGTTGTGACATAATTTATGTTGCTTCTTTTAATCAATTCTATGATCTTTTAAGAATCTCTGCAACTATTAATATAAGTATTCTGGAAGGATTTTCACTTCCAGACTTTTTAAGTGGTACGTCGTGGTTACATCATATTAAAATGCATAGAAAAAAAGACCAATGGTAAAAATCACATCCAGACTAAGTTTTTTTGAAGAAGCATAACTCTCCTATACTTCAAGCAACTGAACTGATTTAAACACTGTTGGTTTTCTTTTTTAATTCTCTTTCCAATTATACCAAATGTGTTGGATTTTAAATGAATTGTGAAACAGAAATCGACAATCATTGAATACATGTACCTTCTCATGGGCCGACTGACAGACACGAAATGTGTAAACACACAACTTGAAATGGGAATTACTTCACTATACTTTATAATACGGATTTAAACACTGTTGTTTTTCTTTTTAAATTCTCTTTCCGATGGTACCAAATTTGATAGGGTTTGCTTTAAAAAAGCAAAAAGTGATAGACTTCCTACATTAGAGGATTTTGCCTCTGGAGGAAAATGGAGAATCCGGGTCAGCAGGCCCAATGTGGTGCTGGATGATTTCGGAGGATTGAGGTTACTGGGGTGTTTATCAAAAAACCACTGGAGAATTTTGAAAGATTCAGGCAGTGGTCCCCAGTAACATATACTGGAGGATTTTGAAAAATGTGTGGTTGTTTGATTATGTGACAAAATGTTCCTTGACCAAAAGCACATTTTTCAGTCTAGAAATGAGACTGGTGCAGTCTCGGTCAGCCCGGTCAGTATCCAGTATGTGTTACCCAACTCACTACTAACCAAGGAGCAAGTGGCTTCCTATGAGAAAGATGGTTTCCTTGTGGTAAGGAACCTTGTTCCGCATCACAGGATTGATCAGTATAGGTATGTGATTGTGATATATTCTGTTGGTTGCAGGGGTGTGCATCGGAACCGGGTACCCGACCGTTCATGTCTAGAACCGGTTCCAGATTATGGAATCGAGTACCCGTACAACTTTATATTATCGCATAGTAACTTCCCAGACAATGAAAAAGCAAAGGTTTTGAATGCTATTTGTCAAGAATTTTCAAAATTAAAACCCGACTACATGGGAAACCAGCACAGATTTCACGTTTATGACGCTCACCAAAGTTGACAACAAAGGGAATTTACCTGTCGTGGTTTTTGTAGTCTGAGTATGGATAAGAGCCTCGTCGAGACATAATAGCATGCCTTATTCCACAATAAATACAACTGTATAAGGCTTCCGGACAACCGCCTTTTGTGGTATGCCGGCGCATGCATGCATGTGCCGGCAAACGCAAAGGTGGAGAAGTGGTCATGTTTACTGGACAGGCATGATATTTTTTAGACTTTTGTCTGAAATCAGACTTTTTGAATCTCAGAGAAAGACATTATTACAACTTCTGGGATTGGAAGTTTTGGGTTGGGTTTCTCCAACGGGTACACCCTGGTACCGGTATTTTTTTCAATTGGGTACCTGGTTCTTTTACTACCGTAAATGCACACCCCAAGTTGGTTGATTTATATTTGCTTGCAAAAAAAACGATCGTGGCAGGAAGTAAAAACATGTACCAACCGCGTTGTACATTGCTTGAAGTTGTGACTGATATTCAGTTGTTTGCTTGGCATTAAAATTCCATGGAGTTTGGCTGGTAACATGTTTTTTTTACAGCTATTAAAACACATTTTTGTGCCTTTTTAGCAGCTTACATAAAATTCGCACCCGTTAGATCAGCGGTGGTGGATCTACATGTACATCTACCAGGAGTTTAGGGGTTAAATGCAAGAAACAACCAGACCAATTCGTAGTTTTGACTGGTTATGACCCCTGGTGCATTTTTTGGAGTTTTTTCTTTTTTTGGGGGAGGCAGTTTGGCAGTCTGGCAGTCTGGCAGTCTGGGTGGTGTCAGGCTGGTGCATACGTGTCCTAGTGTTTGTACTTGCAGTTTAACTTTGATGTACATTGTACAATGTATGCACAAATGCAACTTACTATATGTACTAACTAAAAGACACTCAATGCTACCAGAAAACACTTTTTGTTATGGTTGCCAGTGTCCAAAAAACATGCATGTGTGGACGTAACAGTGGACACAGTGTCCATGTTACGTCCACTCTCACATCTGTTTTTGCTGTCTCTGCTATATTTGGACACTGACTACCATAAAGAAAGTGTTCTTGTGTTGCATAGTATATCTTTTAATTAGTACACATGGTGAATTTCCTATATTTATATTTAAAGTGTTGAAAAAACACCAAAATGGAAATATGGACGTGTCCTGTTACGTCAAACTGGTTATGTCAAACTGAAGCATATTTTTAATCATATTTTTTGTAAAATATCATTTACATGATTTAAAACTTTCAAAAATATTTCCCACCCAAAGACTGATGTTACATGAAATAACTGAATCAAAAGTAATAGTACTTTTAAAGATATGGATAAATGTCACACACTGTGTCCCAACCTGGTGGAATGACCCTAATACGAGCTCCGGTTACGCGAGAACTTGGCTAAGACGAGCATTTTTTGCGGCCCGATTGAGCGCAAATACATGTATTGTTATCTATTTTCCACAAACATTTTGGAAAACAACCTGTCAATCAGCGAATCCATTCAATTTTCAAAGTTATTGTAAATAATGTCCGCTAATCCTGCACTGCGGTTTTCACTCCACGTAGACATCGGCTGTTTGTGTCTCGAATGTGCTGCTAGAGGGGGCTATTAAAAGGTGGACAATGGGCGTTTGCGGTTCCCGTGCCGCTTTAGAGGGGTTTGTTTATGGCGGCTTTCATGCCGCCGGAACTTAAAGAATTGCCAAAAGAGTACACTTGCTTTCGTTCCCCTTCTAGCATGTCTAGAAAGCCGGAAAAAGAATAACCCAACCACGCCAAGGCAATCATGAAAAACAGAATGTTTGGCGCCCTCTTTTGTTCAGTAATATCAATCCCATTTGTAACTCAAAATATTAAATTTACCCCCATGATTATAAATCAATTTTAGAGCTGATTAATCCCCGACAGTCGCGCCCCAACATTTTGACAAATTTTACCGTAAAAAAAGTCATTAATATCGAGAAACGATCGAGAAACGTCCTCTGTTCACAAAAAATGCACTGGTTTCCTCCTTTTTGTGCCTTATGCTAGTTTCCGTGATGTTACCAACTAACAAGAGCCCCATCAATTTATGTGCGTGATTGAAATACTAACGTGCGTGTAGCATAATGCAGTGGTTTTGCAGTGATCTAGGCTTCTCAAATCGCTCGGTCCGCGGCGAACTCCAGCGGTCTTGTTCTTGTGCTGCAGGTGTTGTTTTATTAATATTACTGCTTGTTTTATTAAGAATCTGCTTGCAACATTTTCATAACCAATATAAAGCAATGCAGTGTACAATTTTATCGACACGATGTGCGTGGCGTTTACATTGTGTTTGGGGCCTATCCACATTTATACACAATAAAGGGGAAACCTGCAGCCTAGATAGGACGAGAGCCTGGATATTGCGTAAGTCCAGAGGACCTCGTAAATTAACGAGAGTCGACTGTACAAGTGTATTGGTTTAAATATTAAGTAAACAAGGTTATCAGAGCTCCCTGAAAATATGGCCTTTGGAATTTGTTCTTGCCTTGGCTTCAGTGTTGTATGAATGTACAAATGTATGCAAATGTATGCAAATGTATGCAAATTGTATGCCATGTACACTAAAAGATAAATGATGTAGCATTTATATGTGTACATTTCAGATGTGCCCATGTGATAGAAAATTTAAATTATAATATTCCCCAACCCCTTTTTCTTTACTTTTAAAGAAAGAGAAATTAAAAGTGTTAAAAGAAAAACCAAAAGTTATCCCATGAAAGTTTTCACCGGGGAAATATCTGCATGTATTTGGGAGTTTTCTGTTTTGATTTATTTTCCATTTTAGGTTTATTAGAAGTTTCCATGATCAGAAATAGCAGTGTTTAGAAATGAAAACATGTATTGGGGCACCTTCATTTCTTTCTCCCAGCTGAGTCTTGTTTCCCCCTCCCCCTACTAAAGGTTGCATTTGTGCAGAATAAAAGAGCCTTTCCTATTTTCTCCCCGAAGTGCCTCCAAGGGGGGGGGGGGGGGGGGCCCTTGGAAAATTTGACATCCCTGCAAATTAAGCAAACCTACATGTACTCATACAAATGTAGTTTTGTACAATCTCTAGATATAGGCCAATACAAAAAGTATTTTCATCACCTCCAACTCTGTGTAATTCATGCGGAGACTCGAATTTGGTCCAGTCGGAATCAATCTTTTTGAAGCGCTATCAAGAAGCATAATCAAATGTTAGATTTTATATTGAATTTTAGTTGAATTATATGCACTACAGGCAACGCTTTGCCGACATCTGCAGTAAACGTGTGGACTCCAAGGGAATAGTGGTGATGCGGGATGTGGCCATTTCTAAGTCAGAGTTCCTCGAAGGCGAGAGTGCCGTCACCAAAATCCAAGAATTCCAGTTAGACCCTGTGCTGTTCCAGTATTGCTGTCTGCCGGAGGTGCGTGTACATTAAAGGACCCATGTGATGAAGATCCACTGTAACTTGTTTTCACACACATGACCTTGTCTTGAAGTAATACAGCCATGTTCTACATGTAAATAATTATGTGCTTTTTATTTGAACTAAGAAGTTGGTTTTCAAGTCTTGTTTAAAGGTAATATAATTATAAAACATTTGAAAACTTCCAAAAACAAAACTGCTGAATTATGAAATACCTATACTTGACTGTAAGTAAATAATAGTCTCAAGCATCCTGTGAAATCATTGCACCTGGTGTGCTGTCAGTTTAAAGAAATGTGGAATTTTGGTATCAATTTCCAGCCATGGTTGGCCGACCACCATTGGAAATAGTGTGGTTCCCCAACCTGATAATTCCATGACGTCTATAAATTGCCCCGTTTTTGTCTGAAGTTGGGTATTTTTGCACACAACACTATGGAGGTATTGCTGTTTGTGCCTCTAATGACATCATGCTTTGGCTCATGAGTATACAAATCTGCATTTAAACAGCCAAAATGTTGCAGTTCGTTCCTCGAATTGCTATAAAGTACCCAGAAATGTGCATCTATAGTAGCATGATAATAGCACTGCCCTAGATGTATTCAAGTCGTGAAAATCCTATCATGAGCCATGGTTTAAGATTACTTGGCATCCACATTTTTATCCAATTTCCATGGTCTCGATCTCGGCAGATTTTGAAGTATGTTGAGTGCATTACTGGGCCCAACATCAAAGCCATGCATACAATGCTGATCAACAAGCCACCAGATCCTGGTAAGCTTATTACAGGGAGGTTAGGCCCAAAATCCATTTAGGGCCGGTCTGCATACCGGCTCCCGGTATCAGACCGGTTTAAACTGTGGACGGTATTATACCCCTCCCCGGACGGTACAATTCCACTTGCTCGTCGGCATTTCAAAGCCATCTTAATGAATAGACTTGCGATTGAGCTTGGCTGGCCTGCTGCCTGATGGCCATACAGCTCAGAGTGTTGACAATTGGGAGTTTATTGACTGATGACTGATTGAGTATACGTGCAGAGATATGATACACGACACATTTCAGTATTGGAAAAGGGGCTCTGAATTGATACATTATATATCAATTCCTGGGGGTACAATTTCACTGAAAATGGCTTAAAGTTAAAGCTTACAGCCTAAGGAACCTAGACATACCTCATGTTGAAGCATTTTCATGAGCATTTTTTTTCTTCTGAATTTAGCAGATAAAAAATTGCCCCCTGAATGAGAATGTCAGTGTTACATGCTGTACTGCTGTCTATAAAAATGGTGTTCAACCACAGACAGTAAGGATTTAAAAAAAATAATTCAGCCTCAAACCGTTTAAACTACTCAATTAAAGGTATTTATAGCAACAAAAACTGTAAACATTATATTGCTTATTTTTCTGACGAAATTAAACTTATCGATTCTGTACATAACTCTTGGTGTCCGCCTCGTTGTAATGTAGTCTCGCTCTCACCTAATTTCGCATGCAAACATCTTTTTCTCGCCTGCACATCTAAACTATGCACATGCGATCACTTTACAAAATATCAACGTCATAGAGGGCCTCGAATCAGTGGCGAGCTTTAATGACTGGTTTCCTATCACTTTGATTTTTCGTGTCCATGTGTTATGTACGCATTCCGTCACGCAATGCGGGCTTGCCGAAGTCAGAACACCCAATGTTGCAAATTTCTAGTAAGCTAAGTTGTACTGTCATGTGGCCTGACCAAGGTTGGCCGTGATTGGTTGGGTTTTCTCAAGTGGTGCGTTGTGTCTTCGTGTCCGGTATCTGGACACAAGTTATGTACAGAATTGGGACAGGCATGGGTGAGTTTTTCGTGTCATCAGTGCCCACATTTCTTGAAATTCCGGGTTGCCAGAATGTTCAAACGTTATGCCACAAATGGTAAATGTAATTTTTCTTACTACGATGGGAAAATTTACATGTAGTGCTTCAAAACAACAACGAGAGGCTAAAGTGTTTCGGTTTTGGGGAAGTCCAGCCAATTTTCCGCTGATTTTTGTAAACATGGCAGCATGAATTTTTCGTCCGCGTTATGTTCGAATGGCGATTTTACTATTTTTTTTGTTTCTTGAGAATAAATTTTTCTTTTTCAGTTTTCGTAATGGTAGTCATCTAACTTAACTCAATTAGAAACAAGACATTTTGGAAGGAAAAAAATGTTTTGACGGGGTTTAGCCTTGATTTCTGGCGTACATAATTCGGACACCGAGATCTGGAGGTCATGCAAAATGTACATAATGCAACATGAAAATCAAATTAAAGCTCATAAATTAGTTAAATTGTACATGCATACAATTACTATTAAAACAAACATTCAACTATACAACTTTTGTCAAAGCATGGTGCCATAAACTGGTGAAGAGCAATGACAAATCTCCATATATTACCAATTTGGTGTCCAAGTTTTGATGTTATGTACAATTATTTGTCATGGTTAACCTTGCCCACTATAAGAGCTTTGGATTCCAGTACTTTTCTATCATGTCTTTCTATGGTTATGGGTCAGTGCAACATTTTAAGACACACTATTTAGTTGTCCACTCAAATCTCAATAGTTATTTCATAAAGATTAATACCACATCTTCTGTACATAAGGGTGTCCACCTAAACACAACTCATTTTTTTTTTTTTTAAATGTATTTTCAGTGTTTTGTGTATGTCATGTTGCATAGTATTAGACATACTTTAAAGAACAACTTCAATGTCCTGGGAAATTCTCTGCCCAGTATGAGAAATGTGCTCCTAAAGGACACCAAGTTATGTACAGAAGATATCTCCCTTGGCTCACTTTAAGGGCTGGTGTATCTCTTGTTTTGAGTTGTCTTGCTCCACCAGTTCATTTTTATGTTTCTATGGACTATATTAAACATCTTTACAGGGTAAATGATGGTAACATCTGTTGTTCATTTTTGGGTCTGTTTTGTAACAAAAATGTGTCGTGTATCATATCCCTGCACATACGCGTATGTGTAGTGATTTACCGAAGTGTAAATACTGTGTGGTCAGATCTGTCCAGTGGCAAACTCTTTGAAACTGAGCAAACGTTTAGGGCCTTTGTTAACCCGTGGAAGATTATTATCGGATTAATTAAAGTCACCCCATTGTCTGCATTTGAAAAGAGTTCACCAGCACAGGAATTGGACACAATGGACTCCCAAACAGTGCCAGCCTTCCAGTAGAGGCTCGGATGGTGTGCAACCCGGTTTGGGAGGATTAAAATGAACCGGTTTGCGTACCGGGAGACGGTATACATACCGGCTCTATTTGGACTTGGGGCCTTAATTGGTCTTAACAACCATGCCAACAGTGGAAGTTTCCCCACCTGGGTCTAATAGGTCTGAAAATTGGGATAATTTCTTTGGTATCTATTGAAGCTTTATCCTCTGTTTACAAATGTAGATCTGGACCCAGCAAAACAGTAAGGGTGGTAGGGCTGGCAACCCCGTAGTCCTTTACCTATACATGTATGTCTAGAGTGGCTTTTTGCCTTGTATCGGGCGACTTCCATCAAAAAAGATAAATTAAGTATATCGTCCTTGGTCAGCGATGTTTTACTGGCAATCATTTCAAAGCCAGGAAGGGGTGTTCTTTTGTAGGTGCGACATTTATTCCGTCTAAATGCTAAAACAGAAAAATGTGTCAGAATCTTGTGTATTCATTATTGTTTCAGAACCATAATAGCATTTGTTCAATTTTGATTTCTGTGATGAGTCTTAAAAAAAAAACATTTTTGAACTTGTTCCTCAGGAACCAAGTCCTCCCGTCATCCCATGCATCAGGATCTTCATTACTTCCCCTTCAGGCCGGCTGAGCGTATCGTCTGCTCCTGGACAGCCATGGAAAGGGTAGATCGCTCCAACGGTTGCCTGGTAGTGCTGCCTGGTACACACAAGACAGAGTTACTGCAGCATGAGTACCCACAGTGGGAGGTGTGTTGGGTTGTTATTAGTGTAAAATGTACAGTGTAGTTTAATAACAATGATGGAAATTCACTTTTGACTGAACTTGTAATATACAGGTTTAACATTTTCTTGCATTATGAAAGTATGGGCACTTAAGCGCAAGCGGTGGCAAAATTGTTGCCTGTGTAAATTTTATATGAGCAATGTTAGCTTAACCCTAATAAACCCCCTAGGCATTTTTACTAGGAAGTGTCCTCAACCTGTCAAAATCCAACACTGTGCAGTATACCTATGGCACATTCTTTGGACTTAGACAAATTGGGGCATCTTAGCTCCGTATAAAGTAATGGTGCCAAGGTGCTATGATTGAACCCATCAAAATTAGACAAAATCTGCTGTTGGAGTTTGTAAGGCTTGGGGTAGTGAGGATTAAAGGTAGCTTTCGTATTAATCAAAAAACAAAATGATTAGAAGCCTTTTCCACTTGACTGAACCTGAGTTAAAGACTAATTGTGATACACTCGAAACAAAGCATGGCAATTTTTTTTTGTCAAAAAAACCCTAACGTACATAAATCCATCAAAATCCTTGCCCTGTTTTGGAGGATTTCGGCGGATTCAGGATACCTCCATATTGAGCAGTCACCAAAACCAACTTTTTGTGCATGACAAAATAGGTGGATTTTGGCGGATTCAGGATAATTTCTAGTAAAGTTACCCAAGGGGTTGGGGTTTGTGTCAGATAAAATAAATTTTCCTTGTTTATTCTCAAAATTGATTATAATACCTGGTCAGTTTCCCTTGTGGCTCATGATCAACACAATTTTAGTTTAAGAAATGTTGCAATTATTCAAGCAAGATACAGAGGGTGTCCAAGTGATTTGCAAGATCTTATTGCTCCATAAGCAGAGATGCCACAGGGTCTGCTTGAAAAAACCTGAATTCCATTACAGAAAACATCTCACCTCTGTTTACCTACATTTGCATATCAGCGCACAAGCGCACAAACCTCGCTGAAAGAAAAGCGCCCAAGTCGCACCCTCCACGTCCACTGCATGCCCCATAAAGGACCCTGTAATATACCGGTTCGTCCTAGGTTTTTTCAGCGACGCGTACAGTGCACATCGTGCTAACACATATAAACCGTTCAACGCTGTAACAACAATGGCGGACGTCGCCAAAACGAAGAAGAAGCCTGTCACGTCAAGCCGTTCATCTGGGAAATCACCCTCCGTCCAACTCTCCAGGCGTGATGTTTCTGCCGCATCGACCGGGCCTGTTCCCCCGTGTACGACGGCCCGAAATTCCTCGGGGACGAGCCCTCCTTCCACGGCTATCCCCCGAGAGGTCCTGCATACCTTTGGTAGTCTGACAGCGTCAGACTTCGTTGCGTCCCTCAGTGCGACCAGCCCCGCCCGGTCACAGAGGCCCGGGCCACCACCGGCACCACATTCCAGCCACGCTACTACATTTACATGGTCTTACTCATAACCAGGTTACACGGGCGAGCCACGGGATTTCCCCCACCGCTCTCATCAGCCCCATGCATGGTCTTATTTTCCGAACGACCCCCGTCAGTTCGACATTGGCACACACTTACCATATCCAACCTTCGATCCGCGTGGTTTCTCCACAGCAGTACCGGTGAGCTTTTCACGCCACTACACACCGCATTATGATCATTCGTCGCATTCTTCAAGGGATTATGGCATGCCTTTCACTGCAGGATTTCAGCGTCAATCTCCACATTGTTCCGGTGACCACACTGGGCGCTTCACTAACGGGAAATCGCGGCACGCCACCCACGCCCGTTCCCGCTCACGGTCCCGCTTCGTTCACGTTCGGAGCCGGAGGATCGGCAATTGGGCTGTCATCGTTTTTCTACTGACCACTCGCGGTCTGAGTCCGGGCATCGAAGTCGTCACACCCATTCCAGATCTTCTTCGGAGTCATATGTCTCTTCTGGACGGTCAGTTGATGAGGACAGCCTCTCCATTTCCCAGCGGGCTAACATTACCATATCCGAAGTGGGTAAGCTTCTCCAGTTTCCTCCTTCTTCCCCAGTGGAGCCCTCTCGGCCCTCATACCGTAGAGATACTGGTACATTTCCATCTACACAGCCCACATTTCCAGTGGATAGAATGTGTGCAGACATCATGAATGAGGCCCTACAACAGGTACAAGTAAAACGGGCACTCCCACAGATAAAGCGTAGCCACAGTGGCATGTTTAATACCAATACTGCAGACCTCGAAAAAACTTTTCGACCCCGACTTTGTCTTCGGAGGCCAAGGACTTGCTCCGACATGAAAACTCACAATTTCGCAAGCAAGTTTTTGATGTGAAAACACAAGCACTGGACAAGAGAATTTCTGCCCTGGACAACCATTTGCGCCATGGAGCGAAAGTAGCCTCCTTCTCCATCCTGTTGTCTGATGCGCTTGCTCTGTGCCATAAAGATCCCTCTTTAACTGACCCGGGTAAATTGCCTGAAATGTTTAATATCCTGGATAATTGCCTGGGTTTCTGTCTTCGGGAATTTGCATTAGGATTTGCTGCCACTTCCTTGTTACGACGTTCCCTTGTACTGAACAATTTGTTCCTCCCATCAATTGGTTCTCAAGACCGTCTACTTGATCTTCCCCTGGGTGGGGACGATCTCTTTGACACTAGGTTTGATGAGGCTATGCTGCAAGAAGCCAAGCGTCTCAAAACTGAAGACAAGTTGGATCTTCGACAACGTACAGCCAAGTCTCTGAAGACGAATTGGTGGGCTACATCCATCGACCTCAAGGATGCCTATCTTCACGTTCCTATTCATGCAGAACACCAGAAATTTCTCCAGTTCATATATCAGGGATCTGTGTACCAGTTCCGATGTCTACCCTTCGGTCTTTCCACAGCCCCTCGGGTCTTCACCAGGATAGCCAAGGTTGTCACGGCCTTCTTGCATCAAAGGCAGATCCACATGTTCGTATACCTGGACGACTGGCTCATAGTGGGCCCAACATCTCAATGTACAAAGAGAGCCCTCCTGCTAACAGTTCAACTTACTGCCGAGCTGGGTTTCATCATCAATGCCGAGAAATCTTTTTGATTCCTTCGCAACACCCAACCTATGCTGGACTTGGCATCAGGCAGAGCAAAGCCAACTTCAGAGCGATGTCGGACAATGTGGGGCTGCATCGGAATTTCCATGTCCTCACCAACTCTTCCAGCCAAAACCTGGCTCCGATTATTAGGCCTCATTGCGAGTATGGTGGACCTGGTCCCTTGGTGCAAGATGCACATGCGTCCCATACAACTTCATCTCCTGTATCACTTCCGACCAAGACGGGATCCCATCTCGATAATGGTCCCAGTGACCTGGCTTATTCAGGATCAGCTTCTCTGGTGGCTATCCCAGGAAACCCTTCTATTCAGTACGGTCTTTCTGCGCCCCTGCCCATCAGCCATTCTCACTACGGATGCTTCGAGGCAGGGTTGGGGAGCTCATTTGGACGACCAATCAGTGGCCGGCACGTGGTCAGCGGCGGACCACCAGTTACACATCAATCACTTGGAGCTCCTGGCACTGTTCAAGGCCTTACAGTCCCTCGAACCCAGAGTCCTAGGCAGATTGGTCCTGGTCAAGTCAGACAACTCGACCGTAGTGTTCTACATCAATCGTCAGGTGGGAACTCATTCTCCGTCCCTCTGTCTAGCCACTTGGGAGCTACTCAGTTGGTGTATTCCTCGCCACATCTCTCTTCAAGCCACCCTCATGGGGACCTGTTTGCATCCCACCTGAACAATCAGCTTCTGACATTTTGTGCACGTCATGCTCACCCTATGGCCTGGAAAACAGATGCCCTCAGCTTCGAATGGACGGGGATTCATGCATACGGGGCCTTCAATCCAATCTCCCTCGTACAACAAGTTCTGAGGAAAATAGAGGCGGAATTGTGCAGAATAATCTTTGTGGCTCCGTTCTGGCCATGGTAACCATGGTTTCCTCAGCTCCTGGACCTTCTTGTCCATGCACCTCTCGTGCTCCCCGACCGGCCAGACCTCCTGTCACAACCGAGGTCTCACGTCCTACACCCAGATCCAGCCACTCTTCATCTTTGTGCCTGGATGCTGTCCAAGTCTCCCTCCGAGCAGCTGGCCTTTCGGAGGAAGCTACTACCCTGAAGAGTTGGAGTCGAGTCCCTGCAAGTACTTTCACAAGCCCAGTCAGAAGTCCTTTCATACAAGTAACTGGATGAACAATGACAAAGGAATGCCTTTGTCAAAGCTCATTTGAATAGCTTGCGATTGGGATTAGAACTGGAGGGCTTGTGATGGACTTGCAGGGACTTGTGATGGACTCGACTACATCTCTGCTACCCTGGCAGCCAGGAGCAGACGTGCATCCACCAGGAGAACTTATGATAGCAGACTTCTCCACTGTGTGAGGAGAGCTTATTTCAATCCCCATACAGCATCTGTAGCTTCAATTGGGGATTTCTTCCTGCATCTTTTCAACTCTGGGCTTCAAATTGCCACGATCAGAGGATACAGGTCAGCCATTGGTGTCCTTCATCAGGGCTTTCAGGATGGTTCATCAATTTCATTCAACACATCCATAGCTCACTTGATGCGTGGTATGTTCAATGACCGACCTCACTCGAAAATTGATTCCATCTTGGGATCTTGGTGCCGTTCTCCTGTCTCTTGCCAAAGCTCCATTTGAGCCAGCAGATGGCTCTTCTTTCCATCACCTCGCGACAAAAACGGTGTTTTTGTTGGCTGCTGCTACGGCTCGCTGCAGAAGTGAGCTCCATTCCCTGTCAATAGAACCAGGGCACATATGTTGGGAACCAGGTGGTGTTCGCTTAATCCCACAGGTCGAGTTCCTGACAAAGAACTAGTCGGCTAATTTGTCACCTCCTGACATATTTGTGCCAAACTTCACATCCTTCTCTTCGGTAGCAGAGGATAAGTGGTGGTGCCCTGTGCGAGCCCTGAAGTACTACATTGCTCGCACTCAGCCTTTGAGAGGTGATATCAAGCAGCTGTTCATCACAACCATCCAGCCTCATCATCAAGCCTCTGTGACCACGATTGCTCGTTGGATTTCGGAGGCAGTAGTAAGTCCTACCGAAAACCGAGGATCGAAATATCAAGCCCATGAAACACGCAGCGTGTCAACTTCTTGGGCCCACCTGCTTGGAGTTTCTCTTTTAGATATCATGAAGGCGGCCTGCTGGAAGAATCCATCCACATTCACGTCATGTTACTTGAAGGATGTAGTGCAAGCGGAGGGACACATGGGCAGGAAAGTCCTCCAGGAAACTGCACGATCAGCAGCCGGCAAGGCCCGCAAAGCTCCTTTGGAATAGACGCTTCCGGGTATGTCTGAACAACCTTTTCATGTCTTCTGCAGTTTCATGTAGGTTCTGTTTAGACATCTTCGTCACTGCATGTCCCTCCCTCCCTCTCAAAAATCTCTCGGTGCTACTGCAAATGTAGGTAAACAGAGGTGAGATGTTTTCTGTAATGGAATTCCCAAAATCCAAGGGGATTTTTCATTCTAATAAGAAAACACTCACCTCTGTTTACCTTCCCTCCCGCATGGAGACCTTCATAGTAAAAAAAAATAAAATAGAATAAAATAGGACGAGCCAGTATATTACAGGGTCCTTTATGGGGCATGCAGTGGGCGCGGAGGGTGCGATTTGGGCGCTTTTCTTTCAGCGAGGTTTGTGTGCTTGCGCGCTGATATGCAAATGTGGTAAACAGAGGTGAGTGTTTTCTTATTAGAACGGAAAATCCTGTTGGATTTTGGGAACTTTATTACATTGTGACAAATAGCAGCGAAGCACGCGACCGAGCGTACCGAGCAGACTGCATGGACTGCGTAACGACCAGGGTTCTAGCTCTTGAATTTTAGCTTTTTTAGGCCTTTTAGATGGCTCTATATACTGTCAACCATTCCATATAATGAATGGCACCCTGTTTTACGACAAAAGAAAATGCAAAGAAACTATAGACATAAACAATCTCACCTTATACATGTAGCCTTAGCCTAAACATTAAGTAAATTTATTTCCAATTACCAAGTAAATTGTTGATTAATTAATCACAGCTGCATTAAGAAAGGTATGATTGCTAATTATTACACTTCAGCGTCAATCTTGTCGATGCATGTGCAGGAATGGGGCATTCATAAAGCCAAGTGCAAGGTCCAATGAATCACTGCATTGTATGCCATAGAAGAAATTTGATAATAATTATACGTATGCCTAACATTACCTAGTAGTAGCTGATGGCAGCTCTGCAACTGCCAAAGTCCTCATAGCAACAGCTTGGAAAACAATTGGCAACTCCTGAGCATTTTCCTTGCCGCTCTGTTCTTCTTGTGGACCTCTATGTTTGCGTGAACCTTAAGTGCATTCTTCCCTGATGATCCATAATATATTTGTTCTGTACACTATATGCAAGTCCACCCTGGTCAAGTTTTTGAAGTTAGTCTAGTCTGACAGAAAGTCATCGTTGTCATCCTTTTCCTGAAGCCACTTCCAGTTCCACTTTTTAATATATATAATATTTTGTCACTGTTGATTCTATGGCCTTTAAACTGTCAGTTCTTTCTAAAACTTTAAATTTGTACATAATTATTTTGCCCGAATTTCTAACGTTACGTGTAAGATTTATTTAATGACTCGCGAAAACGTACACAAATCCTTGACAACACCGTGTGCGCGACGATGATGTGGTTGGTTCCCCGGCGTGTTATGCACATTTTATTAATTCATATATCACCGCGATCGGGAAGCCTTGAATTCCAGGCTGTATGCTGGGTGTGCTTAGCACACAACCCGCTTGCATGCGGTGCAGCAAGCACACACGACTCACACGAGGCGTGTTCAGACCGTACCTACGTACTGCGTGCTGCGTGCAGGGTACGTGGGCTTTCGACTGCTGGAAGGCCGGCCGAGTTAGAGCGCTAGTGCATGCAGTGCAGCATGCAGTGCCGCATCGCATGCGGGCTCAGCAATAAAGCCTTGTTTTTAAGGCTACTGAAGGGACAGCATTGCATGCCGTGCGCGACACTTATTGAACTAGAGATGCGAGCGAGGTGAAAATCAATGCATTTACCCTGTTTTTTCTTTTCTTTTCCGGTCTTTTTTTTCTCTTTTCCGGTCTTTTTTTTTATAGGACGGCCGAAAAAAAAGGCCGGATTTTGGGGAAAAATTACTCAATTTGTTTATTTTTTTCCGTTTTTTTTTAATGGACAGCCGGAAGAACCAAAAACGGAATTTTTTGGATTTTCTAAAAAAGAAACGAAAACCGGAAAAGTGGCATCTCTGCATAAGTAATGCATGAACAAATTAATTTAATTTTATTTTAATTCTTTCTGGTGATGAAACATAGGATTCCTCAACTGTTTATGGCACTGTAGCTTGAAAGCCTCAAGAAACATGTAAGAAGACAAAAACAAGTACCACATGACTTTTCCCCCATCCTATCCCCTGTCTGCTTGTCTCCAGGGCGGTGTGAATAAGATGTATCATGGCATCCTTGACTACTCACCGGACCATCCCCGCATCCACCTTGTCATGGAGAAAGGCGACACCGTCTTCTTCCATCCTCTCTTGATTCATGGCTCCGGGATGAATCGCACCCAAGGATTCAGAAAGGTACCTCACGCAAAACCAGCCACAGTCGTCCTCTACCACCGATGGATAGAAAATGTGACCCTCTAGCTTATTAGGAAATGTCTCCCAAGTTTGCCTTTTTGAGATTAACAGACCAGAATAAAGAGAAATTGATGGGCTCTCCGATGATACCAAATTTATCCATGTACCTTATTCCGGTTCAAAAAGATGGTCTGAAAGAGATGAAACTAGAGTGAAAATGTGCAGAGAACACAATTGGAGAAAAACAGCATTGAAAAATATCACGTGATGCACGAGCCGCTAAAGCTACCATCAATGAACATACATTTGTTCAACTATCCTTTCTTAAAACAAAATCGTACCTGGAGAGTTAATGGCAGAGATGTAGTCGAGTCCATCACAAGTCCCTGCAAGTCCATCCGAAGCCCTCCAGTCCTACTCCCAATCACAAGCTATTCAAATGAGCTGTGACAAAGGCATTCCTTTGTCATTGTTCATCCAGTTACTTGTGACCGGCTTTATGAAAGGACTTCTGACTGGGCTTGCGAAAGGACTTGTGAAAGGACTTGCAGGGACTTGACTCCAACTCTGGTTAATGGTACTAAAAATTTCTAAAAATACAAAAATCTAAGAATTGATT
Organism: Hippasteria phrygiana; assembly: GCA_037893225.1. Lineage (NCBI taxonomy): Eukaryota > Metazoa > Echinodermata > Asteroidea > Valvatida > Goniasteridae > Hippasteria > Hippasteria phrygiana. The sequence goes on from JAZGUH010000092.1 coordinate 124,767, forward strand.
CCACCATGATTTTTGCACATGTGATTTAACATGATTATTACTCATAAACTGGTTGTGGGGAACGTTCGCGATTTAATTAGGCAAAGAAATCGCCTCTTGACCTCCCAGATTTTGACCAACCAGCTGACATCTACTCTTATGCATTTCCAGTACATTCTTCTTAAAGAGACATGTTAATTCACAGGATAGTATGAGCTGACAGCTATGGACCGATTCACAGCCTTGCTCACATCATATTGTACAAGATGTCACAGTGGGCTCCAATTGGCTGTCTTGCGGGGTCATGATCAATTTGTATTCATGCATATGTATCAGATGCTCATTTGGGAGCACAGCTTTGTCAAATGGATGATGCTCAGACTAGACCCCCTCCCCTGGAAAACTTCCCAGATCCGTCCCTGATACATCAAGTTCAACTGTATCACGTGTTGCTTTTTTTTCCCCCTCAAAGGCAATTTCTTGCCACTATGCATCTTCAGAGTGTCACTACATTGATGTACAAGGAACCATCCAACAGAACATTGCAGATGAGGTGATTGAGCTAGTCAAGAAGAAACATGGCTCAGACATGGATTTCAAATTTGAGGTGAGCATTGACTGAATTTTTTTAAAAACGTCTCACGAGAAACTTCTGTCAGTGTGAAATATCGTGCATCAACAGAGCTGTGTTTTGCTTTTTGTATATTTTTTTTCTGTAATAATTTATTGTACAAAATGTGAAGAATGTGTTGATGGTTTCTTTTCGAATCAGCGGTTCGTCATGGAGCGCCTCAAAAGGCACGGTGTTCTGAAGCAGTTCCCAATGGGAACAGGCAGTGGAACAGGCAGTGGAATAGGTGGAAAGTCCAAAGTTTCCGTGAGAAAGTTCCAATCGTTCCAACTTTTGAGACACTCCCTAATTTGTGAGGTGGGAGCCAGGGGTGGACTATTTTTTTCTATGGAGCACTTCAGAGAAAATACAATAGGCTTATTAACCCGGGGCACCAGGCCGGGTTGTGCAGTCAAGCGAAACGGAAACAAGAGGCTTGTGCAGCCAAGCAAAACGTACACCAATACCCCAATAATGGATTGAAAATGCAGAGATTGGCACACATAAACGTCAACCGGCCAGGTGGCAATTTTCAATCCGCACATATTTTTGTCAACCGATGGCAAGGGGTTAAACTTTTTGTGCACAACTTCAATCTCCGTGGTGAAAAAACAATGGGTGGGGCAGGAGGGGTGCAGGCCTTTAGTGGTGGTGAAGATTAGGGGCTACACGTCTCCATAAATACATCACTGAAGGATATACATGGGTAGGCATCAACCGCGTAGTGTGAGATTTTTATTAGGCAAATTAGGACCAGTTATGGGGACATTTCTCTGTCCTCGTAATGTTTTTGGCCCCCACAATGTCTATCGCATGACCAGTGTATGTACCCACAATTAACGGTGCATTACTATACTGTGTGCACTTGCCGTGTTAGTGCATTCATAGATTATTTCTTGCAGTTTGCCACTTCATCATGTGCATGCCCTCACTGTTCCTGTGTGTGTGTGTGTGTGTGTGTGGCTCACGTATTGGACCCTTGGGCAACACCCGAACCTACCAGAATTGAAAGGAGAATGCACAATCTGCCTTCGACTGGCTACCACTACATACCATTTTATTTGATACTGTCAGAATGCTTAAACCCACTGACTAGTGACAAAGCCTTGATTGATTTTGCTTGGTATAGAAACTAGAGCAGAGGATATTTGCTGTACTTTTGTTTTAGATGGATCCTTGGTTGGACTGAAGGCTTGGGAACCTTGGGGGGAGGGGCCCACATCCAAAAAGTTGGGTACACACTGCCAAATTTGTAAAATGGAGACCTTTTAGAATTGTTCATTCCTCTTTCATGACAAGTCTTTAAATGTATAACTGCAGGATGCATGGAGGTTCAAAGGTCGCTTAGTTCATGGTCACGATGTCAACCTGTAGTGACCTGAGGTCAAGCTGGAGGACATGAGGTCAGGAGGTCAACCATGACTGAATCCAACTGGTTTGATGCTACTTTTTGTTTCAATCAAGAGTTTGACATGTATTACAAAACTAAGTAACAAATTTCACAGGAAAGCAAAAATGAATAGCAATTTAAGATGATTTTATTTAAAGTGAAGATTAACTTTATGCAATGATTCCTGTTTTTCTTTTCTATTCTTTTTGAAGCACTGAAAATGTTTTCCGCCGTTCAAGAATCTAGAATAATTCGTCATCACAAGCCATGTTACCAAAAGCCATTGTCCGGTTTCCGCAAAAGTTGCACACATCCTTTGTATTATTTCAAAAAATTGATCGGTTGAGGATGTCTACCCTGAAATGGTTGGAGTGGGTTGTTGTGTTATTAAGATTTCACTTTTTTCCAGGTATTGGGATACTGCAGATGTATCGTGGTGAAATCACTGAATGCTGTTTGTCAAACATTGTGTCCAATCACAACTATGAAAATATGTGGGAATAAAACCAAATTTTACAGTAGAAATTTCCATATAATTTATTCAAGCGGGGCGGTGATGGCCAAGTATTTATACTCATACTCTCTCATGTCATGTTGGCAGAACTAATATCGTACTGAAGTGTGATGTCATTTGCGATTGTTTTGGATCATACACTGGTTTTGTGCTGGTTTTGTGCACTGGTTTTGTGAACCAGTGAAGCGCTTCACTTTGGTACTCTATAAAAAGGAACTGGAAAAAAGCAACTTGGCCATCCCTGGAGGGGTGTATACCGACATCCCCCCCCCCCCCCCCCCCCCCACACACACACCCACGTTTGTAAACACTGGCAATCGCGGACCTCCTATTGTCCCTCATTTGTTTGTACTCAAACTTTTTCGAAAGGCCTCCTATAGACGAATCCGGCGACCAAAATTAGAAGCATCTACTGCGGTGGCATCACGCTCGCGTGCGTATTTTACGCACGCTCGATGCAGCTTCGACCAACATGGTGTTTACAACTTGCCAAAATGCGCGCGCGACTGAAATTAAAGAACGCGCACAACCTGCACGCGAGCGCGGCACCACTGTAAAAATGGCGTCGGCGAATTCCTGTATTGGTTTTGTACAAGATTTTCAATCGTGGACCTTGACACAATCGCGGACCCTATTGTCCTCTTTGTTAAAGGTCCACGGTCTGAATAACTATACAAACGCACCCACACACACAAGTGTGTAAATACCTGCAATCTTGGACGTCCCATTGTTCCTCTTTTGTTTATAACTTTTTCGTAAGGCCTCCCATATGTTTTGTACACGATTTTCAATCGTGGACGTTCGGTCAAACGTGGACCCTTTGTCTATGACCTAACCCTTCTGTCCCTAGTCCACCATTGCTGGTATACATACTCACACACAAAGTGTGTAAACGGGTGGAATCGGGGACCCTATTGTCCTCTTTTGTTCAAGGTCCCCTATTGAATGTGAAAACAAACTCACACCCATCCTCACATATGGGTAGATATGGGGTACATCCATTGTAGACATTACTGTCCTTTCTTTGTTCTCCTTTGTCCCCATTGAAATCTCAAAACCCATAGCGTAAACTCTTTGGGGTAGGTCGATTTCTAAAGACGAGCCTGTGGGGTAGAATTGTCTTCATTGTTACCCTTTCTTATACCTATCCCATATCTACCCCTATGTACGTACACACAAGTGTGTAAACGCCTGCAATCGGGGACCTCCTATTATACTTTTATTTTTTGGCAAGGGCCCTCATTGGTTTTGTGCATGATTTTCAAATGGGGACCTTTCTCAATCGGGAACCCTATTGTCCTCTATTGTTAAAGGTCCCCTATTGAATGCAAAAACACACACACACACACACACTATTGGTAATGGTAGACATTGACAATGTAAAGTAATCACAGAAAGTATGTTGGAACCATTTCTTGTATATAATTGTAACAAATATAGAAAATAATTTACCAGATGGTGATTATTGATCATGATACATGCAGTAAGTTTGGTATTTAACACAGTGCCGAGTTGTACGATTTAAAAAAAAAAAAATGTTTCTATGAAAAGTGGCTTAAGTTGAACTGTCAATAAGATGCTAGAATGGAGATGTTGGATTACGTAAAGATATGGAGTTTGGCACTTTACTTTCATGATTAGCATATATAAACACCCTGTGAAATGAAGTGGCGAAGTGATTTTTAACAAGGTTACAAAATTGCACCCCGGAACCCAGAATCGCCATGTTCTAAGCTGTTTAACCCATAAGTCAATGTATTGGTGGAACAATAGTTTACAGCCTTCAGATGTGATTTTGAATAGAGTAGTGTGTGATTTGTGACACCTATTGTTGAAATCACATCTTTCTAATCCCTCTGGCTATTTTGAATAGAAAATCGCATCCGATGGGTTCACAGTGGCATTACAATGGTATTTAATGAAATTGTTTCATAATGTATATGTCTTTAAAACTGCATGTAGAAACTTTCTAAATCCTAAATATCAGAATTCATTCAGAGTAAGCCATGATGAATCTGACTCTTTAACAAAAAAGCAGAAGAGAAATAGATTGGGAAAATATTGGTGTGGGGATGAAACAAGAGGTTGTTTGATAAAATCGGGCTTGGTGGGTTGTAAAGGGAGATTTTAAGATATGAATTTGCCTGTCTGTTACGTACTCTTTGCATACTTTGTCCTATTTCTTATAATCAAGCCACTTAAAAGCCTGGACTGATTTGCCCAAAACATGTAAGTGAAATTGAAAGTAAAGAGAAATAACTGCACAAAACGGTTTTGAAAAGTGTTGGAATCGAATGTTATTGTGTTCAATATGTAATAAATTACTTATTCATTACAAAATCATGTTTGTTCTGCGTCTTAATGTTATTTTGCAAGAAATTATTACCATTTTCTTTCGAGTTTATGAAAACTTTCCACAAATTGGCCGCTGGTGGCGCTGTTGAGAAATGAAAGAAACATCATGAAGCGCCGTAGAAAGCTGCACGTGATGTTATGTGCATTTTGATGTGTCGCGTTATTGCATGCTCAACAGTAATACGTCAGAAATGAATATTCATTAGATGTAAATGAGCTTTGACATCAAGCTCATTCTCACGAAACTGGGATAGACTCGCGGAAAGAAAGGCAACAAAAATGCATTTATTTTTTTTACATAAAAACCGGCATCAAAGATGGGGATCTTGACAAGTATCCGTTTTATTTGCTCTTCTCAATTAAATCGAAACCTAAAAAAAGTTGGAGTTGCTCTTTAAAGATGAAAATAAATACTGATTTTAGTGAGTTATAATCAAGCCAGGATGGCTACAAATGCAGATGACTCGGTTGGTATTGCACCAGCGTATTGGAGCTGCTCACCACAGAATATTTCTAAATGCAGAAAAGTTCTGCTTGGTAAAAAAAAAAACAGGCTACCGGGCAAAACTGCATGCATACCATGCTTTCATCTGGGATAGGATTAAATATCTGCCTGATGAAAATCCCTGTGAAGATTGAAAAATTGGCTGTCCACAAAGTTCGTCAGAATTTGCATACTGATGCTGCTTGATGCAATCTGAGGCTTTGTTACAATTTTACCTCACCCACTACATACATTGTATTTAGGAAGAAGATTTTATTAACCCTAACTCTCTGGGGTGTGTAAGAAATCAAATTGAAATTGGAGGATTCGTAACTGTTAAGGTTAACATTGTTAGAGGGTTTGTACATTTTCAGCCAGCAAGAACTGCCCATCCAAAACTTTTTTTTAACCCTAACCCCCTCGGCATTTTACTAGGAAGTGTCCTCAACCTGTCAAAATCCAACAATGCAGTATAGCTATGGCACATTCTTTGGACTTGGACAAATTGGGGCATCATACATTGTAGCTCCATGTAAAGTAATGGGGCCAAGGTGCTAAAGTCCTGAACCCATCAAAATTCAACACAACCTGCTGTTGGAGTGTGTAAGGCTTGAGGTAGTATTTTGCATGAAGCAGCTCCATGAAATTGGGGCCTGGTAGAACCCTGAAATATTTCAGAGCCTGTTATAGTCTTTATTTAAATTGGGCAGTTTTAGGTTGACTAGGGCAGAAGCTTGCAATAATACAGATTACGTCATTTTAAAGCTTGTGGTCATGCCCGTTTAATGTAATCTACATCCATCTAAAACCATCTAAAACAAAGTCAGGTACAGTGACAAAAATGTATGAACTCACTCTCTCTCTCTCTCTCTCTGGATGGTACTTCATACATATAAGTCTCACTCTGAGGATTACACATCGTCCATAATATAATATAATACATATGTACATGTATTGACAGTAATGCTGTAAACTTACAGGTAGTGTACATGATTGGTCATTGTTGCAATTTTCATAAATGGATGGATTTTGGGGTTGGTATTTTACAGAAAATATCGTTCCACTGACCTGTTCAAAGTTTTGCGTTGTTAAATGGCTAAAAAACGAGAGAAAAACGGCGCTCGTTTTCAACCGTCGGGCGGATGATATAGCCTTTAGTCAAGGCGCGCGTAGCTACCTGGACGCGTGACGCGCCCCGAATGCCAACCATGCCAACATATCCGGGGCGCGCCACGCGCGCCTTGACTAAAAGCTACAGGGCAGTTTTCCAACGATTGCCGGCCGGAAATCGTTGGAAACCAATATCAATTTCCACTTTTCTTGACAACGACAGCACACGTACCTGGTGCCATCATTTCAAAGGATGATTGAGACTGCTATTAACTTAGTCTAGTAAGGTATTTCGTAATAATTCATTTTAAAAAAATTTAGGATTACCAATCGTGTACACTACATTTAACTCAATGCAATTATTCCTTAAAGAAATGCAAAATTTGTCAAATACTTTAATATGAAATATTTCCAATTCTGTGACAAGTCTGATACTAGCAGCAATTTAATGATATTGTGCTACTGAAAATGAACACACATCAGTAGGAAACAGAAAATGTGACCCGCTCTGCAAAAAGGGTACAACTACATAAGTCGCTGTATGCTTTTACGCATAATACCGGGCCGTTCTATGTGAAGAGGGTGAAAAATTCTTCAACAAGTGATTTTTTTAAGGGACGGAATTTTTTGCATCTTTGATACCTATGTTATTCTAGTTCATAACCAAAATCTTTGATTTCAGTAAATATAGTTGGGAAAAAAGAATGTGTTTGTGTCAAGTGCTTTATATATTGCTTTGCTTTTTGTTATTTTAAATGGCTTGTTTCTCCGTAAAGGCAGTGTACATGATTGGTCATTGTTGCAATTTTCAGGATTGGGCGGATTTGGGGGTTAGTATTTTATAGGAAATATCGTTCCACTGACCTGTTCAAAGTTTTGCGTTGTTGGATGGCGGAAAAAAACGAGAGAAAAACGGCACTCGTTTTCAACCGTCTGGCGGATGATAGCCTTTAGTCAAGGCGCGCATAGCTATCGTGCCCCGAATGCCAACATATCCCGGGCGCGCCACTCGTCCGGCTAGCCACGTGCGCCTTGACTAAAGGCTACAGGGCAGATTTCCAACGCTTTCCAGCTGGAAATCGTTGGAAAACGATATATATTTCCACTTTTCTTGACAACGACAGCACACCTGGTGCCATAATTTCACATGATGATTGAGACTACTACTAACTTAGTCTAGTAAGGTATTTCGTAATAATTCAGTAAAAACAATTTTGGAGGATTACCAATCGTGTACACTACCCTTGAGTCATTTAAAGAAATTCCTGGAAACAAACATGCAAATTTCCAAATATCTCGAGAATGCAAAATGCTACAGGCCTCGGACATATGCCATATGAAAGCTTATAAAATGGCCTTTTCAGCTATATATAAAACACTATTTTCAAATTTTGCAACATAATTGCCCTTTTTGCAGAGTGGGTAAAAAATGTGTATTATCTTCTTGAATACTCGATCCTGAATGGTCTGTTCATATCCTACATCATGCACCAGGCATGTATTGCGTGCTCTTCTAAGTTGCGCACGTTTTATTATGCCTTGTGGCATATGGGACACAGACGCACCACATTATTTCGTGTTCCACTTGCGCTCATCCCTTACGGAAAAGTAAGCTTGCCGCAAGCTTGCCGCAAGCTAGTATTAAGCTGGTAACTAGATTGCGAAGCTTGCCGCAAGCTTGAATGAGATTGCGCATTTGCATGCAATCTAGCTGCAAGCAAATTACAAGCTTGCCCGCAAGCTTGCCCGCAAGCTTGCCCGCAAGCTTGCCCGCAAGCTTGCCCGCAAGCTTGCCCGCAAGCTTGCCCGCAAGCTTGCCCGCAAGCTTGCCCGCAAGCTTGCCCGCAAGCTTGCCCGCAAGCTTGCCCGCAAGCTTGCCCGCAAGCTTGCCCGCAAGCTTGCCCGCAAGCTTGCCCGCAAGCTTGCCCGCAAGCTTGCCCGCAAGCTTGCCCGCAAGCTTGCCCGCAAGCTTGCCTGCAAGCTTGCCCGCAACCTTGCTGGTGAGCTTGCCGCAAGCTTGCCCTAATTTACATATTTGGAACCTTGCAAGATTGCACGCAAGCTTGCAGGCAAGCTTGCCTGCAAGCTTGCAGCAAGCTTGCAGGCATTTCTGTAAGGGATGGGCTAACTTACAATACAGGGATCTAACATTTTATCAGAATTGTATTTAACACCTTGCGTACGGTTATTATATGGGGGCGCCGGGCGCCATGCCGGCTTGTGCAGCCAAGCATAATGTACACAATACCCCAATAATGATTGAAAATGCAGAGATTGGAACACATAGACGTCAACCGACCAGGTGGAAATTTTCAATCCGCACACATATGTGTCAACCGGTGGCAAGGGGTTAAAAAGTGATAAATACGTCTCAATTTATTTTTTAAAATAAATACGAGGTGCGATCAAAAAGTTCCGATACTGTGCCTATAACAAGCAAAAACCGTACATGATTTAAATCTGGCCGCCATTCCCTTCAAAGTAGTCCCCTTGTGCAGCGATAAACCGCTCCCAGCGCTCCTGCCACGCTTGGAAATCCCGTTCCGTAAGCGCGCCAAGCAGGGCTGTAATCGAGTCCCTGCAAGTCCTTTCACAAGTCCAGTCACAAGTAACTGGATGAACAATGACAAAGGAATGCCTTTGTCAAAGGTCATTTGAATAGCTTGTGATTGGGATTAGGACTGGAGGGTTTGTGATGGACTTGCAGGGACTTGTGATGGACTCGACTACAGCCCTGGTGTCGCGAGCACCATCTCGCTGGATCTCCTCCACAGTGTAAAAACTTGAACTTCATTTTGGGGAACAGAAAGAAGTCGCAGGGAGCCAAATTCGGCGAGTAGGAGGGTGGGGAGCGACGATTGTGTTGTTGCGGGCGAGAAACTCGCGCGTTTTCAACGCGCTGTGAGCGGGCGCGTTGTCATGTTGGAGCACCCAATTGCCAGCGCGCCACAGTTCAGGCCGTTTGCGCCAAATGTTCTCCCTCAGAACGGTACAGTAGAACTCAGCATTGACAGTCTGACCCTGGGGGAGAAATTCACGGAGCACAACCCCGCGAATGTCAAAGAAAACGATGAGCATGCTCTTGGTTGCGCTCCTGACCTGACGCGCCTTCTTCAGTCTTGGAGACTGCGGGCTCTTTCACTGCGAAGACTGCTGTTTGGTCTCTGGGTCGTAGCCGTAGACCCAACTCTCGTCATCCCGGGCCTGTTGGTGGAGATCCTCGCAGACATCAACACAGTGCTGCTTCTGCTCAAGTTTCAGGTCCATGGTGAAATCGCAAATGCGCACGTACCAATGGTCACCAAAATGCGTGTAACACAGGTGCTGATGTTGATCAAGTGATGTAACTTGAAATACTTACTCACGAAAGTTATTGCTTACACCTGCTACATGCACATTACTGTGCTGTGCTCCATTCGTTCGTAAAAGAAACAGTCTCGGAACTTTTTGATCGCACCTCGTATTACTTTTTAAATATATATTTTGTTAATGTAAAATGGTAAAAACAACTAAGTGACGATTTTCTTGGTCTTCAAATGCTCCTTCATTCAAATATATTTCATTATTGTTTTTACGGCAAGGATGAAATAAAAAGACACTAATTAAAGGACAACATTACTACCATTAGTGGTGCAAATACAATGCCCATTTCCTATCCCCCATGTCCAATCCAGATTTCTTAGAAAGTAAAAACAGACCGAGAGCTTTAAGTGCCATGGAAGACATGAATAAACCCTATAGTTCACCACTGAACTTTACAAGTCCATTCTCTTGTGCATTTACATTTTATGCACCCTGTCCATACAAAAGATCTTTCAACAGTGAAACGCTGGTTTGGAGAGGGCCTATGATTTGGAATGGAGCTACAGCTAGAAAGACATCTGATGAAAGCACATACAAAAAAATGCTTAGCATTAAATCTGTTAGAAAACGAAATTTTTAATGTGATGTATATTGGTTGTGACTGGTATTCATCAGACGTTGTTGAAGAAAATAAAATGTGTTGGCTTTTAGCCAGAGTAATGCCTAGGTGTCTTTGGACATCCTGTTTTGATTTTTGGCACCGCTCACCCAAGACGCAAAAGAACCCCACCTGGTCTGGGTCATTTATAGGGACGTATCCAAGCCCCTTGAGTAGCAGGGTTTCATGGAAGCTGTAGCGTAATTTATGCATGACTGTCTCATTACAAATTTCTTCTCAAAACTATCTTTTAACATCATCCTTGACTGTGTATTGCCCTACCTCTCACACTCCAACAACTGAACTGAGCAATTAATAACCTCTCTGTCAGGAATCAGGATACAATCGGGGGTAACATTGAGAGCTGCGGCACGGTTGAATCGAGGGTGCCAAGACCAACGGCCTCCTGACGTGTAATGCTGTTGGTCTCTTTGGGCACAGCCAGGGACGGTTTGTCAGAGTCAATGTCTTGTGCACTGGATGCCCACGGAGCTGTTAGGACGGTGGTGTTTCTGGTTCCTGTGGTCAGCTTGGAAGGTGAAACCGGATGGAAGCAGTCCCACACAAAGCTGCCATGCTTCTGTTGTTGGGCAAAAGCGAGGATGGTAAATATTTGAATTTGGCTGTTAAGACACTGTTTATGGTAAAAACTGTGCGGGTTGTAAAATCATGTTTGGTTTTTTTAATTACTATTCATAAATGCCTCAGCGAGTTTCACTATCCCTATCGAGAGCCTGTCACGTGGGTGTGTTTAAACGGTTGTTTAAATAGGGCTGGAAGTTGTTTAAACACGGCGCATCATAACCAGCTTTTCTCAGCCTATATACGCAACATAACAGGCAGAGCGTAGTAGGTGCACGCACAAGATGTACTGAACTTCATAATGTAAGACAACGCTAATGCACGTGTATAAAATGCTGCATCTCGTGCGTGGCATACGCGACAGACAGGCGCGGAGCGCCTTCACGCGCTTACAAGGCCGATACGTACGCATGTGTTTTGTACTGAGCAAATGGGAGAAAAAGTGGGGTTAAAAAGCTTCGCATTTTGTCCTTTTTATGGGAGGTTTTTGCATTTTTCGTAAGAAGGCATTTATGAATGGGGATAAAAATGTGATGACCCGGTCTTTACCAGTCAATAATAACCTCGAAGGGCCGTGACCGCTGTTAATGGACCTCGCCATCGGCTCGGTCCATTAACAGCGGTCACGCCCCTCCTCGGTTATTATTGACGTGGTAAAGACCGGGTCATCACACTTTTATCCCCTTATTTATTGCTAATAATTACATTACAAATGCTGAATTATTTGCGGCCCAACATAAATCCGGGCATATGTTTGTGTGCATTAGATGCGCAAAAGCAACCAAGAACAAAACCTTTTTGGAGGGTTGCAGATTCTTAAATTGAAACAAGTATCCTCATTGAGTGATCCCCAAAATATCGATCGCTTCCCAGGTTGTATCGCACAATTGGGCGTGATCCCTTGGCTATACGGCATATGGGTTTATGACTTCTGACTAGCGCCCACTGAACAAAGACACTGAGAATTTGGGAGACAGCCAACATAGGGCAAGATAGCTCCGTTGGTAGTGCCGGTACGGTATTCTGAAGGTCGCAGGTTTGAATCCCACTCCTGCCAGTTTTCATTGTTCACTTTGAAAAAGTTTTTTTTTTTTCATTAAAATTGAACATGTGGGAAGAAAACGTTTACAAGAACAATTTTTTTGCACAGACAGTATATTTTTAAAGATGAGGTAATGGAAGATGCTACATTTACCCTGATTGAACAGCAAGTTATAGTTACCTTTCCCCGGATTGGCTGGCTGGGGTTTGTCCGGCTGTTGTATTGGTGATCGTAAGAGATGTGTTCGACCAATAGGCGAGGTCCTTTCTCTGATGCTAGGCTGGTTATTGGAACTTGTTGAGAAAATAAGAGATTGACACATGCTGTCAGTATTAAAGTAATCTCTATTTCGCATAAGCAGATAAGAACATTTTTAATTCAATAGAAAGATATTTCAAAAATATACGCTTTGAATATCAGTGACTTTGGCATTATGGGTACAAACATCAACAAAATTTGATATATTTTTTTAAATTTTTTTGGTAAAATGATTTGCTTGCTTAAAGTTGCTGTGTCAGTGCCCTGGCTGAAAATTTCAATTCAATTAATTTCTTTCTACAAACGAACAATGACGAATAACTGAAGAAAACTATTTAAACGAGGAAAAAAATGTTTATTGCACTTTGCAATCTATTTGGTCTTAACTTTAATACCATGGTTGCCCTACATATTAGCATGTAAGAATAGGAGTGTCCTGCTACTTATAGCAAAAACTTAATATTTGTTTTACTTATCTTCAATCAACTATTTTCTTTGCAATGTCTCATTGCAAAGCTCATAGCTAATTACCTAATGCTAACAAATTAGCAATTCAACTTAAAAAGTAATTGTTTGGGTGCCATGCCAAAAAAGCACGAATACAGCATTAAAAATACAATATGCTGTAAATAATTTGAGCGGCAAATCAGCATTTGCAAGTTGATTCTTTTCTGCTCTGGAAATAATATTTCCACCAAAATGTTCCTAATTGTTGGCTCATCAAGTTCGTCTGTCCGGCTAGACCCAGGATCTAGTATGTATGTGAGTCTTGGGTGTTGGGGAGTGGGGATGGGGGGGGGGGGGGGGGAGTGGGGAGGGGGGGAGGGGGTATGGAGGCACAGCAAGTGATCATGAGACATACATGTATGGTTGTTTCGCAGAAGGCGTAAAGAAATGTGTTTTAATAATGACTTTCTCTCTGTGGCATGTAAGTTGTGGGGCTCTTGGGCAGGCAGCAAGATTTTGTATAACTGCACTTTGGTGCACAACTTAATTTTTCAGAAATGCGAAATTTCAATCGAGTGAGGCCTAGGAGTTTTATTCACTGATATTTTTTGTATGGGACTGTGGGTGTGGCAGTGTGTTGGCAATTCCTCACAGAAAAGATTCTAATTTATACCCCCACCAAAACGGGTCATGAACAGAAAAATTTTGGAAAATATCCAACTCTCCTGGATAACTGTCTAAATACCTGGTTAGGTGTTAAAGTGAAATCTTTCCATACATGCATGACTACACCCCTTACTTGCCCTGATGACTGCTCCTCTATAGCTTCATCTCCCTATGGATTCTTACCGATTCCAGTACAAGCATAGTTTCCTGGGTTGCTTCCATGCCTGGTCTGTCCCGGCTGGGATTTCTCCGGTTTTCGGAACTCGTCCCTGTTTGTCGAATTGTAACTGTACTTTGCCACCGTCCTTTTTGGCACGATGTCGCGATCCACCTGCCATTTCCACCACTTATTGCTCTCTGGGTCGTCGGCACCACTGGTCGCCTTGCTCTGGGGCTTGACGTCGCAGATGGGCTCGTGGATCAGCCGACAATCCTGCAGCAGGAAACCGACCTGGGACGGGTGGGGCTTGTGCTGGCGGGCTGGAGACAGGATGCGGGATTTGGCCGGGGAGAACTTGCGGTCCACCAGAACGTTGCTGTGAGTGTTGTTGTAGTGGCTTTGGGCAGTCGGAAGATTTTCCTCATATTTGCCAAATACACGCTTCGTGTCATTTCTGCAAAAACACAGGTTTATGGATGATTAATCCTTTCTGGTATGCCAATGGCTTGTGCAGCCAAGCGTAATGCAAACAATAGGCAAACAATGGATTGAGTATGCGCAAGAATGCGCATAATATAGACTTTTTCTTAAAGAGCAGCCATGGTCGTCATCCGTAACAGGAAGCAGTTTGATTTGTCTGTTCCTCTTGCAGCTTGCAAGAATAGTATTCGATTTTGTCAAATTCAACTGATCCCTTGTCAATAATATTTAGATTTTTGAGGGAAAATAAGTTGGAGCAACAACGAAGACAATCTTTACTAAAATGTCAAAATTATGTGCCTATCAATTGATTCCCCCACCCCTCCCCCACCTCTGAGGTGGGGATTTTGTCATGTTTTTTAAGCCCCAGGGTGGGGATTTTGGTCACCATACACTGGGGATAGAGGTACATGATGTGTGTTGTATTATAATATATACCCGATGGCATTTTTTACAAGCCCTACAATGCGTACATGTTTGTTCGATCCTTTTGCCAGGCATTTTCTAATCGAAACATAAAGCATATGATAGCATCACAATTCTAATCCCAACCCTATAAGGTGGGGGTGGCCCCACCCATTTAGGTTGATTTTTGCCCCAGGGGTGGGGATTTTGTCGCTTCAAAAGCTTCAATTTTGTTTGTGGTTCTCATATTTTTTGTGCCTTAAAGGAGGGTCAGTCGGTCAAAAAAATTAAATCTGGGTAAAAAAAAATACGTATTAAACGAAATGATGCAAAACCTTCACTGTATGATTGTCTTGTTCTGAATTAACTTTTCTTTCCATGATTTTTAAATCAAAGGAAAAAAACATCTTTAGCAACTTCTGGCATAATCAAAATGGATAAAATATAAATCTCCTTTGGCAACCGTAAAAAGTGAAACATGATTTAATAATCCAGTTGTGCTATAGAGTACCGAAGTCTGACGTCAGTTGTCGCGGCAATGGTTCCAAACACATGCAGTTTAGAATGTATTCTGGTTCCAAACATTGCATTGATTGACGTCATCACTTTGGTACTCTATACGGTCTCCCATGCTGGAGCACACTTTCTTTTGCATGATTTTTAAATATATTTAAAAAGAAACCCCAAAACCCAATTTTGGCAAAAATGTTAAATGAAATGAAAAAAATATGAACCATCTTAGGCAAACTGAAAATGGATTCATTACCTGACTTTGGTTTTTCATTTTTTTAATAAATAGTTAATAATTACATTACTTAAAAAGTTGTAAATTCAGTTAAGTGTTAAGAAAAATAAATTACTTAAACTACGTACTCCAAGCCTTACAAACTCCTACAGCAGGTTGTGTTGAATTTTGATGGGCTCAGTACTGTAGCGTCTTGGCACCATTACTTTACATGGAGCTATGATGCCCCAATTTGTCCAAGTCCAAAGAATGTGCCATATGTATACTGCACAGTGTTGGATTTTGACAAGGTTGGACACTTCCAAAACAAAAAATGCCTAGGGGTTAGGTTAAAGGACTTGAACAAGTTGAACACACATTGGCCCCATGTGGTGTGGACCATTAGTGCACTGTCTGCTGTTCATGTCCATGTAACTACATGTAAGTTAGCCAGATCATGTCCAGATGTTAAAAAAGCGATATGTAAGGTCCTAGTTACTGGGACTAGGTTAGACTAGCATGACCAGCAGTGGACCTGCTCATGAGGCTGCTGTTAAATCGGGTCCTACTAATCACCGTCAACATGCACAAACACCGTCAACACACCGTCAACACCTCCAAAACACATTCTAAATTAACAAAAGAGGCATAGAAATGTAATGCCTATAGGCTAAATTTGAATTTCTGTCAGTTAAAAGTCACATTTCATTTATAAAAATAGAATTTTTTTACGCGAACAAATTATCTGTAAGCAGCACGGCCATTGGCCGCCATCTTGCCTTCGCACGCGCTGCGCACCCACGACATGGCTGAGTGAGGCACGGCTGCCGATTTTGGAGCTGCATGGAGCGGTCTGTATTCTTGAAGAAAGAAATCGTATTTTCAGATGTTTAACCTCCCATTTTTAAGCCCAAATCTCGTGTTGACCCATACTTTACAGTTTTGTACCGCATTTGTCAGTAAGGAATGTTTTGAAGCTGTTGACGGTGTGTTGACGGTGTTTTGCGTGTTGACGGTGATTTGTATGACCGGTTAAATCTACTCTTTTTTTTAACCCCTTGCGTACGGATGACGGAATTTGGTTAAAAAAAAAACAGTGCCACCAGGCCAGATGATGCCATTAATTGGCCGCTGTTTGTGCAGTTTCAATCCACTGTTGGATTATTGTGTATAGGTTACGCTTGACTGCACAAACACATTGTAGCGGTTCGTTTGGCTGCCAGAGCCGCCGTGCCGACCCTGACGTCTCCCGTAAAATACCGTTCTCAAGGGGTTTTAAGAGAGAAAAATCATGGCGATTGTGTAGTGCCCTGTTCCCTATATTAATTATTATAAGGGATCAAAAATCCACTTTTAGGTTATTGGAATTGCCAAACTACATGAACTAGTTAGCGACATTACAAACCAACAGGTATGCTGTAGTAGGTAAAGGGCCGGGTTTTAGTTTTGAGGGAAATTTTGGGGTAAAGCGGTGATGAGGACGACAAAACGCAACGCGAAAATCAAGATGGCGATCACCGCGACGCACAGTAAACACGCAAAACCGCGTTCATTCGCATAGCAACTGCCATAAAGCGCGTAAGAAAATTGCATTTTCTACCGAAATAAATGATGTCAATAGAATTAAGAGAAGTCTGCTTTCCTTAGGTGGAAAAAATCATTTTGGAATGAGGAAAAATACCCTTGACTCTAATTTCCACAGACATAATAAAGGGCCCTAACGTTAACGTTACACTAACCTACGGTTCATGGGTTAACCATGGAGGTAGGAAAAGACTTCATGGGTTAACTTACACAGATCGCCCCCTACACTAGCCCAGTATGGCCTCGTAGTACAATGAAGACATCGTCCAACCTGGGCTAGCCTACCCCCTACACTAACGACACGTTACATTACACTATACACAATCGCCAAAATTATTGAGACATAGCTCCATTAGTCCATGGTCGTACTTACGGAAATTTCTGGTCCCTTCCTCTTTTTTTTGTTGCCAAAGGCGGCATATAAAGAGTCATGTTGTGGAAGGGTAGGTTGGCACTCTGTATGCATGCACGATAGTACTTCCTTCCGGCCCTATAAATGTGTACTGCACGCAACGTATTGCCCTAATTATTGTCATTTTTTATGTACATAACTTTTTGCATCATTCGTTTATATCGTTGCCATGCGCCACCAGCGCAACGCCCGCCCTCTGTTGGCAGAAAGTGAATACAACGTTAACTCGAGAAGTTTTTTTGATGGCACGTCGACGACATACTACATGATTAAAGAGCAACTAAAACGCCAAATTTTCTTTTGACTTTTTGGACTTTTCCGACAGTTTAAATACTATTTTAACTGATGGATATTAGTTGGCAGACGAGAGGATTTTTTTTTAAAAAGGGGTTGTTATTCTGAACTATTTATCCTGTTTCGCGAAAGCTCATTATGTATGTTAAATGTATGTACGTGACCCCGTGACGTACACGTGTAGAGTCGGTTGATGATACAGCCAAACACTATGCATGTACGTACGTGGAGTTGATGCTGCTGGAAGAGTTTTTGTCGACATAACTCCTCCGTTGTCCCGTCTATTTTGTCTAATTTTGATATATTATTTCAGTATGAGCATGGTTCTGATATAATCATTATGCCTCGATCGTGTGTAGTTGGGGGTTGCACGAAGAACAGCGACAAAAACCCTGACCTAACCTTACTGCGATTCCCAGTGCTGAATGGAGTTCAAAGGCGACAGTGGGTCCGCTTTGTAGACAATACAATATCTGATTTTTGGCTGTCGGACGGTCGAAAACATGTGCAGAACATTTCGCCAAAGATTGTAATGATGATAGTGTTAGTATGAAAACTCAGCTGGGTTTGAAGGCACAATTCCGTTTGAAGGCTGGAGCCATTCCAACTCTAAAGGCACCGAGCATTCCAAGCCTGTCCCGGACTCACGCGCCCCGTAATGTTGCCGGCTCAAGCAGCCAGAGCCCCGGCCGTCTCCCTGTTATGAGGCGCCGTTCATGTCATTGAAGCGCCCTCCCTATTAGTCAAGAGAAGTGGTTGCGCGCTGCTCAATAACCAATCATAAGTCAAGAAAAGGAAGTTGCGCGTAATTAGAACCAATGCATTATGGGGCCCATGGTGCATTGCGATTTGTACTATAGTACACCAGAGTTGGATAAAGAACTGAGCTCTATGATATGATGTACACATACAATACATGTACGTACTACTCATGACTCGACTGTACGTGTTCTATGCAGGCGATTTCAGACACGTCTCTGTCACAAAATGTTGTCACGTTTCTCATCTGGGTACATGACGTCGATGACTTCATGGTTGCACTTGCACATCAGCTACATGTATATTATTAGGCTGTCAAGAGGTATTTGTATTTTGGAAAGAATTGATTCACCTTACGTTATTTAGTAAGTATAGTATTATGCAATTGCCTACAAAATTGCAAAAAACAAGTTCGCAGTCATTGCTTGCTTGCATTTAACGCATGGAGGTGTTTTCTTCCTCCATGCATTCGTTATTCCATATGTTTTGGAAAACACCCATTTCATTTATCAAACTAGCAGTAGTAGTAGTAGTAGTACAAAGGCACCTCCATAATAAATGCAGTAGTCACGTTAGCTTTAGGCTAAGTTAGTCCTGTCTAGTCATATGCTAGTCTGAAAACTTTGAATTTCAAACATTTAGGTGTCATCTTTGAGAAAAGGGTACTTAAGTTAATGGTAACGTTAGGCCCTAACTAAGGGCAAGGCCTAACAATCAATGTTATTGTTATCTATCTTTCTGATTCTGAGTGAAGGGTTTCGAGGCAACAGACCCAAACTGTTTTTGACTCCGACCATCTCGGACCCACAATATTTTTTTCTCACTGCAATTTTCGTGAATTTAGCCTAAAAAAAATCGGTATGCCTAACTCACTGTAACGTTAATCGTTACCTTAGCCTAGGACACCTATTTTTTTACGAGTTCCGTTCAAAACTGACTTTTGCAGATGACTTTAGAGTAGTCCAAAGTGACTAATTTTGCAGGCTAAAGGATTTTTTTTTTTTTTTTAGATTAACTCATGTTTGTTGTAATTTTGAAATGCACTTTCAAGGAAATTGTGACTTTCCTACCATTGTTTGCATTCAGAGACGTTGCCGTTTTACCCCATAATTTCTCTCATAAATCAAAACCCTACCATCTTTCCACAAAAATAAGCTTGTTCATATTCAACATGATATCTTACTTCTTAGCGAACTTTTTAGATGATTTCAAGCACACAGAGTGACTTTTCCTGTCTATATCATTGCAAAAATATTGAGGTAAGTTCGGAAACATAAACTGTCTCCTTCATTCTCTTATATGGAACAGGGTCCTAAGGTAACGATTACCAAAAAATCAATAAAAAAATAATGTGCAGGCCCCAGGTCTGTTCAATCTTCATGATCTTTAAAGGAACCATGCTTCTCAAATTGACCGGATCACTTTTATTTAATAAATAAATTCATTTATATGTATTAAATGTGAATTAAAAGCCAAACTGGTTCAAGCAAAGTTTTATTGTGATTATTTGCTGCTCAAAAATTGACCCCCCCTTTTTAAAAATTTTTGAGACTTAAATTGCGGGCACTGTTCGTGACGTAGAGTAGTATAGAAGGTACCGGTTCTGGGACATTTCCTATTTTTTCACTTTTTTCCCAAATTTTGCTGTGGGTACATACGTCAAATTTTTTAAAAACAAAATAGTCAAAAAATCGCCCAAAAATTTTACTGGGTACCTATACACCAAAATTTGCACAAAATCAAGAAAATAAACAGTAAATTCCATAGTCTACAAGCATACTAAATCTCCAGGGCGCCCGGCGAAAAAAGATATTGCTCTAAAATGGCATAGGACAAAACAAATTAAATAATTTTTTATTTTTTTAAAAAATATTATAGTTGCCATTATAAAAGATGGAAACACAACCTACGATTCAAGGATACAATAGATGGAACAAAACATCTTTAAAAAGATATATCGATAAGTATAAATTATCTTTAGGATCTCCAACAGGACGCCGTAATACGTATATCAGGCGAGATTATATTCGAGCTATAAAAAGAGAAGAAGACAAATTTAAAAATTTGAGAATACGATCTAAAGCTTCGTTAGCGCGAGTCGTACGTGATAAAAATATTCGAGTTGTATCAACGGGTAGAAATGGTCGAGCGATAAAAAAGGATTACGTCGAAGCTATACTAAGATTTAAGGAGAAAAATACTTTTAGAGAAGCAGACTTTCGAGAGACTAGAAGATTTGAAAACAGTTATCGAAATTTGGAACTGATTCCGAGTCTGTTTACCGACGATCCGGAGCAATTTTACAACACCCATACGTCGATGATAAAAAACAAAATCGTCGCTGAATTAATACAAATAAAAACGATGAAACTACAGATCGCTATGAAAATAAAGTATGTAAAAAAATCAGGCGTTGAGACTACAAAATCAACCGCTACTCATTTTAGTTATCAAAATCGAGTCTTAAACAAGAGCGAGATAGCTACGACTATCAGGCAGCAATACGAAACGATATTATCTCAGATAGATAAATATACGAATGAAGGAAGTGGTTGGACTATAGATAAAATAGTCGCGTTTTACATAAACATAAACAGAGTTAACCCTCTGGTAGGTGCTTCTTACGTAAAACTACCCGAATATATAACTAACAAACACGCAACATTTAATATCAAAAACGAAGATCAAGAGTGTATAAGATGGTGTTTAAGAGCCGCCCTAGGTATATATACCGATAGAGTTAAAAACCAATTAGCAACAAACCCAAAGTACAAATTTCGAGGAAATAATCCATCTACTTATAAAACCGATGACGGATTAAACTTCACCAACATAGACTTCCCCACACCCATAAGTCAGATAGCGAGAATAGAAAGACAAAACGATATAAGTATAAACGTGTTAGGATACGACGCAGACTACAAAAATAAAACCTATCCGCAAGATAAAATGGGCTTGATATATCCGCTATATTTATCTAAAAGACCATACGATATAGAAACTATCAGTTTGCTATTATATGACGGTCATTATTGTTGGATAAGTGACTTACCTAGATTCTTATATGGCGTTACCAATAGTCAACATCGTAAACTGTTTTGCTTAAGATGTTTAACGCATTTTAGTTCGAAAGAGAAGCTGGACATACACGTAAAAGATTGCGAAGGAATAGACTCTGCTTTATCTACCGTTAAAATGCCGCATGAAAATGTAAACAAATACTTGGACAAAAGCAAATTAATGTTTAAAAACTTTAAGAATTTACAAGATGCACCCTACGTCATATACGCCGATTTTGAATCTATCTTAGAAAAAACAAAGACGGTACGCCCAGCTACGCGAGTACCAGAAAGAGAGACTGAGGGTAAAATCGCAACGCACAAAGCCTGCGGCTATTCGTACGTTGTAGTGAGATGCGATGGTCGACAGATCAAGCGAAAGACTTATAGAGGTGAACGCGCTATAGACAATTTTATAACCTCGTTGCAAGAACTCGAACCTAAAATTAATGAATTACTAGCTCGCATTAAGCCGATAATATATACGCTAAAAGAAGAGGTTGTACACCTAAACTCTAACGAGTGCTGGATTTGCGAAAAACCAATTTATCCAAATTACTCGTGTAATTGTCAGTGCTGCAAACCCGTAGAACCTAAAAGCAAAGAAGAACTTGAAGAATACACGTACGAAAACGAAAAGGGATACGTCGAGAAAACATGTATGTTCTGCCAAAAGAAAATTAACAAATTTCGAAAAGTAAGAGATCATTGTCACACTACGGGCAAGTACAGAGGAGCCGCGCACGCTTACTGTAATCTTAAATTACGAGTAAAACCCAACGAAACGAAAATACCGGTCGTCTTTCACAACTTAGAAAATTACGACGCGCACTTGATCATGCAGGGCATTTCCAAGTATCAACGAGATATCTGGTGTATACCCAAAAATTCAGAAAAATACATTTCATTTTCGATCGGTCAATATAGATTTATAGACTCGTTTCATTTTATGTCTAGCGGTCTCGACAAATTGGTAACGTCTTGCCCGAGAGACGCCTTTAGGTTACTCCTGAAACGTTATGGCGAAGAGAACGCGGACATCTTATTACATAAGGGTGTATATCCGTACGAGTATATGGATAGCTTTGAACGATTTAGCGAAGCTACTCTGCCGCCTAAACACCATTTTTTTAGCGCTCTAAAAGATAAACATATAACGGACGAAGACTACTCGCGCGCGCAACGAGTATGGCGGACCTTTAACATAAAAAACATGGGCGAATACCACGACTTGTACGTAACCGCGGATACTCTATTACTAGCCGGCGTATTCGAGAATTTTAGGCAAATGTGTAGAACGAATTACAAGTTGGATCCAGCCAACTACTTCACAGCACCGGGATTAAGTTGGGACGCGTTGCTGAGACATACTAAAATAGAATTAGAGCTCTTGACGGATATAGATAAACATCTATTTTTTGAAAAAGCAAAAAGAGGGGGAATATCGAGCGTTGGTAGTACGCGCTATGCTAAGGCCAACAATAAGTACCTGAAAGATTACGAGCAAGATAAACCCGATTCGTATATTCTCTATCTAGACGCCAACAACCTCTACGGATGGGCCATGAGTCGACCGCTACCTTACGGAGGATTTAAATGGGTCAATACGAGACAATTTACCCACGATCGTATCATGGCGTTAAAAGATAAGGCTCCAACGGGATATATGTTCGAAGTTGACCTGGAATATCCAGCCGAACTACACGATCTACACAACGATTATCCTTTAGCCGCCGATAATATAATCATACCTGAAGAATGGTTATCCGAGTATCAACGAGAGTTGGCGAGTGATATAGGAGATGGCGCCAAGGTAAAAAAATTAACCGGTACGCTATATCGCAAAGAAAAATATGTATTGCACTACGTCAATTTGAAACAGTGTTTGAGACTAGGCCTAAAACTAAATAAAGTACATCGGGCGTTACAAGTTAAACAAAAACCTTGGATGAAATCATACATCGATAAAAACACGCAACTCAGAACGAAAGCAAAGTCGGATTTCGAAAAAGACTTTTTTAAATTAATGAATAATTCTGTATTCGGTAAAACGATGGAAAATGTTAGAAATAGAATAGATGGTGCGCTACTGCGAAACGATCAAGTAAAAGAATACAAAGAGATGGTTTCTAAACCTTGTTACAAGTCTACTACAGCGTTTAAAGAATGCGGTCTCTCATTCGTGGAATCATACAAAAAGAAAACGTATTTAAATAAACCCATCTATTGCGGCGTTAGTATCTTAGATCTATCGAAGACTCTAATGTATGACTTTTATTACAACCAATTAAAAAAGACGTATGGTGATAAAGTAAGATTGATGTATACAGACACGGACTCGCTGCTTTTGATTATATATACGAAAGACGTTTATCGGAATCTGGAAAAACAGTCTGACTCGTACGATTTTAGCAACTACGAGAAAGACCACTTTTTATACGACGATACAAACAAGAAAGTTATCGGCAAGTTCAAGGACGAATGCGGAGGAAAAGTCATAAGCGAAGCTACTTGCATCAGATCGAAGATGTACTCGATTTTATACGGGGAACACGACTGTATAAAGAAGGCCAAAGGCGTAAACCGAGTGGTTATAAACAACGATCTATCTTACGAAAAGTACAAGCGATGCGTTTTATCGAATGAATGCTATTCAAACAAGATGATTCGTTTTGGAACTGAGCGTCACATGATATACACTGAGGCTCAGGTCAAGCAATCGTTAAATCCTTTAGATACGAAGAGATATATTTTACCTAATGGTATAGACACTCTGGCTTATGGTCATCATTCTAGCCAGAACAAGACAGTCTACAACCCCCTTGACGAAAAAAATAAAAAATAATTATATAATAGATCATCTAATAAATCATGCGCAAGAGGTTAAACGTCGGGAAGCCAACTACGATAGATTTCAATACTGGATTTTTTGCGACACCCTCTTTCGATACTCTCTACGGTCGTAGCTACGCAAGTACGTCCTACGAACGTAGCTACGCGAGACCAACTAATTTAAAAGTAAAGGATAAGTATTACGACATTTTTGTGGATGTAGCTAATAAATGTAGATTGTACGACAATACTATAAAAATGCCAGACGTTATAACCGATCATGAAGAGAATATTTTTCTCATGTTGAACGAAATTGCTATAACAGCGATTATACATCATATGGAAAAGGTCGCGACCTTTATGGGAATAAATGTAGAATTCTTAGAGTACATCGAGTCGTCTAAATATGATCATTATACAAAAGTTAGAATGATAACGTATTTATGGTATCTTAAAGCATGTTTCGATAGAGACTATAAACAAGATCTCAAGAAGATCTTGATCAGCTCCGGACTAACTCTATATACTTACAAGCTGAAATTCTTCGAAACTAGATCTAGAAATATCGCTGACAACGCTGGCTATGCCTATGGATATATGGGTCCGTTGACGCCGACTTACTTGATAAGTAAAGATAAACGAGGTATAATGGATACTTTAACGAAACTAGCCGATGAATTAGGTATAGATTGGAGACAATTTTGTACATACGCTGGAATGAACTATAATTGCGTAGAACAAATAGATGCCGATTATACAAAAACAACCGAAAAAGCTTTTATGGCCTGTTATAAATTTTATTCGGACCACAGAGGTTATGACGATATAAATACTATATTTCGCCGCATCATGCGCCAGATAGGCAGATCGGATTTAGCTATAGCGTATAACGATGTCTTTTGAAAATAAAAACCGAGTATCAGTTATCTATAGTTCATCTATCAGTTATCTATCAGTTATCTATCAGTTATCTATCAGTTATCTATAAGTCATCTATAAGTCATCTATCAGTTATCTATCAGTTATCTATCAGTCATCTATCAGTTATCTATCAGTTATCTATAAGTCATCTATCAGTTATCTATAAGTCATCTATCAGTTATCTATCAGTTATCTATCAGTTATCTATCAGTTATCTATCAGTTATCTATCAGTTATCTATCAGTTATCTATCAGTTATCTACAGTTCATCTATAAGTCATCTATAGTTCATCTATAGATCAAAGAATCTGCTATATCACTCTTTTTTTTTCGTGCTATAATATAAAAGATTCAACGTTTAAAACGATTCTGGTGAAGACTTTATCGTTTAACGTTATAAAAAAAGTTGTTAATTGAATTATCGCGCTCTTTAAATGATGGAGATCGATGCTACCATAGATATCGCTAATTTAAATTTAAAAATTCTAAACAGTTTATCTAGTCATCAACAATTTTGTTTCATTTGGCAAACTTGCGAAATTTTCGATCGATGGAAAAACAGCGGTTATAAAAAGTCTCTCAGTTATAAAAACGATTCGGGCAAAAGGCAAAAAATAAAACGAGACTATTTACTGATTGCGTCGAAATATATAGATATAGACTTGGCGTTATTAAAGACTCAGCCCATCTACTGCGAATGTGGAAATACGAACTTTATAAGAGACGAGGATGGGACGTATTGTTCAGTATGCAAGACCGAACAGAATATTATAGATTTCTGCCCTAGTTTTAAAGACGTAGATAGAGCGAATTTATCTAATAAATATACGTATACTAGAAAAGGTCATTTTAAGGATGCCATTAAGAAATTTCAAGGAGATCAAAACGTAGATCAAACGAAAATATACAACGTCGTAAAAATTATAAATAACGAAATA
Source organism: Hippasteria phrygiana (assembly GCA_037893225.1). Taxonomy (NCBI): domain Eukaryota; kingdom Metazoa; phylum Echinodermata; class Asteroidea; order Valvatida; family Goniasteridae; genus Hippasteria; species Hippasteria phrygiana. The sequence goes on from JAZGUH010000092.1 coordinate 150,733, forward strand.
AAACATCACAAATTATCGGCGAATATGCGAGATAAAAATTGTATCACTAAAGATCAAGTTTATATGTTTTTGTCGGAAAACAATTTAGGCAGTTTTTACGACGATATCAATTTAATTTATAATCTAATCACCGGAATAAAATGCCCGGATATAAGTAAATATCTCGACGTTTTATTGCTAGATTTTGATAAATTAGAAGAAGCATTACGATATTGTAATAATAACAACGTTAGGATAAATTCGTTGAACGTAAATTATAAATTGTATAAATTATTGCAAAAAAATTCTTACAAGTGCAAAAAGGATGACTTTTACATTTTAAAAACAAAAATAAAAGAAGAAGAACACGAAGAAGCTATGATGAAAGCTTTCGAGTACCTAGGTTGGAAATGGATTCCTACGAAATAGCTAGTCTTTTTATATACAAAGTTACGACTCCTAAATTACCGGCTAATATAGCAATTTTAAGAGGATCGTCTTCATCTTTTGGGGCAAATATTTGAATCTGCTTTTCTAAATTACATATTTTTAATACGACGGCAAAGTTTTTGCTATCGAACGCACAATCGTATAACGGAAAGTCATCTTTAATTCCAATATTTAAAGAAGAACTATATAACTGACCTTCTTTGCAATAGATCGATAAATAATTGTTATGTACGCGCAAGTCTAACGATTTACTCATGTTTATCATATTTTTGATTTTAGAAAAACAAACGCTTTCTATAACCTTAGCTTCAAAGTAGTGGTCTTTGTCGGGTATTTGAGTCTTTTCGCATTCTTCTATCAATCCTATAACGATTTTATAGACTTTAGAACTGATGTAATCATTATAGACCGTGATAATTAGATTATCGGAAGTCATTTTCAAATCTACAGATTCTTTCCGTTTTATACTTTTTGTAATTTTTTGTAAATGCTTTAAATTTAGAAAGAAACACGTTGGTTTATTTTTTGTATAATCAAATTTGAAGAATTGATCTCTAGGAAATACTATATCTACAAAAACGTTTGTATTTTCGTCGTAGTATACGTGATATAAACCGGTATTATCGATTCTGAACTGAGTTTTTGGCATAAAAGAACTCAGCATATCTATAACAGACTTTAGAATATAACCGTTCATTATGTTCACGTTAAATATTTCGCAGCTCATTTTACGTTTATACGTTTATTCGTTTATACGTTTATACTTTTAAATTTTTGTAGGTCTAGTCGTATAGATATACAGCTAGCTTCGCTAAATATTTCGATATTCGTATATCGATTTTGAATAAGCTTTATAACTACGGTGCTCAATTTTATTACACTTGGTGCAATTACCATTTTTAGAAAAAGTACCACGACCACAGCAGCCGCAGGGGGTTAAGGTTCTACCGATTTTTTTAAAACGATTCGCGTGCATATCGCAATATCTAGGGTCGCACTTTGAGGTCGGTTTATTACAGCGTTTTGAGCTACTACAAAGCAACCAAGAACATCGACATTTTTCGGGGTTAAATTTAAAGTAGAGTTCTTTTATAACTCTTTTATACTTGGTTTTAGCCAGCTTTTCGATGCGTTCTAGTCGCTGTCTTTCTTTTAAAGCATGATTCACACAAAGTTGCGTAGTTGATTTAGTTCCGCAACCACAAATTAAACACGGTTTGGGTGCTAGATCTCGTCTGCCGAAATGATCGAGACACCACGGGTCTCCATCTTTTTCGCACGTAGTTGGCTTTCCGATGTTTAACCACTTGCACATGATTTATATATATGATTATTTTATTATTTTTTTTCTCATTTTTTCGTAAAGGGGGGTTTCCCTTTTGAAATCTGTTGATTTTTTGAATTTCTGGTGTATTCCTATACGGCATATTTTTTTACTCGGTCGTACGCCCTACTCGCGAGTAGCTAGGCAGCCTGTATTCCTATACGACGTTAGAAAGCTAGTATCCATTCGCTTTCTAACGACGTATTTTTTAAACGTTTGTTCGATACTCGCGAAGCTACGCTCGTATGGCGTAATGATCGTGCATCAGAGTATGAATTCCATCGTCTAAGATATACCGTTTGTCGTCTCTAGGATTGAGTGATACCTTATTTTGAGTTAAAGAGTTCACGATATGTTTGTCGCTCCTCAACGTGTTCATATCGTGTCGATAAACTCTAGAGTTAAACAGGCAGTCTTTATAATCTTGATGAGTTATCGCGTTGGAAACGACGTACTTTTTGACTCCTTTTGATTTCTTAATGTTCTTCTTATCATCCATGAAAATAGAGTACATTTTTGATCTGATGCAAACCACTTCTTTGATAGGTTTTCCGCCGCATTCGTCCTTGAACTTGCCTATTATTTTCTTGTTTGAATCGTCGTATAAAAAGTGGTCTTTCTCGTAGTTGCTAAAATCGTACGAGTCTTTGTCTTTTTCCATATCGAGATAAACGTCTTCAGTTTCAATACGTAAGAGCAACGAGTCCGTATCGGTATAAATCAAATCGACTTTGTCTTCATACGTCTTTTTTAGTTTATCGTAATAAAATTCATACATTAAAAGCTTCGATAAGTCTAAAATACTCATACCGCAATAGACGGGTTTGTTTAAAACAACTCGGGTTTTATACATGTTTATCATTAATAGATTACAGCGTTCAAAAATTGTCCTACCGTTGTAATTGGGCTTAGCCACCAGACGACTAATTCTATCTTCTTCGTGGGCTCTACACAAGTGAGTATCCATTCGCTTTCTAACGTCTTCCATAGTTTTGCCAAATACCGAGTTGTTCATCAATTTAAAAAAGTCTTTTTCAAAATCGGATTTAGCTTCTTTTCTGAGTTGGGTATTTTTATCGATGTACGATTTCATCCAAGGTTTTTGAGTAAACTTTAAAACCCTACGTACTTTAGTTAGTTCTAAACCGTGAGCGAGGTAAAATTTTAGATTTCTATAATGAACTACGTAATTCTTTCTCGGTCCGCCCGTCGCTACCAACTTAGTTTCGTTCGACGGTTTAGAGTCTGTTTTTTCCATCGAGTCTAGCTGATAAGGACTCATCGATTCTAAAGGTATGATTCGGTTTACTGGCGCTAAAGGATAACCGTTGTGTAAGTCGTGCAGTTCGACTGGATAGTCTAAATCCACTTCAAGAATATAGCCCCAAAGAGAGTCGTCGGCTAGAGACGATATATATTCGGCGGTAAACAAACCTAATTTCTTTTCGTCGATCCACCTAAAGTCTGAGATCGGTAATGGCTGACTCATGGCCCATCCGTAGAGGTTGTTGGCGTCTAGATACGAAATATACGAGTTGGGTTTGCTCGGATCGTAATCTTTCAAGTACTTATTGTTGGCCTCGGCGTAGCGAAGTGAGCCCACGCTAGATATTCCCCCTCTGGTTCCTTTCTCTACAAATAAATGCTGATCTATATTGGTCAAGAGTTCTAATTTGGCTTTAGAGTGTTTTAATAAAGCGTCCCAACTTAGGCCGGGTGATGTAAAATAATGGCACGGATCCAACTTATAATTTGCTATACAGATTTTTCTAAAATTCTCGAATACGCTGGATAGTAATAGCACATCGGTCAATACGTAGAGGTCGTGATATTCGCCCATGTTTTTGATGTCGAAGGTCCGCCATACTTTTTTAGCGTGTTCATAGTCAGAGTCGCTTATGTGTTTATCCGTTAGACCGCTGTAAAAATGGTGTTTAGGTGGCAGAGTAGCTTCGCTAAATCGTTCAAAGCTGTCCATGTACTCGTAGGGATATACACCCTTTTTAATTAAAAGATCTCGTTTATCGAGGTCGATGGGTGGCGCTTCGTCGTGGGACGAAGACTCTGCCAAGTAACCATCGTACAAAGGTGATACGGGGCTGTTAGACTCTGCCAAGTAGGTTACCAGTTTTCCGATTACGTTGTAATCGTTAACTTCGTCTTCGTCTTTCTCTAGAGTACTCGCGTCAACGTCCTCATACAAAGGTTCTAGGGGGCTGACAGACTCTGGGTTGGTCCTAGGTACAACGGCTTTATCGATATACTTAAACGCGTCTATCGGACATGCGGCTACCAATCGTTCCAACGACGTTGATAAGAAATTAAATGAATCTAAAAATCTGAGTTGACCTATCGAAAATGAAATATATTTTTCGGACGTTTTAGCTATACACTTTAGTTTTCCGTCGGTTTCCGAAATACTCTGCATAATCAAATGGGCGTCGTAATTTTCTAAGTTGTGAAAGATGACCGGTATTGTCGTTTTACCGGGTTTTATCTGTAATTTTAAGTTACAGCACATGTGTGCGGCTCCTCTATACTTGCCGGTGATGTGACAATGGTCTCTTACTTTTCTAAACGCGCAAATCTTTTTGACGCATCTATAGCAGAATTTTGTTGGAAAAGATCTCGTTTCGAGCTCTTCCCCCTTTAAAAACTCGTTTTCTATAGCGGATATATAGTCCGCTTTAATATATCCCCTCGTTGGTTCGTCCAACTCGATGTGTTTATCCGCGATTATTTCTAATAGTTCTTCGTTAGTTTTTTTACCGAGATGATCTAACTTTATATCTATCGGATGCGTACATTCGCAAGTGTTGGTTTTGTATTGAAGGGGGTACTCGCAAATCCAGCAATTTTTAGCGTCGTTATGAGCTAACTCGTCTTCGGTCGTAAAAATCATGGGTTTCGTACTCGAGAATATTTCGTTGATTTTGTCTTTTTCGGCTAGTAAACTATTTAAGAAATGTGATGTCGCGTTCGCTCCTCTGTACGTCTTGGGCTCGCCTAAGACTTGACCGTCGGGTCCGATTATGATATAAGCGTAACCGCAAGCTTCGTGTTCGTGAGTCTTTTTAGTGCGCGGGGGTTGCGTGCTCGCGTAGCAGGGCACTAAGATACTTTCAAAGTCGGCGTATATAGTAAAAGGCGCCGGTTGTTTATTTTTAAAGTTTTTAAATTTTAGAACGTTGTTGGTTGAGTCGGGTAATACCGCTAAAGCCGGGGTTTGGCTAACGCCCCTACAATCTATCTCGTGTCTGTCTAAAATGTCTTGCCTACTAAAATGTTGCAGGCATCTCATACAAAAATATTTGCGTCCGTTGTGTTTAGTTTCGTTGGACAGTAAACGGCTTAGGTTTTTTATCCAACAATAATGATTATTGTCTCCTTGAGAAAACAGCAGTAGATTGATGACCGGTTTTCGTTGAGTAGTTATTCTCAGCGGGAAAATTTTATTTTCGTAACCAAAAACGTTAATGGCGAGACCGTTCTGTTTTTCGATCTTGTCAATATCTGTGATGGGGGTTGGAAACGCTACGTTCTTAAAATCTAATCCATCATCTTCTTCGAAGATAGAATTCCTTTCGTAGTGAATAGTATAGTTGGGGTTGTTTTTAATCGATTCTTTGACCGAGGGCTTAAATTTTGATAGGGCGGCTCTCAACGCCCATCTGATACATCGTTGGTCTTTATTTTTAACGTTGACAACTGCGAGTTTAAGGGCTATGTGTTCGGGCAATTTAATGTAGGAACTGCCTCTTATCGGCTGATATCTAGAAACGTTGATGTAGAGCGCCTTTAAATCGTAAACGACCCAACCGCTTCCGTTTGTTTGAAATTTTTCTATTTTTTCGATTATAAACTCTATCTGTTCTCGTACTTGGTTTTCTATTTCGTCTTCGTTTAATGCGGTCGATTGAAACCCAAAAAACATGCTCGCGTCTTCGACAAAAGTATCGTTCGCAAGATTATATTTTCTCAACGCCGCTTTTAATGCGAGTTGAAATTTGAAGCTTCTAAATTCGTTTAGTGCGCCTTTCAATTCGTCTACAATTTTTTGCTCGTTTTCGTTAAAAAATGCTAGAGGATCTACGAGAATTCTGTCAATATTCATCTCGTAATTACGTAAATAATTTCTGAATGGTCTCGGAGCTGTTTCGTTAAAAATCAGGGGGACTAGTTCTTCGTCGGGTTTTTTATAGTATCGTCGTATGGAGGATTCTAAATCTTTTTTAATGTGTTGGCCCCTTCTTCCGGTAGGATCGCCCAGCGGAATATGCTTATCCGCGATTAAATGTTCTAGCGATTCTTTAGACTTAGATCGTAAATTTTTATAAAGTGCTTCGTTCTTTTTTATGGTCGATAGAAAGTCTCGTCTGATATATGCGCCATCGCGTCCGGTTGGTGGGCCCAACGTAATGGTGTATTTGTCGATGTATTTTTTCAAGCAGTATTTTGGCCAACGTGTGTAGCCTATCGCTGGTATCATTCTGTTTTCCATCTTTATAATAGATGTTTATTTTATTTAAAAAAAAAAAAAACTATTTAATTTTTTTTGACCCCTAAAATATATAGAGAGAGAGAGAGGTTTGGGGGTTTTGGGTTTTTTTTTTTTTTGCAAGAGAATTTTAAGGTGATTATGATACAGGTGGGGCTGTAGGAAAAATAATTCGATTTTATTGATTTTTACAAAAATTTGGTGTGGGTATATACAGCGAAATTTGTGAGAAATCGAGAGAGAGAGAGGGAGAGAGAGAGAAATTTGAGGTTTTGAGATTTTAGGGTTTTTTTCTTCAAATTTTTACAGAAATTTGGTGTGGGTATATACAGCAATTTTGAAAGTGGGGTAGTACTCTCCTTTCTATACTACTCGTAGACCGAGGCACCGAAATTCATGGATCGACTCGATAGTCTGGACCCGGCCCGTATACACACACTAGGTCTACACGTGCAATTTCGTAAGTTGCAACAACTAACATCGAACTTACCTTGATTTTCTCCCTTTTAGCAAAGGCTCCTCGGGGAATGGGACGTTTAACTGTTTTCGCCTTTATCTTACTCACATCTGGGAACTTTGTTGGAATGGTAGTGGACTTGAGCATATTTTTAATGGTCATCCCAAAGGATTTGAAAATACCAGTTTTGAAACACGATGGCTCAAAGTGGTCGCTACATAACCCTGAAAAGCTGCTGGGGCCGGACCTCTTTGCTCTTGTCACCTTCACTTTCGCCGTCCAAATTCTCCGATATTTCGCTTCAGTTGGAAATAAATGAAGGCTTACTCCACCCGTCGTTGTTTTGCTGCACCCAGCAGCCACACACCTTGTCGGCATGGCCGAAAAACACTATATTTTGCTTAGATTTTGGACGAAGAATTTTCGCCGTACAATGTACACACAATGCATAACCGTGATGAATGGGTAATGTGCCTCGATCTACGTCACACACTTATGTTAATGAGGGTCTCACTCAGGGGGCGGAGTAGCTTGGACAAACATTTTCAAAAATTGTTTTCTCATATTTAATCTGGGAAATAATTGTCTCTGGACACAAAATATCATTGTCAAGATAATACTTTGTTTTAAGCAGGAATAATGCAATATAAATCCTAAATCGTGTTTCCTTTAAGCCATAAATCTACACAATTTGAGCATTTCACAAGCTGGGCCAAATTTCATGGCTTTGCTAAACACAGCTTTCCGCGCTTACATCGTTAATAATAATACGATCACCAGTTTGTATAGTAACAGTGCTAGGCTTATACTACTAGCAGAACAAATTTGCACTAACCCTGTAAAAGTGTAAGCGATGTACGCATGCTCAGGAGCCAAAATTCCCTGCTAACACGTGAAATACGCTTGCCGTCAGCACATAATTTTCAGCTACAGTAAGTGGGGATTTTTTGGTAAGCAAAGCTATAAAATTGCTGGTATTATTGGGTCCGAGTTTAGTCTGGGTCCGAGATGGTCCGGGTCCGAGTTGGTCTGTGTACCAGCTGGTCTGTTGGTCCGAATGGGGAAAGAATTTACTTTAATACCCCCACAAAAATCGGTCAGGAATAGGCCTAGCAAAATTTGGAAAATAACCATCCATCTCTGTGTTCAGAATTAACACTTGGCACAACCTTTAAATTTGAGAATTTATTTAAGACATTTTTGTGCAATATTTATGGTGGCCCTGAAGGGACATCAAAGACGCATATGTTCTTTGACAACATCACAAATTTTTGTACGACATCACAATTTTTTTCACGACCGTTGCAAATGTTTTCACGGCTGTCGCAAATTGTTCACATGTCTCAAATTTTTTCACGACTGTCGCGAATTTTGTTTGCTCCGTTTGCATATATTTACAACCGTCGCAAATGTGTATACGACATTGCCAAATTGTTCACGACATCACATATTTTGTTTGATATAAAATTCACGACACACAGTGAAGTCATGAATTTTATGTTGCGAATTTGTTTTCAGTGGTCTAGGGGGTATACCCGGACATGGCTTCTGTTGTACCAGATAGGCCTACAGCAAAGTCAGTACTAGGCACATGTACATAGTTTATTTAAGCCTCCGCCCCTTGTCTGTGAGGTTTAATAAAAAAATGAAGGGAATGATCATATAAATTGTACTATTTTGCCAAATATATTTAAATTAGTCGATTACCGGGTGCAGATTCAAAATTTCAAATAGATCAAGTAAAATGTGGTCAACAAAGTGTGTTTATTCTTCATACAAGCATTTTTTGTTCCATCCACAAAATTCTAAAAATGTAGCAAAATTGTTAGCAAATATAATCTACATGCTCATATTTCATAGAGGACCGATTGCGTTTATAATTATGGCTTTTAATTAAAGGGCTAATGGGAACTATTCCTTTAAAAGTGCAGAAAACTGCATTTTAATAACAACACTGCCAGTTTAAAAATGTATCTCACATACTTTTCCCAAAGTAGATATGTATTTCATAATTAGCCTTATCCATATTTTATGTAATTTATGACGGGTTTTCCCCTGCAAAAAAACAATCACGGTATCTCAGTTTTAACTGTTTCTGGATGGATAAACTCTTATTTCCAAAGAGTGAAAATTCACTCCCACAGTCTGAAACTAGGGACAGACGTTCAAGAGTGAAATTAATTCAATCAAAAAGATCGAATTTTTACTCGTAAAATATTCAATCTAAAAACAGAGTAATTTTCACTCTAAATCGTCTAGTCCCTAAGTTCACTCTTTGGGATTTAGAGAGATATTATGACGTGACCTGGAAAATGTCACGCGTCCGTATGTTTTTTGTTTTTAAATTAATTGTACACAAAGATAAATTAAATTTAGAATGAAGTGTTTTGTATTTACACTAAATCTGCTGTTCCCCTACACAAATTTCATTACGCAGCAACTGACCAATCAGAACATTTGCGTCTTTGATGTCCCTTCAGGGCCACCTTAAATATTATAGGGGAAGAAAGTTTGTGTTTTTTATGTGTTGGATCTTGGCATAGTTTAATGTATATACAGTCACTTCAGTGTTCACATGATAATTTCAGTTCTGCCTCCATTTTACAGATTCTGCCAACAAATCTTGAAATAACAGGTGTGCCACACATTTCGATAGTTATCAAGGAGGGTTAATTTATTCCCCAAGATTTTGCCGTTTCTGACTGATTTTGTTGGGGTATTAAAGTAAAATGTTTCCACAGCCATCACTAAGGTTTTATAAACTCAAACAAGTTTGACGAATACTAATTTAAAAAAGGAGTGCCTTTTATTTATTATAGGGGAATTTTATTGAGGAAAAGTACTTTATAGAGGGTCATAGTTTGAGGACATGCTGGCCCCCTTTGCTTCATGTCTTCATGCTGGCTGACAACATTTTGTCAATGAAAAAAATAAAAAATTGCAAAATCCAGACTGCGTCAATGAAAAACGTAACAATCTGAGATGGCCACAATTTTGTCATTTCGGTGTCTGTTATGGGGTTAAGAAACCCAACAATGTCAAAATGAGTCCATCACAAGTCCCTGCAAGTCCATCACAAGCCCTCCATTCCTAATTCCAATCGCAAGCTATTTAAATGAGCTTTGACAAAGGCATTTCTTTTTCATTGTTCATCCAATTACTTGTGACCAACTTTATGAAAGGACTTCTGACTGGACTTGTGAAGGTACTGGTGGGGACTCGACTACAACTCTGGTCCTTACCATTTGGTTTTAACCCTAACCCTGCTAAATCCACCAATTTGAATATGATTTTGCATGCACCCGAGGGGATTAGGGTTAATGTACATGTATTGGTGGTGTTTTTGCCCAAATTCACAATTTTCCCTCAATATTTTTATTCACACACAAAGTCTATAGTATAGTTTATCAGAATACAATGAAATTTTATTTTCCTAATGCAGTGACATCACTACATTTATATTCACATGAACAGTTGTTTTCTGTGTCGGAAATACTTAGTAAACATTGTTGCAGGGATTCTGTAACCGCACAACATGGAGACAAAATGTGCCCTTAAACCTGCAATAACCCACTTAGTTATACAAAACATAATCTAGGTAGTGGGAGGCCCACTCAACAGTTGGGTTGAATTTCATTATGGGATTGGATTTCATGTTTTTCCGACAATCTGTTAACTACATCAGTTGATTTCAGAACCATTGCATTTCCTAAAATCTAAATGTATATCGTGCCCCACAAACCTTATTAAACACCTCACAAAAAGTATCAAAACACTTGAATCAGACCCCATCATTTGAAAAATATAACTGTAATAAAAATGAATGGTCCCTTTGAATTCTGTTTTTTCCCGAGCATTTTTACACCTCACATGTTATGATCTGACATCAATTACCGGAGTAATGATAATTTGAATGATCAAAGATCTAATTAAAAAAATGACACTTAATGTGGCGCTTTTGAAAGGAGGTACAACATTGGCTCTCCACGAAGAATTAAGGCAGTACTCGGCTGAATAGGCTGAACTGTCACTTTGAAATTCGACCTTTGATTAATTATCATTACAGAATAGTGTTTTTTTTAAGAAAACGTTTAAAAAGTCAAATACTATTTTCCATTCCTTTGAATGAATACAATGTTGCAAATCAGTCAGACCTGATCGACACCCCCTCCTGGCTAGAAATTATTATTGTACCCTGCCTCGTGAACAATTGATGAATTTGCCCAGCCTCATGACCAATTGATCACATTCTGCAACTATATATCATGACGAAAAATGAATTGCACTAGCACCCTTTAAAAACGATATTCATCCATTAGCTAATATTTTCATAACCTCTATGATGGGATCGTATAATCCAACCTGTGTGGTTTTACACATTTACACGATATTTAAAAATATGTTTAAGAATCCCCAACTCCGGTGAAAGTTTCCACATCTTGGAAATAACAAGCAGTTCATTTTGCATCCAAAATCACATACAAGGATCTGACTATACCAGGAGTACAATACATTGGTGGAGCATACACGCAAGCCAACATACCTGGAGATACAACCACTTTAGCGTGAACACAGTTGAAAATGTAGGATTATTCCATGCCAAGTATCAGCATATTGAAACATGTATCATTCATTTTGTCAGGAGCAGTATTCACAAAAGTCTTAAGCCCTTTTTCTCACGACAGCAAAATCTTGAGCGTTCCTTGCTAATTTTTCTCATGTTAAAAAAAATCCTGCAAAACAAATGTGTGAAAGGTCGCCGATGCCTGAGACTCTCAAGCGTACCTTGTGAAGTTTTCTTAAGCATAGGTAACTTTCGTCAGAGAATCTTACCATTGTGTGAAATGATCTGTTTATTGAATGACCTATGGGAAATCGTCCATGCAAAGTCGGGCTGTTCATTTTCAAAAAATTTAGTATTCGAATATTCCAAACTTGGTTGACCGAATATCTGAATATTTAAATACTAGCCGATCAAGTTTTTTACTGCATGCCGCACCGGCTTTAACAAATTTCACATAAAAGCAAGCCTGTGTTTTCCGTACGGCGATCGATATTATGGACTGTTAGATTGTTTTTTTTTTGCATGACCCAATTGTATCGAGGGTTTTACGGACAGGAACAATAAACCACAAAAAGTTACGATTCAGAGTTGTAACTACGTGCATATATCTTTGCGAATTTTTTAACCAGTAAAATGGTATTCAAATATTTGGTATATTCGGGACAGCCCTAATGCAATGCATGCATGTTGGCCTTTTCTTAAAACGATCATTGTTCCATTAGTAACCTATGCTTCATGTAAAAAAAAAGGTGTGCGTGATGTAACGATTTTGTGTCGTATCATCATGGTCGATTTAAATCTTCAAATACTGGTTTACTTGCTGCATTTTCTACCCTTCTGTCGTAAAAAGGCAGACTGAAACAGTTTAAGTCAATCGGAACAAAGGTTCTTCCTACTTTTGGATAACAGTCGTTTTTTATTCGTTCTTGTCATCAGCCATTTTTCAAATGAGTTTATAAGATCTTTGGTTTAGTGTGCTCGCACAGCCTTAGCTGGTACCAACATCGGTTGCACTAAAAATTTGTTTAATGCCTGGTGTACTCGCATCGCAAACATTGGCAAGTTTTTCCTTAAGCTGTGCGACAGCCTGTGAAATTGGTTAGGCAGGTTAAACAACTACTTGTAAAATTCGTCTCAAGGAATGCTTGTGATTTTGCTGTCGTGTGGAAAAGGGTTTAGTGGGATACATATGTTTACACATAAATGTATGACATAGCATTGTTAGAGCTGACAAAACAGTTGCAGGCAGCATTCACAATTTGTGTGGTTTAACAAATACAATAAATAACAAACCCAGGAAATGTTCACCTCAATTCGTCATCAGTCACGATAAACGAGGGAAAAACTATTACAATTTTTTGCACCAAATCTTGTGCATTGTCATGCTTTTTATTTTGATTGTTGCAATTAAAATGAAATTGGGTGTTTCTTAAAGATGACAGCATTTTTGCGGAAAATATTTCTCAGGAAGATGGGTATTTGTAAACTTTATAAACGGTAAACTTTCAGATCGAAACTTATGAATTTTGTTATCATTACCAATGCAGATATATCTCAACTATTCAAAACGAACAACGCTTTGCACCTGTAACAACAATTACTTTAATTTGACACATCAGTAAAATAGGACAAATAAAACTTTTGAACAAAGTGTACCGCATATATCTACAATTTTAGGAAAGAAGGTTAAAAAAAAAGTATTGCAGAATCAAACGGCAAATTATTTTTGCAATGAAATACAAACAAAGTGACTTGCTAGTTATTTTTTATCAAGTCCCCTCTAGCGCAGACCAGCCTGCTAGTGCCATTTATCTAAAAGTCGTCGCTGCGGGCAGCAAACAAATCAACGTCATAGGAAGAACTCCTCTTTTGTGCCTAGTGCTAGACACAAAAGGGGAGTTCGCCTATGACGTCAAATTGTTTGCTGCCTGCAGCGACGACTTTTAGACAAATGGCACCATTGGGCTAGAGGGTACTTGATAAAAATAGCTCTCAAAAGTAATTTTACATTATGCAATCTACATAAAAATAAAAAAAATGATGCAGACTTCTCTTAGCAATCAACATCATCTTTAATAAAATACTATGATTGCTTGCTTTGATGCGGCGTCTGCCGCCAGTTTTGAATTTTGAGTCAGAATTGTTGTGTAGCCTTTAGTCAAGGCGCATGTGGTTACCCGGACGAGTGACAAGCCCCGGACATATATCATGCACAGTGGCGTATCCAGCGGGGGAAGGCAACTTGCCGCCCCCCCCCCCCCCCCCCCCCCCCCCCCCGGCGTCATTTGAGGCGTCATAAAAACAAAAAGAAAGTGTTTTTTAAGACGATTCAGACGTTGTTTGCCCTCCCTGGCACAAAAAGCTGGATACGCTACTGATCATGCATGACAATTTCTCTACCAAATAGGTAGATAAATGTAAAGAAAAACACAAGCGCCTTCCCCGAGATATATACCCAGCACAATATGGGGTTCCCTCTGCCTCATATCGTGCATCATATGACGAGATAATAAAGGCGATCATAGTCTGGTTCCCTGACCTAAAGATTCCCTGAATTCTAAATCTTAGGTCAGGTACTATAGCTACCACGGTTTAAAATAGATCATGACGTACAGTGTTAGTCCGAGTGACATCAGTGGCATCATTCAAATTTAATATTTTTGCAAAATCGAGTCGGCAAAATACTGCAAAATACTACAAGTATTGATTTTTCATTTTTACTTATTATTGAGAATTCAAATTCCAGGATCTGTAACATGCTTGACAGACATTTTGTTATTGCGAACATCAACATTTATTGTGAACATCAACGTTAACACCTTGCGTACGGTTGACACAAATATGTGCAGATTGAAAATTCCCACCTGGCCGGTTGACGTCTATACACGCCAATTTCTGCATTTTCAATCCATTATTGGGGTATTGTGTACGTTATGCTTGGCTGCACAAGCCTCTTGTTTTCATTTCACTTGGCTGCATAACCCGGCCTGGTGCCCCGACGCCCCCAAGAAATACCCGGTATTACCGGGTTCAAGGGGTTTTAATAGCCAAATGTTACCAAAAACAAGAACCTCGGACGTTTCAGGAAACTGGCAGAATTCTACCAGTTTTCGTCACATGACATTGGCAGCTACCGGACCCTAATATACCCAGCACGGTATGGGGCAGAGGGGTACCCCCCCCCCCTTTTGTCCCTATATCCTATAAACTCTCTAGACTATAATTGTTACTAACACATCCCCCATAGACATCCTTAGATTCCGGGAATACAATGACCAACACAAGAGTGTGGGGGGTTTCCTCTGCCCCATATCGTACATCATATGGGACCTAATATTCATCAGAAAGTCGGAATATTTTGGTCTGGTAACCAGACTAAGGCACTCGTGGCTTTGCAACTTCGTACCAGCATATCGGGGCGTGTCACGCGTCCGAGTAGCCACACATGCCTGGACTAAAGGCAGTACTGGCCTTTTTTTTAGACTGAGCTCCCATAAATAATAAGCTTGCGGCCATCGGATTGTAAGAGCTGGCCGTCGCAGGTCAAAGGTGACTTTTTTGTGACATGAATTTGTCCGTCGCGCATTTGACAAGCCTGCCTCTTTAACTTAGTTTTTTTAGTGACTTAAGTTGTTTTGTGAATACCAACCTGGACTCCTGAGACAAAATGAACCTAAAAACAGTAACATGTCTTGAAGCTTCTAACGGCATCATGCATCTGTGAACAAGTCATTACAAATGCTGACTGTATTTGTGAGCACTTGTAGCAGCTGCAGTGATGTTTGGTGCCCTGTTGGAAGCTTCAACACATGAAAGCAAGCACAAACAAGTGGGAAGTCCCTTGTGTGATCTTCGGGTGGAACATCATCGGGATGGCGAAATTGGATGGAGGGTGGTACCCTAAACCCAAGAGGAGGAAGAGTCTTCCTGCCAGTGAGAAATTGAAGGAATTGTCCAAGCTTTTCGGTTTCTGAAAAATCAATGAAATGCAATATATGATATTAATACACCACCTTGTAATTTGGTTGCACAAAAGGTAAATGCTGATTGCCGTGATGAAATTTATACCAGAGATGTAGTCGAGTCCATCGCAAGTCCCTGCAAGTCCATCACAAGCCCTCCAGTCCTAATCCCAATCACAAGCTATTCAAATGAGCTTTGACAAAGGCATTCCTTTGTCATTGTTCAACCAGTTACTTGTGACCGGCTTTATGAAAGGACTTCTGACTGGGCTTGCAAAAGTACTTGTGAAAGGACTTGCAGGGCCTCGACTCCAACTTTGATTAATACTTGTCCTGAAATTCAGTCGATTCACAACTTTGTCGATACCCACTTCCGGTTTTGCGATGTCGACTTTTTCCCATGATGCACCACGTAATTTGTCCTCTCCCCGGTTGCCGCTGGTGGCGCACTGAGTTGTGAATCGACCGAATTACTTGTCGTATATTTACAAGTATGGGAGTGTGTTAAACCATGGTGAAAGTTGAGCCACCCCATATGCATTTTGAATTGAGACAGCAAATGAGATATATGCCCTCCTTTTCATTAATTCCTTTTTACTATACAAGAAAAGCCAGTTCATTAAGACAAAAATGCACATACTGTCAAGAAAAAGCTGTTTTTTGTTTTTACTTGTAAAGTCAAACTTCTCTGAAATGATAAATTCCTGAAAAGTATCACTTCAGTTTACTTTTTCTGATCGATAGATACCATGAACTAGGACTGCAAGTTTGCAGAAAAGCCTTTGTTTTTCTGAGTTTTGGTTTCTGTTTTTTTTCTTTTATCTCTGTTTTTTTTTTCCATCTTCTTCTTGTTCTATCACAAGTGCCATAGACAATGCACAGGTTTCATTCTCGAGGTCACTTTTGCAATTATTAAAACAAAGTTCAATCTTAATAAAAATGGGCATACACCACAGCCCGGTTCATACTTAATGCGAATGCGAAGCGAATTAGACGTTATGAACCATTCGCAGCGAAGATTCGCACAAGCTGAAATGTGTTCAACTTTTGCGAATTCGCAGTGCGAATATTTAGCATTGGCGTCATAAATTCGCTTCACATTCGCAAGACCATGTGCTGAACTTGTGCATGTTGCTCTGATGTCATTATGACATCATCATGTATCAAATTACAAACAATTAAAGATTAATAGATTTAATCTTTGAAAATCAACATAAAATCGACCGTGAGAGACCGGAACTTGATTTTTGTGGGAATTTATAGTACAAACCAGGATCTTCATTTTATCTCGTGTGCGTCAAATCACGTGACCCAAACCGGAAGTGCCCTATAATTTGAAAGTGGAAACAGATGTGAACTTGCTTTCAATGTTAGGCCCTGTCCGAATTAGTTTGCTGTGGCTTGAAATTACACACGAGTCTATGGGAAGTGGCTGCAGCCGCTGTTTGTGCAGTTTCAATCCATTGTTGGATTATTGTGTGTTACACTTGACTGCACATACACATTGTGGCCATTTCACTTTTTACACCTTAAATATTACAAATACTGTATGACCAACTTTTCCCCCTTAACATGGTTCGACTTACCCTACCCATGGTGTTAGTTGAGCCAATTTTCCTTTTTGGGAGGATCATTTAAATGGTCAATCAGTCTATGCAAACTTTCATAAAGATGGGGTCTGTTTATGGGAAAAGTGTTGGGTGGAATGAAACGAGTGCATTGTCTATGGCATTTTTTATAGAACAATAAGAAAACAAAATCGTAACAAAGGCTTTTCTGCAAAATTGCGGAGAAGCCACAAATTAGGAAAAAAAGAAACGGCTAAAAATATGATAACCTCTAATTTAAAAAGGTGGACCGTAGGAAATTACCCTGTAAATCATGGAGAAACATTTCAAAGACAGCCATGACCTTCTCCTCCTTCTTTCTCCTCTCTCTATCTTGCGAATATTGCACCTCCATTAGTGCCAGCAGGCAGGATGCATCGAGAGAGGTGGGTGTATAAACCAGGCCATCTGCCATCCGCTTTGGATTGGACATCATGTCCCCCAATATGCCTGCCCACTGCAGTCCCTTCTTCATCCTGAGAGAAAAAAGTAATTATTAAAGGTAGTGTACATGATTAGTCATTGTTGCCTTTTTCAGAAATGGGCGGATTTGGGGGTTAGTTTTTGATAGGAAATATTGTTCCACTGACCTGTTCAAAGTTTTGAGTTGTCAAAAAAACAACCGTCGGATAGCATTTAGTAAAGGCGCGCGTGGCTACCTAGATGCGTGCATGTCCGGGGTGCGCCACTTGTCCGGGTAGCCACACGCGCCTTGACTAAAGGCTACATGGCAGTTTTCCCCCAAGATTTGCAGCTGGAAATCGTTGGAAAAGGATATAAATTTCCACTTTTCTTGACAAGGACAGCACATCTGGTGCCATCATTTCACAGCATGATTGAGACTACTATTAACTTAGTCTAGTGAGGTATTTCGTAATAATAATTCAGTAAAAACAAAATTGAGGATTACCAATAGTGTACACTACCTTTTTAAGGGGCTGTCCAAAGTTCTCAACATTTTTATGGTTGTACAGAGAGTACTACTTTTCAAGACCTCCCCCTCCCCTAAGTCGTACTTATCAATATTTGTTTTTAAAGATGGATACATGCACATGGATTGGTGACAACCTCTCACCATAATGTACATCGCTTTCCATTACGATTGGGCAGTCTGTACAACAGATGTTTAATTTGGCAAGTGGGGGAAAAAAATGGCATTTTCAGTTGCTGATTAGACGTCCAAAATTTATATTCAAAATTTACCATCAAAATGTGGATGTGCGGGTTTACAGATTTTTAACATTCATGGGTTTGTTCCAGTTTAATTCTAATGTCAGACATGACTTATGGGGTTTCAGTACCTGTGGTATTGTGTGGATGGAGGGGTCTTGAAACTGTTTCTTCAAACTAAACAAAAGAGAATTGACAATCAATTACTCACTGATGAATTGGATGGTACTTTGTATCAATTACAAAGAACTTGGTGAGATACTTTTCCAAAGCTTCTTTGTTTAGTGCACATAAAAAGTACAGGAGCTACATCCAGCCACCGCTATGATCATGCTATGCTCTCCTATTACCTCCATCAGTTGTTGAGGTGTCTCTGCCTGATGTATCTGAAATTGAATCACAAGAATTTGTTTTGAAATACTTCAGGCAAAATAACTTATTAGAATTACTGATACTTTTGCCATTTAACTATAGGCCTTTTACATAATAGTCTTTCGAGCCAGGTTGAAGTCAAATGGGCGAACCCTTGGGCTGACCAGGATCACTTTTTTCCAACTCTGCATTCAACTCTGTGTCGTTTTACCC
Organism: Hippasteria phrygiana; assembly: GCA_037893225.1. Taxonomy (NCBI): domain Eukaryota; kingdom Metazoa; phylum Echinodermata; class Asteroidea; order Valvatida; family Goniasteridae; genus Hippasteria; species Hippasteria phrygiana. The sequence goes on from JAZGUH010000092.1 coordinate 169,329, forward strand.
TTTGTTGGAGTTCAACCCTGGGTGAACTTGATCACCCAACACTTCTGTTTTTAACCCAGGACAGAGTTTCAAACTGGGGCAAAAATTCTCAAACCCAGGTTGAAACTAATCTCATGGTTGATGTGGGGTTGGCGCAGGGCTGACAATTGTCAATTGTGAAGAAAAAAGTTCTAGAAAGAAAAGGCCTTTATTATTTTGGATAATGGAGAGATTGAGTTTTAAGTGTACATGCTGTAAACAATTTCTGTGCTGCCTAGCCCCCTTGAATACATTGAAGCATCAAATAATGTGAAACAATTGCACGCAATATAGCTGCACACTGCACTTTTAAGGATGCTTTATTTTGACTTCAAAGAAAGCTGTAAAGAAAGTGGCCAGTGATGGAGAATGTGATGTTTCACATCTGCAATAGTTTGTGCAAGCGCCAGTCTTGAAATAAGGTCATAACATGTACAGATAAATGCCCACGTTTAATCATTCAAATTATTCTTTTGAGCTTACGCTTCCAACAATTCAAAGTGTTGAGATGGCCCGGTCTGTCTTGAAAGTGGATAATTGTAATTTGTAAGCAAAAAGATCAAGTTTTTGGGCCCGATAAGGAATTACAAAGCTCTTGGACAAATCCAAAGGAAATGCTTCACTGAGAGTCAATACTCCTGGACAATTTTAACCTAGATTTTGAGATCTAACTGTGGAAGGCGTCACTTGATTGCATACCTGTATGTATTTAATCTCATATGACTTTCAAAAAGTGGCGTAGATGAGTTTCACAAAATCTCCTAAATCAAATTGCTCTGTTAATTTATTGCTTCAGCTACAGTTAATGTCAAGTTTAGTACAATGTTCATAACAATCATATAACATGTATTCACCCTAAACAGCAACATCCTCTGGCTATGATCTGTTACATCACAAAATCTTGCTTCCACTTCACTTGCACTATATGCAAGTAACGCGAATGTCACTGGAGCAAGTACATTGGGGAGAACACTGCCATCTGCCAGAAGATAGCCAATCAGCCGGCCAACAGCTTCATATTGGTTTGACTCGAGTGCTATAAAAGAAATAAACCAATTGAATAAGAATAAATCAGATTTTGTTAAAATTTTACTACTCTATTCAATTCAATTCAATTCAATTTATTTCTTTTGTTTATTTTCACAACTCACCAAGCAAGTCATGAGGACTGAAAATATTTTGTTTACAAAAAAAAAAAAAACTTCACATTCAAATTAAGAATAAAATTAAAGACATCTATTAAAGATTTACTGTCCGTGCTCTTTTTGAGTTTCATCCTAAAAAATACATTATTTTTTCCAATTTATTTTTCTAGCATTAAAAATTATTCACTTCCAATTGAGACGAACGAAAAAATCTGTCTTTGTTCAGTTATCAAATAATTAATCTACAAAATTAGTGGGCTTATAGGCATGGCGCAAATGCAAAATTAATTTTGTTTCGCAGGTTGTAGACGTCTAAAATAGAAACAAAATGTATTTGTTAAAAAAATATATTTTGTGTGAAAATGTGTTGGGAAAAAAATCAAAGCACAGACAGTAAATCTTGAAAGAAACTACAGGGTTATACAAGAGAACTCCATCATTCACTGGGGAAAATATTTGTTGAAATTGAAGTTTTTCTATATGTACTTTACATGTAGGAGCACTTACATTTTCACTGTAAACCAGCTTTAGGTAACTGAAGGTGATTTGTATTTTTGAAACTTTCAGGAACACTGACGTTTTATATCCCTTAACTCTGATAGTCCTGAAGCCTCCAATTTTAATAAAATTTTGCACACACCCTAGGGAGTTAGGGTTATTATTGTACTTACACTCATAATTTAGCTGCAGATGTAGGCCATCAGGCTGTTGGCTGAATACCGGTAAATCTCCTAGCCCAGATTTTACAATTTCGAAGAAGGAAGTCCGGACTGCTCCGGCATCAACACCATCCTCCCCTTGGAAGGAAACTCTCATGACGGTGCTTGGTGTGAATGTCACTTCCATGATGACATCCAGCATTCTCTGCATAGCATGGTCGCGCTCAACAGTGATGTAATGTTTGTTATCCTCTTCAAAATGTAATTTGAATCGCTCCAGAATTGCAGCTATTGATTCTCCCCTGGAAAAATATTTTTACAAAATCCAGCTGTTATGTACAAGTGACAAGACTGGTATAGGTGGCAAATGTCGCCAGTATTGAATAATATATAACTTTTTCAAAGTGAACAAAGAAACTGGCAGGAGCGGGATTCGAACCTCCGACCTCCGGGTTACCGTACCGGCGCTCTACCAACTGAGCTATCTTGCCCTATGTTGGCGGTCTCCCAAATTGTCAGTATCTTTGTTCGGGTGGGTGCTAGTCATCAGAAGTCATAAACCCAGAATGCTGTATAGCCAGGGATCACACCCAATTTTACGATACGACCTGGAAAGCGACATTGTGGGGATCAGTCAATGAAGATACAACTTTTTAACTTATAGATCATCAAACCAAGTCAGTTTCCCTTGTGGATGGTTTGATGAATAATATATAACCACAGTATAAACATAAATGTATCTTTTTTTCAGATAGGGTTGCAGAGGGTCGGAAACTTTTCCAAAACTTTCCAAGGAACTTTTCAGGAAAATACAACAGTCAGGAATTTCAAGAATTTTCGATTAATCTTATAAAATGGTAAAATGCCAGTTTGGTAAAAAAATACACAATATTACAAAGTTCCATTGCACTTTTACAAAAATGTTATTTAATGCTTTGTTGGTTACCTGGGGCCTTCATATGGCTTATTTGGCTTGAATCAGTGATAGAAGAATCTAATTGTCAGTACCTACATGATTATCATTATTTGGAAATGATGGTGTCCTCACTATTCCAGTAAGTTCTGCACCCAGACTACATTGTGATGTGTTTGGAAAGTACATGACTGTAAGACCCCTTCTAATTTTCCAGTTTATGAAATCTATATTTAGACATTTAATTACCATACCAGGGAAAAAGGGGTTTTCATTATGAAAAGTTCATTACTTAGTGTATTTTCATTTCTTTTTAGGCAATCAGTGAACTATCCTGACAATCCTAGTCCAAGACCAACCATTCTTTTTGACATGAGGCTTTGCATGGTGGAGATACAAATTAAGGTTTGTGATGCCATCATGTGAAATAATCTCTTTTAATAATCCAGGCATGCAACTTGGAATAAAAAAAAAAAAAAAGGAAATTCCAATCTTTACAAGACTTTGTGCAGTGTTTTTAAATTTTCAATGGCATAAGTGTGAAGTGAAAAACAAGGAAATCTGCTGATCCCAGGAAAAGTTGCATGCCTGTTAATCTATATCTACGGTCACGTCTCTACTAGTTTGGTGGCCCTCCCCCTACACACCCCAGTGAGCACGCACTTAGGATTCCTCCTACTCCAGGCACTCTATTCATTACCCATAGGGGATCATCTTTCCCGCCTTTACACCTTAGCGACCAATGATCCTGTCTCCATAGAGTCGGCTTTTCCTGCCTTCACACCTCAGTGAGGATCATTGGATCCCTCTCATCCTTACTTTTGGACCACCAACCACAGAGTCAATGTATTCTTCTGAAGACAGCCAGAACATAGACCGCATTTACACTAGATCCGCATTTACACTAGATCCGCATTTACACTAGATCCGCATTTACACTAGATCCACATTTACACTAGATCCGGCAAAGGTGGATCAAGATTTGTGGGGTAATAAAACCACAGGGAAGCTTAACCGCAAAAAAATGTGCTGCATTTATACTACATGTAGATCCCCCCGGTTCTCTTCAGAACCAAACTACTCAAGAGATTTCACATGGTGCCACCGCAAACCTTAGATTAAACCTTGCTGTGTTTTATTCCAACAATATTTGTGCATACCCCCTATGACGTTACAGTTGGGACTATACCCCAACTGTTGTTTTTGAAGTTACATTTGGAACATAACAGCTTGATATTAATAGTTATTGCAAAACTTACGCTGGCTTATTGTCCGTCACATAGGAGCCGACTCCAGAGACCAGCCTCCTTTCATTTTTAGAGCGTCTCTCGCATTCTTCATAAAGTGTTGAATCCTGAAGTATTACATACAAATTAAAAAAATACAGACTTTAGTATTATCATTCTGCATTTGTACCAGCTGTGACCTTGTTCAAAGATTTTAAGTATATAAAGGTGTCAAGTAGAAGAAATTTGAGCTATTACATATAAATCACTTTTAAGTGAAAATACAATCACTTCTACAACAAAATAATCTAGTACAATCGTCATCAAGACCCCTACTGATCTTCCAGCTGCTACATTGAATTTAAATCAGCCAGCTGACCTCGGCTAGCTCGGTGGTCGAGTGGTTAAGACATCTGCACTTGTAAGCAGGAGTTTATGGGTTTGAGTCCCATCAAACAGCCCGTTAATTTTCCACACAGACTTTTGGTAAGCACTGAGCATACTGTGCTTACAAACCGTCTGCAAAGGCAAATATCTAAATTATAGTAAATGCCTTAACAAAAACTTGGTTCAGATTTGCAGAGAAAAGACTTTTAGCTCATGCATCCTTCAATATGGAATGAGAGCCAAATCCAAAAGTAACATAGAAAAGGTTCATTTAGTTCTGCATATGAACAAAAACATGACAAGGTCTAAATAATCCGATAATGCTCAAAATACTTAGAAAAATGCTCACCGTAAAATGTTTTGACGATTTTCATTCTCGGGGGTAAAAATTGTGAACAAACCCCTCTTACAAAGAATAAGTATTAACTGGAACCCTCTAGATAATTTTACAAAATTCAAAAAATTTATCACAAATGCTTCTACATGTATCAATCTAAAAATATTCTACATATCAAAATTCATGATCACTGCGTCAGTTGATTGGGAACTAAGAAAAATCTACAATTTTCTTGGGGGGGGGGTGGGGTAATAATTTTTGCCTTAACTAGACAAACCAAATGCAAAATTACATCTTCACAACTTTATAAGAACTTTTCAAAGGAAATTAATTAAGCCATTGGTGAAAAGTCAAAAACCGGTTATCATCAAAACCTGGACTTACTTATTATAAGTGTAAGTAAATTGAAATTATTGAACTGATGTACGTACCTCAGCAGGTACAGCTGGATATACATCCGCTGCTCTGGTTTGAGCAGTGGACGGACGTCCAGCTGTAGCAGGGACAACCGGAGCAGTAGAGTGACGTCCAGCTGTAGCAGGGACAACCGGAGCAGTGGAGGAAATTCCAACTGTAGCAGGGACAACCGGAGCAGTGGAGTTACGTCCAGCTGTAGCAGGGACAACCGGAGCAGTGGAGGGAATTCCAACTGTAGCAGGGACAACCGGAACAGTGGACCAACGTCCAGCTGTAGCAGGGACAACCGGAGTAGTGGAGTGACGTCCAGCTGTAGCAGGGACAACCGGAGCAGTGGAGTGACGTCCAGCTGTAGCAGGGACAACCGGAGCAGTGGAGTGACGTCCAGCTGTAGCAGGGACAACCGGAGCAGTAGAGTGACGTCCAGCTGTAGCAGGGACAACCGGAGCAGTGGAGGAAATTCCAACTGTAGCAGGGACAACCGGAGCAGTGGAGTTACGTCCAGCTGTAGCAGGGACAACCGGAGCAGTGGAGGGAATTCCAACTGTAGCAGGGACAACCGGAACAGTGGACCAACGTCCAGCTGTAGCAGGGACAACCGGAGTAGTGGAGTGACGTCCAGCTGTAGCAGGGACAACCGGAGCAGTGGACCACAACGTCCAGCTGTAGCAGGGACAACCGGAGTAGTGGAGTGACGTCCAGCTGTAGCGGGGACAATCGGAGCAGTGGACCGACGTCCAGCTGTAGCGGGGACAACCGGAGCAGTGGAGTGACGTCCAGCTGTAGCAGGGACAACCGGAACAGTGGACCAACGTCCAGCTGTAGCAGGGACAACCGGAGTAGTGGAGTGACGTCCAGCTGTAGCAGGGACAACCGGAGCAGTGGACCACAACGTCCAGCTGTAGCAGGGACAACCGGAGTAGTGGAGTGACGTCCAGCTGTAGCGGGGACAATCGGAGCAGTGGACCGACGTCCAGCTGTAGCGGGGACAACCGGAGCAGTGGAGTGACGTCCAGCTGTAGCAGGGACAATCGGAGCAGTGGAGTGACGTCCAGCTGTAGCAGGGACAACCGGAGTAGTGGAGTGACGTCCAGCTGTAGCAGGGACAACCGGAGCAGTGGACCACAACGTCCAGCTGTAGCAGGGACAACCGGAGTAGTGGAGTGACGTCCAGCTGTAGCGGGGACAATCGGAGCAGTGGACCGACGTCCAGCTGTAGCGGGGACAACCGGAGCAGTGGAGTGACGTCCAGCTGTAGCAGGGACAATCGGAGCAGTGGAGTGACGTCCAGCTGTAGCAGGGACAACCGGAGTAGTGGAGTGACGTCCAGCTGTAGCAGGGACAACCGGAGCAGTGGACCACAACGTCCAGCTGTAGCAGGGACAACCGGAGTAGTGGAGTGACGTCCAGCTGTAGCGGGGACAATCGGAGCAGTGGACCGACGTCCAGCTGTAGCGGGGACAACCGGAGCAGTGGAGTGACGTCCAGCTGTAGCAGGGACAATCGGAGCAGTGGAGTGACGTCCAGCTGTAGCAGGGACAACCGGAGTAGTGGAGTGACGTCCAGCTGTAGCAGGGACAACCGGAGCAGTGGACCACAACGTCCAGCTGTAGCAGGGACAACCGGAGTAGTGGAGTGACGTCCAGCTGTAGCAGGGACAATCGGAGCAGTGGAGTGACGTCCAGCTGTAGCAGGGACAACCGGAGCAGTGGACCACAACGTCCAGCTGTAGCAGGGACAACCGGAGCAGTGGAGTGACGTCCAGCTGTAGCAGGGACAATCGGAGCAGTGGAGTGACGTCCAGCTGTAGCAGGGACAACCGGAGTAGTGGAGTGACGTCCAGCTGTAGCAGGGACAACCGGAGCAGTGGACCACAACGTCCAGCTGTAGCAGGGACAACCGGAGTAGTGGAGTGACGTCCAGCTGTAGCGGGGACAATCGGAGCAGTGGACCGACGTCCAGCTGTAGCGGGGACAACCGGAGCAGTGGAGTGACGTCCAGCTGTAGCAGGGACAATCGGAGCAGTGGAGTGACGTCCAGCTGTAGCAGGGACAACCGGAGTAGTGGAGTGACGTCCAGCTGTAGCAGGGACAACCGGAGCAGTGGACCACAACGTCCAGCTGTAGCAGGGACAACCGGAGTAGTGGAGTGACGTCCAGCTGTAGCGGGGACAATCGGAGCAGTGGACCGACGTCCAGCTGTAGCGGGGACAACCGGAGCAGTGGAGTGACGTCCAGCTGTAGCAGGGACAATCGGAGCAGTGGAGTGACGTCCAGCTGTAGCAGGGACAACCGGAGTAGTGGAGTGACGTCCAGCTGTAGCAGGGACAACCGGAGCAGTGGACCACAACGTCCAGCTGTAGCAGGGACAACCGGAGTAGTGGAGTGACGTCCAGCTGTAGCGGGGACAATCGGAGCAGTGGACCGACGTCCAGCTGTAGCGGGGACAACCGGAGCAGTGGAGTGACGTCCAGCTGTAGCAGGGACAACCGGAACAGTGGACCAACGTCCAGCTGTAGCAGGGACAACCGGAGTAGTGGAGTGACGTCCAGCTGTAGCAGGGACAACCGGAGCAGTGGACCACAACGTCCAGCTGTAGCAGGGACAACCGGAGTAGTGGAGTGACGTCCAGCTGTAGCAGGGACAACCGGAGCAGTGGACCGACGTCCAGCTGTAGCGGGGACAACCGGAGCAGTGGAGTGACGTCCAGCTGTAGCAGGGACAATCGGAGCAGTGGAGTGACGTCCAGCAGTAGTGGGGACAATCTGAGCAGTGGAGTGACGTCCAGCTGTGGCAGGGACAACCGGAGCAGTGGAGTGACGTCCAGCTGTAGCAGGGACAATCGGAGCAGTGGACCGACGTCCAGCAGTAGCGGGGACAATCGGAGCAGTGGACCGACGTCCAGCTGTAGCAGGGACAATCGGAGCAGTGGACCGACGTCCAGCTGTAGCAGGGACAATCAGAGCAGTGGACCGACGTCCAGCTGTAGCAGGGACAATCGGAGCAGTGGAGTGACGTTCAGCTGTAGCAGGGACAACCGGAGCAGTGGACGGACGTCCAGCTGTAGCGGG
>JAZGUH010000092.1:780000-990465 GCA_037893225.1 Hippasteria phrygiana
GTACATGCACATGCACTGGTAGGTTACACTATATGATTAGGGCAAGTGGATAGCATGTAATTTGATATCAGTCAAAGCATACATTGTCAACTCAAACGTCAAATTGAACACATCTTACAGCTCAAAAGAGATCAATGTCATTGACACTGTCACACTCACAGGAACCTGGCTGCCTTAACCCTTAGCAGGCTACCATTAATATACACACGTATTCCCATGGCGCTGGATTTCCTGTGCAAGTCACCTAGTAATGCACACTGATATATTCCTAAGCTTTTTACTCTATGATGGATGTGTTTTACAGGAAAATGCAAAATAAACTATTTGTTCAGTATGAAATTTCCTATCCATTGGTGGGTATGGTTTGTATTCAAGTCAAATAATTTGTGAAATATGACACCTGTAAAATCACAATTATAAATTTGTGTTCAAAATTGCTGCACAGCATGTGTTTTACAATTGTGCCACACACATGCATAGTTTTTCAATGGATATTTACTTTGCACTAACACGTTGCATCTGGAAGTAAACCAAAGCACAATTTTCAATCAATATGAAAACCTGGTGGTAAGCCCTCTGAAATGCATCATTACGAGCTGCGATCCGAGCCGCGTTATGAGCCGCATCACCTCCCGCTTGCTGGCGAACTTCACCGGGGCCATCGTCGCGTTGTGCCCCATCACCGTTATTGTCATCAATGGAACCTTCATCACGTTCTCGTACGTACACACTGGCCTACATCGTCGTCGTAACTATCGTTGACATAATCGTCCTGAGAAAGGCCTTCAAAGTCTGAATCTCCGGAGTCTGAGTCTCCGAAAATCTCCTGAAATGCAGCTCCAGCATCCATTGTACTCGCCTTTTGTTTTAGCGAACACTCGGACAGCGGAACGCACAGATTTTCAATCGAAAATAGCAGAGAATTTTGTAAGAAACGAGTGTGATTTCATGGTTGAGAAATGTTAGCTACGTATTCATCTATCCAAAAGTACCCGGATGAGGGTCAGGGGTCAATAGTTTGTCATAATCATTCATTTACAAATAGAACGTTATCGCGGGCGACTGTGGTCGCCGATAGCAGTGTGGGAATACATGCGCTGGGCGACAGGAGTCGCCTATAGCGTGCAAAGGGTTAACTCTGCATTATCCTCAGTGTTCATTGAGGCCATGACTTACTGTACTATGTTTGTCTTTGCCAAAGCTTCTGTCATTCTCTGTGAGAGTATTTGAGTGATACCAGGCTAATACACCCATGTGTGTTACAGCGAGATACATTTAAAAAGCATTATAAAAATGCACGTTACATTTTTACCTGATCAGAATGGAATAAACTCTAACATGAGAAACAATTAGCCATCATCATGAAATATTTAGCAGAAATGTCTTTTTTCCTGTCTGGACTTGTTGCTTCTATTTCAGAATGCAGATTCAAGGACCATTTTCAGTTGTTTTTTATATTGCACTTGGCCACTGGGCACAGGTTCAAATTGTTTGTGATCAATGCATAATTTCCATCATCCGCCTTCAAGGGGCAGGTTTCCTATTTAATCTGCTTTTCTCTTTTTGTTCTTGTAAGGGATTTGGGTGAGTACAAACTGTGTGGGGAACAGCCAACCGAAAAATCAGGTGCGGAAAGTCACCAGGTACGATAAAAAGTCCAATGGAAACAGCCCCGCACTGTAGAACTGCCGCAACCATGCGGAAAACCATTGTGTAACAATGCAACTTCCTGTATTAGTCAACTACACAGCGTTTAGCGTTAGTATGATGCTATGGTTTTTCTGTCTCTTTGTGTATAGTTTACCCACATATGATTACATGCAGTTGCACTAGCGCTTTGCAGCTGAGGAAACCGACAGACGTCCCTGTACGTGCATACAACAACTACATTTTTCGTCTGTTCGCTGCTTGAATCGAGCGATTTTAGGGCGCGAAAAAATACACTAGGTTACCACGTCTATCCTGTTTAGTTCAAAGGTGATTGTGCACACTGCCCGGAATGTGTGACATTCTGCCAGCCTCGCAAGGCGAATAAACGTTCTGCCGTGGCTATAAAAGTCCAAATGGGAACGCATGGTAGAATTACGCGAAGGCATGCTGCGGTAAGTTTTTGCGAGGCCGCGGATGAAAAAGTCCAGTGGAAACACGGGTTAAGAAGCAAGCTTTAGTAGCATACAACACTTTTTAGTAGTGTTTGGTGTAGTAAAAAGAATTCAAACTTCTTGGATGGCCAACTGCAATCTCCATTGGTGGAGGAGGAGGGGAGGGGATGTGGTGTGTACAGGCTGGGTGGATGTTCCCCCCTTGTTACACCACTGGGCCTGATGTGTACATTGTATGATAAAACAGTTTGAACAGTTGCAGGCAGTTTCCACATATTGTGTGATTCAACATATACATGAAACAATAAAATAACAAACATGTGAAAGTTTGAGATCAGTCTACCATCTGAGTCACAAGAAAACAGGGAAAAACTGTCTTGTTCTAACAGTGGTTTTGTGTATGTTCATGTGGTTTTTTTTTTCAATTGTTGAAATTGAAATGAGGCACTGCATTTTTGAATGTCTTCAGCATTTCAGATGGAAATATTTCTCAGGAGGATTGGTTCCGGTGTCATCTTAGATTTTCAGTTTAAAACTAATCATTACCAAAGTACATGTAGATCATAGCTTTTTCAGCCTTTTAGTTTTTAGTTTTGGACTGTATCATGAGTGGGATTAGGAATAGCATAAACTACTGAACTGAAATTGAAGCACAATTTCATATCTGCACCAGCTGGATTGTGTTTTAATCTTTATTTGTTTTATGGTGGATGGCACAAATTTCAGTAAAACTTGACTCCGCTTGGTGCTTAGAGAAAAGCAAGTACATGTGTTATAGCAAAATTTACATAGACCGGACCATACAAATTGTCCCAATCGACACTGACGATAGGATACAAAATACATAAGTCATTGCAACCCTAACGGTCCAGCCACGTATCAGAAGTCAGTCTGCACTGAACCAGCCTGATCGACCAACTACAATGTCTAGTGTTGGGACATTGTATCAAAAAACTCCCCACGGCGTGATTTTCCCACCGCTTGCGAGGCAAGGACCACTGCATGTCCCAATCTGGACCCTCTTCTTAAAGTCATTCACCTCTCGCAAGAGACTCCTTGTAAACCCCCCTCCCATCACCGCTGAATGTGACAAGAGCAATCCACGTTGATTAGCTTCTCTCTCTCCTGTTTAACAAGAAGAGGGAGAGGTTAAAAACTTGGCGACTACACGTCAAGTCACCCAGGATTGTCCGATTCCTGAGTAGATTACATCCTCCATTAATTGACCCTTTGGGTAACATGGTAACAACGGCCGTGTTTATACAGGCAAATGAAAGGGCTTGGTGGAAGCCCTAGGGGGGATGTGGCCATGAATATTAATAAACATGTCATTGGATAAACGCTCAGGGGGTGCCGGCGGGTGTTGAATTTCCTCCGAGCATCCTGTACACTTCTCCGCCGATTGGAACACGCTGAATTCAGTTACGGAACTTGCAAACGAGGGGAGGATGTGCAATTTCACGGGCAATATTTAGGGGCAGCGTAAACTCAAGTGCGATCCTCGACATGCTCGGCACCAAAGACAGCATCTGGTCCCGACGGCCGAGTGTGGGAATCAACACCTATCAGGAAGTGATGTACTCTGTTTTGAAGTGCATTAGGGAAGGAATTGGTCCCAGTGGGAGCGATGTGATAGGAGAATTGGCCAAATACGTGCACTTGTCCCCGGCCGAGTGTTTTACGCTGACTGTTTTATTAGGGAGGTCAGTCACCCCAAGCATGTTTCAGTGGTAGCAGAGAGGCAAGATATAAACCCCAAATCAGTTTTATCGACTTAGATAATAAAAAGAGAGAGAATGCCACAAAAGCTAGCTGAACACTGAGCATTGGACCGATCCATTAAAGACCGTCCTCGACATATTGACCAATCACAGTTGCACTTTTTTTGTCGGACCACAGCCGTGATTGGTCGATATGTCAAGGGGTGGGGCTTCTAGTGCTAGTCCACATTTCCATTACCTGTGGGCATGTAAGTTCTGTGATACATGAACATTGGTGAAGTGGAAACTACAAAAGTTAGCCTGAATGGGCAGGACTAATGGCTAAGATTATAGATCGAATGTTACGGATCATCTTTCTTTGATGAATTTGTGGATCTGGACCCGCTCTACAAAAAAGGGTATTATATCGCACTATGTGAAAACACACACAGGGCTGTTCTGTGTATTAAAAGCGGGCGAAAAAAATCTTCACATAAGTGATTTTGTTTTGTTTTTGGTTTGTTGGTGTCTGTTTTATATATATATTTTCATAATTTATATTCAGAAACATTAATATTGATGAATACAGATGAACAAATAAATGTTGATAAAAATTAATTCTATCTTATTTCTTTGCACTTGTTGTGTTTAAAGACCTATATCTCTAAACGCACTTCCGTTAAATTGGCAAAATAGGAGTATACAAATGTCAAGATATCTCGAGAACACAAAATGCCACAGGGGTCAAACCTACACCAAATATAAGCTTAGGATGTGACAAATTCAACTATGTATACAATGTATATACATTGTAACTCATTTTTCAAATTTTGCGACATAATACCCCTTTTTGCAGAGCCGGTCACAGTCTTGATTTACAATTTGAAAAAGAGGGGTTGGTAGGGGTAAGGCACATGTAGAGATAATTTGTTTTCATTCCCTGTTGGAAAGTTTTAGTTTTTAGTTTTGAAAGTGAATTGCGTAGTCATAATTTGTACGAAGATTTGACTGTCATTTACAAATCAGTTTAATACATGTACATGTACATGTTCCATTTGAGTCATTTTTAACCACTGTTCACGTAGAGTTTGCTGTAAAAGGATGTGCAATGGAGGAAACCAGATGAAATGCCCTGGCCACTGAAATTTAGCCAGGCCCTTTCTCCTCTCAACAAAGATGTTGATTTTGTTAGAGGAATCAGTGTTATACAAGTGGGTTGCTCTTTGTACCAAAGCCCTTCGGGCAGCTCAAAAGTACATGTAATTTTTGCGTACGTGAACAAACCTACGACGGTTTTAAACAAGTATTTTTATGCAAAGCCCTGGGCTGTTGTCATCTATAGGTTATGAAGTCCATGCACAGGTTAAAATATTAATCATAAAAAGATTAACTTAATACAAGACTTATGTACATTGTACCAGTTTATTCATTGTGCTGTGATATCAGATGTCAGAAAACTTTTTTTTTTTGCATCGTGTATTCCCATAGGCCCAGCCCATCCTTTTCAGCAATACCAGCCTAATGACTGATGGTGCCATACATTTAGTTTGCAACATGCAATTTGCTTTCAAACTGAGAAATTCTAAAGATTTCTCATCCATTCTTTTCAGTGATGACAAAAGGAGCTATAAAAACGTCACCATTACAGCTGGATGTTCAGCTGTGACCAATTAATAACGTCCTAGCTCTAATTAATAACGTCCTCCAATTTGATTGCAATTTAGAAATTTATGAGTATTTCTGTGGTTTTTTGGCCTCGCTTCTTTTGGCCTCGCTTCTTGGATTAGTCAACTAGTGCATGAAGTTGACAAAGGCAGTGGATTATTCCGTTTGTTAACTTTATGACAATCATGCACATGAGTCTGTTTGGTACTTTCATTGGTCACTGTTTCATGGCATCGAGGAAGTAAATTTTAGCTCAATCCTAAAGGCTGCCGCACACGAGAGCTATCTGCTGAGCAAAAAATAATTCGAGGCCATTTGCTCAGCACATAGCTCACCGTGTACGGTACATTTTGGTGCGTTTTCTGCCTCGCTAGGCCGTGAGGCAAATATCTGTCATGTTTGATTTTGTTCGCCTCGCGAGGCGAAAAACTCACCGTGTGCGGGCAACCTGAGCTACGTGCTGAGCAAAAAAATGAACTAGCCAATGAAAGCGCATACTCTGTTCACGTGGGGCGTAATCATACAATCCCCTCAAATGAGTTCTGAATCACTGCAGCTATATTTTGAAATGATTAAAAAAACAAAAATCAACTGATCATTCCCTGACTGCACATACCGGTTCTTCCTTGCTATTTTCTCAATTAAAAAGCACTTCATCCTATTCTTTAGAAAAAGAACACAAAGTTTAACCAAAAATTTAAAGTCTGTTGATCAAAGCCCTGAACCAAAAGTTCCATCCCATTGACTCCGACACGTAATGTAAAGGCTGCTTGTATGATTACGCCCCGCGTGAACAGAGTATGCGCTTTCATTGGCTAGTTCATTTTTTTTGCTCAGCATGTAGCTCAGGTTGCCCGCAGGTGAAAAAAATCAAACCTGACAGATAATTGCCTCACGGCCTAGCGAGGCAGAAAACGCACCAAAAATGTACCGCACACGGTGAGCTATGTGCTGAGCAAATGGCCTCGAATGATTTTTTGCTCAGCAGATAGCTCTCGTGTGCCGCGGCCTTAAGGTCTGTAATTGGCCTGTCCTAACTGTTGCGCTATGGTTGGATCTGCCCCAACTATAATAGGAACTGTTGGTATAATTAGGGTGTAACAAATTCAGCACTGGTATCCCTCAGGGCCCAGCTTTTGGATGAGAGAAGACATTTAAGGAATCTTCAGTTTTTAGTAGCGGGAGGAAAACCCACAAGAACAATGATTCCTAGGGAAACCCACGCAATCTGGTTGGGACTGAAAACTAAACTTGGACGGGAACCGAAGCAGGGTAACCAGAGGTGGAGGGTGAGGAAAGATCACTGCTCCAAACTTACTGCTCCCGTTTGCATCGGCAATTGTGCATAATTCTTTCTGGAGTGACTCAAAAACATGGACTACTTTTTTGCACGGGGGGGGGGGGGGGGGGGGGGGGAATGACAGAGGGTGGGGTTGACAGAGGGTGGGGTGTTTACATCAAGGACAGAGAGATGAGTTGTTTTTGCAACTATGCCGTTTTTTGTGTAATCTCATTACAGATTGATTCACTCATTAGCAGTTACACCATGGAGGAAAGAAGGGTCTCTTTTCCTTCTTGCATGGTTACACAGTGTCAGTGTTGGGTTTAAAGGGTGGTTGCAATGAAATTGTACAACAACTTTAATTTTGTTTTGTATAACTCTTTTACAATATAAGAAATGTGATTAAAATGTGTTTTCCTTATTTCTGCCCATTTTTTGTGTTTAATTTTCCCGGAATAAAGTTGCCCCTTTCTCTATTGTTTCCGTGCCCCTAACAGTGTGACGTCATCTCGAGAACACGGAAACTCAGCGAGAGTAGTTTGATCACAGTGTGCGTGGGTGTAAGTGTGGATTTATGCCGTTGTTGAGGGAACCAGCCACGCGCGATTAAATAGCTTTGGATGAAGGGACCAGGGAAACATTTGTCGTCACGTTAAAATCTAGAAACAGAATCTTTTGGATCTGAATCTGACAATCAAGTGTCGATTTTAGACTCGTCGATTCAGAAAATTCTTCTGAACATTATTGGGGCGAGGAAGAGGAGGAACTTGGAGCTCGTCCGTACATGTATATGAGCCAGAAGGCGAGAGTACAATGTAACAGCGAAAATACTGAAGACTCTGAATTGGAGTCCGATGCGGAACGCGGTGAACGACTTGAAAACAATGATTGGTAGGCTAATATAACACTCTCTATCTGAGTCCAAATAGACGGTATTTCGGTTCTACTGGAAAGAGGGGAAGACTGACACCATCCTTAGTGGTGTTGCTGAATCCAGCAGCAACACAACGACGCGGTATTATCGACGAAAAACATTCACAAAACACTGAAAGCTTTCCGCGAAAACACACGTGCATGTCAATGCAATGCACGCTCGGTGTACACATATTTGCGTTTTTGCATCCCTGTGTAGACATGGCATTGTTCTCCCCTTTGTCCCTGTACTTAAGCGAACCCCCATAGACTTTGTACACAAAATTCCTTGTGGAGACAACCTAACCCATAGAATTGCCTAGTGGAGACATATTCAGTCCCTTTGTCTCTATTGTTTTCATGTCTGGGTATGGTATATCTCTCCTGTACTACATGTACATGTACATGTCGAGTCATGGCCGACTAGCCACCAGCCAGCTGGGTTCCCGGAATGACGTCACAGCGGAGTTACCACTTTATGGGCGGGGCTCACCCCCTTCCGACTTAAAACAAATATTTTTAAATGCTTACGCGAAATAACAAAATACAAACAACACACAGTTGTGTTTCAAAAACTTGATTTCATCGATATACACAATAAAAATTCCATTGCACCCACCCTTTAACCTGTGGATTTATATTCCAGCCATAGTTTAACAGGTCATGCATGCTGCACGGGGGGATAAACTCAGTGTCATTCACCTCAGCAGCGGATTATTGAATTGTGGTGCTCTGGCCAGCAATGCGCACTGTGCCGGAACTAATTAAATCGAGGGACTGGAGTTGTCCAGTGATGGTGTGTGCATGTACACGTGCATGAAGGACCACCAGTTAATGGTCTCATCATGGCAACACCATGTTTCGAACTTGTACGAATGCATAAAACTTTTAAAGTTTAGAAGTTATGATAGTTTCCACCTGGAGTCATGCAGCGACTAACCCTGCTGAGGTAACAAGATATATGTGTTCTGTTGGGTTATGCTGATCTGCGCAATGAACAAAAGATGGTTTAGATCCTTTCAGATCCAGCAAGTTTTACACTTGAATTGCTTCTGCTGTTTGATATGTGGTCCAGGAAAAAACCCTGATGAAAAATGTCCAATTGGTTAGCCAGTCATATCTTCCAATCACATAAGAATACCAAGTGCGCATTTGAAAATGCAGGCAATCTTTCATTATATTTTTTGTTATATGGGTCATTCCACCAGGTTGGGACAAAGTGTGTGACATTTATCCTTATCTTTAAAAGTACTATTACATTTGATTCAGTTATTTCATGTAACGTCAGTCTTTGGGTGGGAAATATTTTAGAAAGTTTTAAATCATGTAAATTATATTTTACCAAAAATATGATAAAGAAATGTGTCAGTTTGACGTAACCAGTTTGACGTAACATGGACACGTCCATATTTCCATTTTTGTGTTTTTTCAACACTTTAAATATAAATATGGGAAATTAACCATGTGTACTAATTAAAAGATATACTATGCAACACAAGAACACTTGTTTATGGTAGTCAGTGTCCAAATATAGCAGAGACAGCAAGAACAGACGTAAGTGTGGACGTAACATGGACACTGTGTCCACTGTTACGTCCACACATGCATGTTTTTATTTGTTCTCTGGTAGCATTGAGTGTCTTTTAGTTAGTACATATAGTAAGTTGCATAATTATTTATTTAATGACAACAAATTAAGGCAGTCTGGACGTAACATTTAGTACTGACATGGTGTGACATGAAAATGCACATTTCCTTTTTGTAACATTTTCAACATTTATATAAATAATTATGCAAACTCACTTTGTATACTAATTACAAAACACAAACTGCAACACAATAAACATTTGTTATGATATTCAATATCCAAATGCAGCACAACAGCAGAAATATATGTATGGTCATGGTCTATCATGGTGTCTATGTTACGTCTGCACAGATTCTTTAAATTCTTGCTATTTCTGCTATATTTGGACACTGACTGCCGTAAAAAGGCGTTTCATTGTTGCATTGTGTCTCTTTTAATTATTGTAACGTAATAAATTTCCCATATTTATTTATTAAAGTGTTGAAAAAACACAAACATTTAAATGTTGGACACGGTGTCCCTGTTATGTCTATTTTACATCCAAATAACACACATTTTTACACGATTGAAAACTTTCTCAAATAATCTCACACCCGAAGACGGATGTCACATGAAATAACTGAATTAAATGTAATAATGGTTTTAATGATATGGTAAAAAAACACACTGTGTCCCAACCTGGTGGAATGACCCATATCTCATATGTATCTTTTGATATATCTATCTTTCGTCCCTGTTACACCTGACATGTGTAACTTATTGTACCATCAATTGTCATTAAAATTGACTTCACACTTTTTTTTTTTTTAACTTGTTTGGCAGGTACTTTGCTGGACACAATCACTCTTGGAGATTGAAGGCATTAAAAATTGTGTCCTGAATTGCTAAATCTTGTACATGTCACTATGTAACAGGGATGCCAACAATTGCATCCCAAATTGTGGAATGACCGATTACTAAAGCTATACCATACCCAACAGGCATTACATTTCATGAATTTACCATTTTTGTTCTTAAAGAACTTGCAATTTTACAAGTATTTGTACTGCAGTGTGTTTTGTGTGCCATAATGGATCTACCCAAATAGCAAAGATTGGTTTAAGAATTGGCATCAGAAAAGTTCATTGCCGGGAAAAAAAGGACCACATTGATTTCGAAATAGAAATATCACACCTACCAGTCAGTACCTGTATTGAAGATTTATATAAATTAAGTTTCGGATATTAATTTATGGGTCCCAAGATATGCACCGCGTTTCATTACGGAACGTGTTTGGGTTAATTGAATAGTGCGACCCGGCCGTAACTCTTAACACGTCTTCGCACGTCTTCGCAGCCGCAACAATTGTGATAAATGACAAGCGTTGGGTTTGTTAATTTGTCACTCCCAATCCACACCCGAGGTACCCGCCACATTATTGGACCGGATAAGTTTCAATCAATTAAGATTTCCTTGTCAGAATCAGGTGTCTTAAAAACAAACACATGGGTAGAGTTGATTAAGGAGATGTCCGGTTTGATGTCCTCGGCTGGGCGGTGTGTGATGGAGAATGCTTTACGGGCTCCATGAAGTAATTGCCTCGGAGATACTGGCAGAGAGCAGGCACTTTGAAAGTTCCTGACTGTAAGGGGTTGTGGATGTGTTGGCAGACCGAGGAAGCCATTGTTGAAATAGTTGGATGTGAATTAATGCATCTAAAGCTGTGTTCACATGGACATATTTGACGAGAAAGTTTACTGGGAGGATAGTTTAAGATGTGGGTTGTATGCTTGCCAGAAAAATGAATTCTTTGCTATTTTTGATTTAAATTTCCTATTTTAAATTAAAAATAAATTCACTACACCTGGAAAAAAACATGAATTAATTATAGTCTTGAATATCCTCGATGAGAAGCATTTCTAGAGGTACATGTACATTTCGGGTGGAAAGAGTGAATTTTAACTTTATGTGAATCAAGTAGTGACAGTTTATGCCTTCTAATGATTGGAAGATGTGTCTAGTAATCTGGTGACCACCACAGCATTGAAAAGGAAAAGCCAGTTGTGACATTTGATAAGTACACTGTACACTAGACTACAAATTATGTGTCTAAATATAGGGAAAAAACTGTCCCTGGCATTACAGACACCATGGTACATGTAGTTCAGTGCCTTTTTTCTAGCTGTGAGGAAGCTAAATGTTCATGTTTGTTTCTCATAAATATATTTTCTTCTAATATAATTTTCTTCTTATATAATTGTCTTGTTCACATGTTCTACTTCACTGTGAATGAGGGGAATTATTTACTCGCAGGTTGACACTTTTTGAGTAGCCGACCCTCCAATTTGTTTTTACTTAATTATTATGAAATAGCTCATGAGACTGCAAGTTAATAGTAGTCTCAATCATCCTGTGAAATGATGGCACCAGGTGTGCTGTCGTTGTCAAGAAAAGTGGAAATTTATATTGTTTTCCCCAACAATTTCCAGCTGGAAATCGTTGGAAAACTACCCTGTAGCCTTTAGTCAAGGCGCGCGTGGCTACCCGGACGAGTGGCGCGTCACGCGTCCAGGTAGCCACGTGCGCCTTGACTAAAGGCTATCATCCCGCGACGGTTAAAACGAGTGCTGTTTTTCTCTCGTTTTGTTTCACCATCCAACAACGCAAAACTTTGAACAGGTCAGTGGAACGATATTTCCTATGAAATACTAACCCCCAAATCAGCCCATTTCTGAAAATTGCAACAATGACCAATCATGTACATGTATACTACGTTTAAGAGCCAGTTACACGTACTTCAATTGGTGTATACATCTACAAAGCTCTCTCTACTTGTATGCTCCACCATGCAAAACCTCATTTTTTTATCGTTAGATAATGTCACACCCTGAAAATACATGTAAATGTTACTTCTACATGAACTCTTGATGACAGGTCACGCAGAATTGACAGTCCCCGTCTGTTTACAAACAGCATATAATTGCAGGTTTTCTACCTGATTAAGCCCTCCTCTCATGATTGCACGCTATGGCTTGCGGTCTGTGTCCCACTCTGCCTGTGATGTTTTGATGGCTCAAGTTGATTGTCAGTTAAAATAAAAAGAGGCCTGTTGTCATTTTATGCATTATGTTTAGTGGGTTCGCGGTTTACCAGAATATTCTCAGCTGGTAAATATCGTTTTGTGTTTTGATCTGTTCACGACAATATCTTAATCAATTCTCAATTACTTGGTCATAGTTGGGAAGCAATGATGTTTACCTTTAATTTTGTTGGTAGAGAATATAGATTTTTGTTTATTATTTTGTTGGAGCCAATGGCATTGGAATTGACCTGTCGTGATAGAATCACATGAACGTAGCTTATGAAATATTGTCCTGTCACATTAGTTGTAATCGTTGGATTTTTAAACTAAATATGGGGAATTATACAACACCTGGATAAATCCTCGCCATCTGTTTGGTGAATCGGCAGTCACACGCATTGAATTATTTGTACCAACGCACGGCACCGCAAAAATAGAAGTTCTATTCAATGGTACGCGTTGAATAATAAAACTTTCATAATTCCAAAACTATTGGTGGCGCTACACCACAACACAAAATGGCGGACGACGTTCGCAAATTACCGTTTGTTCTCGTAACAGAAGATGAAATATCGGAACACGTAGGTGATGCTGACGCTGCTAACACAAAGAAACAAATTAAATACACAGTCAAACGATTAGATGAATTTGCAAGACACGCAGGAACAACAATTGAGCTTTAACTGATTCCAAACTAGACAACTTTTTGTCGTGGTTTTATGCAGGACTGAGAAAGGAAAACGGCACACAAAGAAATATGCATGCAATCTGTCGGATTTATTCAGGTGTTGTATAAAACAAATAATGAATGTTTCACATTCGTGCAATGGAAAGAATAATTTCATTCGGTGACAGATGGAATGTCCCATTCCACTCGGCTTCGCCTCGTGGAATGAAACATTCAATCTGTCACTTAATGAAATTATTCTTACCACTGCACTCATAAACATTCATTATTTGTATAATATTGAGTTTTATTTTTTTTCCTCACCTTGAAACTGTCAATTATCATTTTTTATTTTGTGTATAGGTATCAGAGTTGTTCTCAGTCCCTGCAAGTCCTTTCACAAGTCCTTTCACAAGTCCTTTCACAAGTCCAGTCAGAAGTCCTTTCATAAAGCCAGTCACAAGTAACTGGATGAACAATGACAAAGGAATGCCTTTGTCAAAGCTCATTTGAATAGCTTATGATTGGAATTAGGACTGGAGGGTTTGTGATGGACTTGCAGGGACTTGCAGGGACTTGCAGGGAATTTTTGTCAGTTCTGCATAAACTTTTATTGTATAAACGGTCGTCATACCTAGTAGCAGATACAAAAATGTGCATACTAAACAAAACTGCATAACCTGCTTCAAGTGATTGATGATAAGGAATTATATGACGGTTATAAATGGATGATTTCACCTGAGTGACTCACAAGTTTACATTAGACCATCTTTAATTCTTTTGAGTCAGCTCACATGTACTACAGTCTGCCAATGTAATATACCTGCCTGCAGGCCACTCACCACAATACTGTGTTTCCCAAATTTGATCCTAACCCTATTTTTTTCCTAGAATTTACAAACCATTGTTTCCCCGGTATGATACCTCTTTATACAATTAATTGGGCTAATGCGGTTGAAAGTGGTATAGTAGGAGGGGTTTCTCCATAACTGTCGAGGACAAATGATTCATTGGTCTTAATTAGTAGAGGTTCATCGCCCTCAAGAGAAGGGAAGCTACATGTACATGTACTTAAGAAATTAGATTGTCAATCATACATGTACATGTATGGTAACTAAGGCCCTGTTCCCACCAGATCCACCAATTGGGGATCTGATCCACCTTTTGCCAAATTGCCGGATCAGATCCCAATTGGTGGATCACATCTTGCAATTGTGTGTAGCGGGAACGCTAACTGTTATAAGGTGGATCATCTGATCCACCTTTCTTGATCCACCTTTGGACCAGGATACAGATTCCCCAATTGGTGGATCAGATCCTGCAATTGGTGGATCACAACCTGTCAATATCCGGCTGCTGCATGAGAGGCACGGTCTGAGGAACGAAGAAATAAGTTTAGGCGTGTAGCTCATGTGAACATTTCCCACGTGCACGACATGCACAATAAACAACTACTGAACTACGGGCTGTATACAAAATGTGTCACCACGGGTGCGCGATGCATGCATTCAGCGCACATGTGTACGTCCTAGGCTTTTTACAATTTTCGTTGCATACTGGAAAGTTGTCCGTTTCTAAACCTTTTTCATTCGTGTAATTTTATTTATTTTTCCACCCATAAATAATTCCGTGTTAGTGTATAGCCTGCAGCGTGTCATAGAACAACAACAACCGTAACCAAGTTTAAAGAAAATCATACGTTTTACTAGGTTAAACGTTCAATCTCATTCGAGCCAGTACTAACGTTAGTACTACTCCAGAAAATCTTGACACAATAAATATCTTGTAAAAACTAACAGACATCATCTTTGCAGAAGTTAAATTTGTGTAAAAAGATGTTTGTTTTTTTACGTGAAAACTATGATTACTTAGGGAAGTGATATATATGCACGTCGCATGTGCGGCATGTACGATTCGCTTGAGTCTGTCAGGAGATTGGTATTTGGCAGCTGATACGCCTCAGAGAAATTTGTTGTCGATATTCTTGTCAAAGAGTACACTTCTTCCTCCATGTTGAAACTTCGAACATCAAAACATCGCACATGTATGTGTATGTATGCAATTTGACCTGTCCCAGCATGCAACGCTGCCACAGAGCACGCTCAGTAAGCAAGCGCATGCGTAATACCGAACTCAGTGACCTTTCGGACTTGACACTTCCGTTCGAAAAGTTGGATCAAGCGTAAGTAGGAATGCGACTTGCGGTTTCGTTGCGGTTAGACAACGATCACACCAAAATGCCGGATCTTGATCCACCTTTTCCCAATTCAAGTGGGAACGCGGTCAAAGGCATTTTGTGGTCTTTCATGGAACTCCTCTTTGTGGGGTTAAGTTATTTTGGTCCATAAATATGATAAAGATTCTAGTTTAAATAGCATCAGTGTATTCGATAAACCGGTTATTTATAATTAGGGTTTGTGCATGGGATGTTTAAGGTCGAGTTTTGGATTAGTGTAGCTGCAAGGAGGAGTTAACCTCTTAAATACGAACAACGACGGCCATACATGTAGCCTTGGTTTGAAAAAGACCACCTGGCCGGTCGTTGTCTATACGCGCATTCCTGCGCGCAATCCATTTATGTTTCAAATTATTGTTCTTGAATGGAATTGTAATGAATAGACGGAGCTTTTTCAAACAAAGCTTTCATTCACACAAAAGAGGAGGCTCCAAGTGCGATGAAGCTTGGTATCTTTTTCCCTACCTGGTTTACAGGCTTAAAAAAAAAGGCATATTTTATATATGGGTCAATGAACTTTATTCAAGTGTTTACATATGCTAATTTTTCCAAAGTTCGTTGACCCGTGTGTAAAGCATGCACTTTTTTTTTTACAAAAGCCTGTAAACCAGGAAGGGAAAAGGATACCAACCTGAATTTTGAACCTAATGTAGATTTGATAGAGTATTTTAAGATATGTAAGTTTCAGTTGGGTGGGTAGTGGCCTATCTGGTGAACCGCCCATCAGAAGAGGGGGGGTTATTTCGGCATTTTTCTCTGCGAACCCACATTCAGACCCTGACCACACTAGGGGTGTGCATTTACGGGTAGTAAAAAGTAACCGGGTACCCGATTAAATACAATACGGGTAACCAGGTACCCTATAAAGAAACCCAACCCAAAACTTCCAATCCCAGAAGTTGTAATAATGTCTTTCTCTGAGATTCAAAAAGTCTGATCTCAGACAAAAGTCTGAAAAATCTCATGATCACTTCTCCACCTTTGCGTGTGCCGACACATGCATGCACCGGCATATCACAAAAGACGGTTGTCCGGAAGCTTTATACAGTTGTATTTATTGTGGAATAAGGCATGCTATTAGTATTATGTCTCGTCGAGGCTCTTTATCCATACCCAGACTACAAAAACCACGGCCGGTAAATTCCCTTGATTGTCATCTTTGGTGAGTGTCATAAATGTGAAATCTGTGCTGGTTTCCTATGCAGTCGGGTTCTAATTTTGAAAATTCCCGACAAATAACATTTAAAACCTTTGCTTTTTCATTGTCTGGGAAGTTACTATGCGATAATATAAAGTTGTACGGGTACTTTGGACCAGGATACAGATTCCCCAATTGGTGGATCAGATCCTGCAATTGGTGGATCACAACCTGTCAATATCCGGCTGCTGCATGAGAGGCACGGTCTGAGGAACGAAGAAATAAGTTTAGGCGTGTAGCTCATGTGAACATTTCCCACGTGCACGACATGCACAATAAACAACTACTGAACTACGGGCTGTATACAAAATGTGTCACCACGGGTGCGCGATGCATGCATTCAGCGCACATGTGTACGTCCTAGGCTTTTTACAATTTTCGTTGCATACTGGAAAGTTGTCCGTTTCTAAACCTTTTTCATTCGTGTAATTTTATTTATTTTTCCACCCATAAATAATTCCGTGTTAGTGTATAGCCTGCAGCGTGTCATAGAACAACAACAACCGTAACCAAGTTTAAAGAAAATCATACGTTTTACTAGGTTAAACGTTCAATCTCATTCGAGCCAGTACTAACGTTAGTACTACTCCAGAAAATCTTGACACAATAAATATCTTGTAAAAACTAACAGACATCATCTTTGCAGAAGTTAAATTTGTGTAAAAAGATGTTTGTTTTTTTACGTGAAAACTATGATTACTTAGGGAAGTGATATATATGCACGTCGCATGTGCGGCATGTACGATTCGCTTGAGTCTGTCAGGAGATTGGTATTTGGCAGCTGATACGCCTCAGAGAAATTTGTTGTCGATATTCTTGTCAAAGAGTACACTTCTTCCTCCATGTTGAAACTTCGAACATCAAAACATCGCACATGTATGTGTATGTATGCAATTTGACCTGTCCCAGCATGCAACGCTGCCACAGAGCACGCTCAGTAAGCAAGCGCATGCGTAATACCGAACTCAGTGACCTTTCGGACTTGACACTTCCGTTCGAAAAGTTGGATCAAGCGTAAGTAGGAATGCGACTTGCGGTTTCGTTGCGGTTAGACAACGATCACACCAAAATGCCGGATCTTGATCCACCTTTTCCCAATTCAAGTGGGAACGCGGTCAAAGGCATTTTGTGGTCTTTCATGGAACTCCTCTTTGTGGGGTTAAGTTATTTTGGTCCATAAATATGATAAAGATTCTAGTTTAAATAGCATCAGTGTATTCGATAAACCGGTTATTTATAATTAGGGTTTGTGCATGGGATGTTTAAGGTCGAGTTTTGGATTAGTGTAGCTGCAAGGAGGAGTTAACCTCTTAAATACGAACAACGACGGCCATACATGTAGCCTTGGTTTGAAAAAGACCACCTGGCCGGTCGTTGTCTATACGCGCATTCCTGCGCGTAATCCATTTATGTTTCAAATTATTGTTCTTGAATGGAATTGTAATGAATAGACGGAGCTTTTTCAAACAAAGCTTTCATTCACACAAAAGAGGAGGCTCCAAGTGCGATGAAGCTTGGTATCTTTTTCCCTACCTGGTTTACAGGCTTAAAAAAAAAGGCATATTTTATATATGGGTCAATGAACTTTATTCAAGTGTTTACATATGCTAATTTTTCCAAAGTTCGTTGACCCGTGTGTAAAGCATGCACTTTTTTTTTTACAAAAGCCCGTAAACCAGGAAGGGAAAAGGATACCAACCTGAATTTTGAACCTAATGTAGATTTGATAGAGTATTTTAAGATATGTAAGTTTCAGTTGGGTGGGTAGTGGCCTATCTGGTGAACCGCCCATCAGAAGAGGGGGGGTTATTTCGGCATTTTTCTCTGCGAACCCACATTCAGACCCTGACCACACTAGGGGTGTGCATTTACGGGTAGTAAAAAGTAACCGGGTACCCGATTAAATACAATACGGGTAACCAGGTACCCTATAAAGAAACCCAACCCAAAACTTCCAATCCCAGAAGTTGTAATAATGTCTTTCTCTGAGATTCAAAAAGTCTGATCTCAGACAAAAGTCTGAAAAATCTCATGATCACTTCTCCACCTTTGCGTGTGCCGACACATGCATGCACCGGCATATCACAAAAGACGGTTGTCCGGAAGCTTTATACAGTTGTATTTATTGTGGAATAAGGCATGCTATTAGTATTATGTCTCGTCGAGGCTCTTTATCCATACCCAGACTACAAAAACCACGGCCGGTAAATTCCCTTGATTGTCATCTTTGGTGAGTGTCATAAATGTGAAATCTGTGCTGGTTTCCTATGCAGTCGGGTTCTAATTTTGAAAATTCCCGACAAATAACATTTAAAACCTTTGCTTTTTCATTGTCTGGGAAGTTACTATGCGATAATATAAAGTTGTACGGGTACTTGATTCCATAATCTGGAACCGGTTCCTGACATGAACGGTCGGGTACCTGGTTCTGATGCACACCCCTAGACCACACCCTGATTGGTTAATCCTTGATAAGAAGTAAACACATGCACCTTGTGTGTATGTATATAAAATATCTCTCTGACCATCCTTGTGGGCACCAGGGGGGCCAAAAATGGAAAAAAGTGAAGTCGATCCCCCCAAATAAGGGTTTTGGGGGACCTATATCTTGCACACGATACTTTTGACAGCAGAATCTTGCAGAATGGATGTCATTCATCCCATGGAGCAATTTGCAGCTAGAAACCCCGATGCATTTTGGAGATATGGGCCTCCAAAAATGCACAAAAAAATCATCAGCGCAACTATGAATGGGAAAAAGTGGGCATGGTAGGAAGTTTCAGGGGGTCATATCTCAGAAACCACTCGGAGTTCATGAGACATTAAGGTTTTTTTTAGAATAAGTTTTAACAAAATCTGAGTCGGACCCCCGACAACCCCTGGGTGATTTGGCACGGAATGACCCAGTTGGCCTCTTTATCAAGGTGGCCACAGCAGCAGGTTTGACAGTACATTGTACAGCAAATTCCGCTGGGATGTAATAACTATAGAGAAAGTCCCAACCTAACATTGACCGTCCTTTGTATTGAGATCATTGTGCATTGACTCATCAGGTCGATAAACTGGAATTGTTCCAACCATATGGCAGATGTTGTTAGCATAATGGGGTGTTGCATTGTCAAGGCCCTTTTGTATATTTTTGGGTTGCATACCTTTTTGGCTGAATTTGCAATTAGGAAGGTTACAGAGTGCAGATTATTGATTGACTTTGATCTGTATCAGAAAAACAGCCCTTTCTTTAGTTGTCCCATTTACGGAGGTTCTAAAATCAAGATGAACCAGTCTGACTCTCTTTTGTATATTTTTGGGTTGCATACCTTTTTGGCTGAATTTGCAATTAGGAAGGTTACAGAGTGCAGATTATTGATTGACTTTGATCTGCATCAGAAAAACAGCCCTTTCTTTAGTTGTCCCATTTACGGAGGTTCTAAAATCAAGATGAACCAGTCTGACTCTCTCCCTCATTCTCTCTCTGATATCACAAAATAGAAATAATTGTAAAGAGGCCCTAAAAATATAATAAGTATACTTTCAAATAATTGAAAGTGACAAAAGATGTCTGAAAATGAGGTGCTGCTGATGGGAAAGCCCCATCTCCTAATGTTATCAGCACTCTTCCTTTAAGTATTCTAATTGCATCTTGGTGTTTGACCGAAATGAAAATGGGTTTTAATACTCAGGAAATCAATGAGATAATGATGTGTTAGGCCAGTTATTTATTAATGTACAGTGTATTAGACTAATAGGAGATAGCACAATCATGAATACTTAATGTTATTGCTGGTTTGCATTCAAAATCCTTGATTCAGAACAGTTTAAATGTGTAGCCAGATAAGAGGCACCGAGTTTGTATCACACCAAACTGACCCATATTTGAGCTGAGGTTCATGCATGGCCCGCACACATTACAAGTCGTGCTGCAAATTTACTGTCTGCCAGCTTAATGTAGATTAATTCTCTGTCCAACAAGCTCCCCAACAACTACCACCTGTCCACGGTAAACGAGTTAATAACCATAGAGTGCCATCAGAGAGGGGGACCGGTTAAGGCGTTTGTTTGTCTTTATCGTGCGCACCTGGTGCGTGTCATCATTACCCATCATAAAGGATGAGAACTGGAAATGAAGTTGGTTGTCGTAACTGAAATAAATTGCCGGGGAGCGTGTCCTCGGAGCCCCTTTGGCCTCCGCCGCAAGCAAACATCATCACCGTCCCAACCAGGGTACCCCCCCCCCCCCCCCCCCCCACTACTTGTCAGCTTTGCCCAGCCGTTTAATTGGTCCTCTACTAATTGCGGGCCGTTTGCTTTGAAGTCAGCCCGACAGGATATTTTGAGCACGCCGTCACTTCCGACTGTTTGCCATTTGTATTAGGTTGGACTCATTGTTACCATTTGGTAAATGACTCCCGTTTGGATCCGTTCTGCTCCCGGCACCCCTGCTCAGGTAACTTCCCTGGAGTGGTTTTAAATTACAATCGTGTCGTGATTCATTTCTTCACGAGTGAGATGGCATCTCGTGCTAAAAATCTTCTACAGTTATGCTAGGTTTTTTTTTACCACTGCATTATACTCTACAGAATTAGGAAGTCATTGTCAAAAGACTGAGTTAATACACATAGCAGTAAGAGTGCATTAGACCAGCCACTATTCTTCACATATATAAAAAAAGTTCAATATTTTTTGTGTGCCTATAGTTTTGGTCATAGACAAGTATGCAATTGTTTAAAGTGAAAATATCCATCAGACAAACCACAAAGGAAACTGACTAGGTAAATTGAATACATTTGAACAAAGAAAACTGGCAGGAGCGGGACTCGAACCTGCGACCACTGGAACACCGTACCCGCGCTCTACCAACTGCGCTATCTTGCCTAATATGTTGCCGGTTTCCCAAATTGTCAGTTTTCTTTGTTCGGGGCATTAGTCAGAAGTAATATATCCATTTAGAAGAAAATATCCATTTAGCTACATGTACTTGGTATAAAACAAGTGTTCGTTTTGAAACAGTTTACAAAGGTACAGTAACATCAGCAAACTACTAGACTCTTGTACCAGTGCAGTGTAGTATGCTGTTTTGTCTATAGTTGTTAAAAATACCAATACGTTGAACTCGCCCAGCTTTGTAAAAGTCAATGACCGTGTTATTAAGGTATATAAGCAATTCAAATTATAGGTTATGCCAAGGCCCGAGAATTATTAGTTGTCATCAAATTTCATTATGGAATTCTTTGAAGCAATGCCGTCTCGGCCAATACTCTCAGCTTGATTCTGTTTGCACTCTGTGTTAGTTACTCACGGTATCCTTGCTGTCTGCGCAAAGGAGTCCCAAGTGATTCGGGGTGAGTATCGTCCCAGTGATTTGGATCAGATTTACCAGCGGCTCGTTTGAGAGTCACAAAAGGAACCCAGGTTTGTAATTGTGTTTGAACGTTCCCCTGATTTACGGTTATTCCCGGTAAAACACGCTGGAGATTTACGGGCCGAGGTGTGATAAAACGATGATTTGATGCAGCGAGGTCCACTTAGGCAATCTGGGGGATGCATTAAACTTGACGTTCTTGCGCCGTAGTTTGTAAATAGATGATGCATTAAAGGAGATTGAGTCATTTGTTTCAATTTTGTGTGTAAAGTGCAGAGTTTCTGGTCAGAGTAGTGCTAAAAGTTTCTGGAGTGGAACTTGTAGCTATAGGTGCTGCAGCGAGTGAACTGCTTATAATATTTAATGATACTATGTGATACAAAGTCATTGTGTAATCCCCTCATTGCCACTTCCCAGGTTGCAACGTCTATTTGGAAAATTCCCTGGCTGGCTGGGTGGCATCATGGGTTTATGATTTCTAACCAGCACCCCTGAACAAAGATATTGACAACATTGGGAGGCCACCAACAAACATGTAGGCAAACATGGCATAGTTGGTAAAGCACCGGTTTGTAATCTGGAGGTTGCAGGTTCAAGCCCCGCTCTTGTCAATTTTTTTTTTACTTCAAAAGTTACTTTCATGGCTGGTTGTTGTCTGACTAGGGGTACAAGAAACCTTGGGATGGTTGTGGACGCATGGCTTTGGTTGTGGGTTGGCTATAGATGATTTCAGGCATTAAAACCCTAACTCCCTAGGTGGTGTGAAACATCGTATTGAAATTGGAGGATTCAGGACTGTTAGGGTTTTAGCTAGAGGCTGGCCCATAAAAAAGAAACGCTGGTTCCCCTGCCAGCACACTCAGTTCTTGATATGGAAAATGTTCCACTTTAATACCGAATGTAAAAGAATGAAAACTCAAGCCATCAACAACCAACACATGATATTTACAAATCATCACACTTCAGTGTAGCAGCAAATGTATGAAACCACAATGTGTAAAAACAAACTCGTTTGTTACCTTGAAGGCCCTCTGTTAACCCTAACTTCCTTCAATGTTTTTCATATGGCCCTACTAAATCCAACAATTTCCAACAAAACTGAAATGAGCAGCCTGCTAACTACAACAAAATCCAACGGCAAATTTTATTGGATTCTGCAGTGTACCACCTACACACCAGCCTTGGCATTCTGCAACAGGTATTTGTTTGCATGAGCCCTGCCAAATCCAACAAAATCCAACTAACATTTTATTAGAATTCTGCTTCCACCCTCCTAAATATGACAAAATCTAACAGGTATATTTAGCTGCTAACCTGCTGAATACAATATCTGGTACACCATGTAGTTTGTGTTGACTGCTAAATCCAATTTTACAAATTGCAACAGCTTTTTACCATTGCTGGATTTGTTGGATTTAGCAGGGTTAGGGTTAATGAAGCAGTGCCAAGCTAGGCCCAATTTCATAGCCAAGGAAAGTAAGCAGAGAAGTGCTAACCTTCAATGGAATCACCACCAAGTCATGCCAACTCTTGTGTGTACATGAATAGATCTATTCTTGTGTCACTTTGCTGCTTCTCAAGCTCTTTCATGTGATTACTGCTTATGGTCGCTATGAAATGGATGAGGGTTCTGCCAGCAGAAAATCATGTGCTTAGCAACTCTTATTGCAATACCGCCTGGTTGAGACGTTACAATGGTCAAAAGGAATTGTGGGAAGGAAAAGGGCACAAACATCGCTCCATTTTCCCTTTGACCATTGTGAGGCCTCAACTTTCAACCAGGGCCAGGAGGTACGGTATTTGCAATAAGGTCTCTTACGAAAGAAAAGGGCCTGTACAGAGCACATACAAAGTCTAAATATGATGCTACGTAGTACGTCGTCGAAGGTACTTCCGAAGGGTGACATGTGATTTGATGGCACAATGCCGAATGTCAAAGGTTTTTGTTCGTTGCTAAATTAACAACTACAGTGTGTGGTGCTGTGCACGCATGCGCACTCCGATCCGCGGTTACACGGGTCAAACTCAACCCAGAGGTGTTCATACTACGACTTTCAACACGGGTCAAACTTCTCTACACGGGTCGAGAGTTCTCAACCCACCTCCCGAGCAGGGTTAGTTTCAACACAGGTTGAGTGCTCTGCACGGGTCAGTGCCTCGTTGAAATGTAGTGTGAAAAGGTCAGTCTAGTTAACATGTGTCGGACCTGTGTACAACACGGGGATTTTTTCGTAGTGTGAAAAGGCCTTATTAAACTGGGCCCTAGTCACCTACATGTACTGTCCAGTCTTGCTGGGCCCAGAACTCATGGCATGTGTGTACACAGTCATAATTTAATATGCAGCTTAGGCCTGTAGATGACAGGATGGGAGTAAGTTGTGATGATAGTTTATGCAGACAGTGTTGTGAACGCAAGATGCACAGTGATTGACCAGTCTTGCAGGAGAACTCTGAGAGATACTGCAATGTCCATTTAGGGCTGGGTCACAGTTGCTGTCTACCCCTGATAGCAGCCCGTTATATATGCCTCTTGGTCCAGGGGCCAATTTCATAAAGCTGTTAAGCACAAACATTTGCTTAGCATGAAAATGTCTTGCTTAGTAAAAACAGGTTACCAGCCAAAAGTCTATGTAATTTTTATGCTAATTAAGCAAGCAACAGCTGAATGCAGTCAAAAGCAATATTCCACACATGGAAATCTGGTTGGTAATCCAGTTTTTATCACGGAAGCATTTGCATGCTAAGCAAATGTTTGTGCTTAACAGCTTTATGAAATTGGCCCATGGTCTTAACATTAAACCGCCTAATTGACCGGCTGGCTGCAGGTGCATTCTGGGTAGTTTGCTTGGATGAATTTTGGCTGTGGTACATGTAGTTGCATCCTCATTATATACATGTAAGATCCATGCGCACAGTCTGTTTTGTCATTCAACAATCAATGTCATATCATTCATCCTACTTCATTGACAGTTGTTCTTGGGTGTTGCAAATGTAAGATGTGTTTACACTTTCAGTTTAAAAAGTTGTTTACGCTGACTTGTATGGTGTACAGTTTTCATTCTAGTCATGCGGAATCTGCAAGTTTTTGTCAAAATCTGGGTTGCGCTGTTTGGGGTGGTTTTGGTCAAGAGACCCCAGTTACTGATGGAAATGTTCAAGTGTCCACAAGTATTATGAGGCATTTGCATACTTTATTATTTTGGCCTTTGAAAGTTGAAATCTCAATTGCATTTTTCACTATTTTCAAAGTTGCTGTATTTCAACCCAGGCTGAACACTTCTTGTATAGTTGAAACCATATCTGATTTCAACCTGCGGCCAATTTCATAGATCCGCTTAGCATAAAACTTTGCTTACCACCAAAAAGTCTTGCTTAGTAAAAAAAAAACAGGTTACCAACCAAAACCCAATGTGATTTTCTTGCTTAAAAAAATGGCTGAATCCAGTCACAGGTAATCCTGTCTCTACTGAGAACATTTTGTTATGCTTAGCAAATGTTTGTGCTTAGCATCTCGATGAAATTGACCCCAGGTTTAGAAGATCTCAGCTGCCTCCTAAAGTCTTAAGTTGTACACAAGCTTTGGGCTCTCACACCCCCAAGCTGTGGTGTGTCATTTCTCAACTCACTTAGAATCCAATCTTGGGCTAATTTTGACACATAGGTTGGTTTTTAGCTCTTGGGTAATTTTTGACACAGTTCCGAAACACGAAGGTGTAACCAGGCTTACGGTCAAGTA
The DNA here is from genome assembly GCA_037893225.1 of Hippasteria phrygiana. Lineage (NCBI taxonomy): Eukaryota > Metazoa > Echinodermata > Asteroidea > Valvatida > Goniasteridae > Hippasteria > Hippasteria phrygiana. The sequence goes on from JAZGUH010000092.1 coordinate 805,507, forward strand.
GTCACAATTTGCTTGCCAGAGGGCATTAAAATTTCACTCTTAATGTTATGATGGCAACTCTGGAAGAGGTCAGTGATCTTTGTCAAATGACAATTACAGTTTGAGTGTCACATTAACACTAGTGCACTGATTTTTGTTTGATGCATTAAATCAGTGCATAGAGTCATGGGAATAATGCAGAAGCATATCAGTGATCTCAACCAGTTATAACTACTTGCTCGTGTTATTAAGTCGTGCTTACACCCCCTACATTGTACTTATGTGGCAATGGAAATGGTTACATTTTGGAATTTCAAACTGTCTTTAACCCCTTGAATTACCCGGGCATACCGGGCATTTCATGGGGGTACCAGGCTGGGTTATGCAGCCAAGCAAAATGGAAACAAGAGGCTTGTGCAGCCAAGCATAACGTACACAATACCCTAATAATGGATTGAAAATGCAAAAATTGGCACATATAGACGTCAACCGGCCAGGTGGCAATTTTCAATCCGCACATACAGTGTATTTGGGTCAACCGGTGGCAAGGGGTTAAAGGCAATATACAAAATTTGCAAAAGGAAAAGAAAATGAAACTACTGAATTATTATGAAATACCTTGCTTGACTGTAAGTACATGTAAATAATAGTCTCAAGCATCCTGTAAAAGCATGGCACCTGGTGTGCTGTCTTTTTCAAGAAAAGTTAAATTTTTGTATCAACTTCTTGCGATAATCGGCCAACCATCATTCTTCCACCTGATAATTCCCTGACCTCTGTAAACTTGCAACGTTTTGTCTGAAGTAGGGTAAGAAAACCAGCATTTTTTCTCTTTATGTTCCCAGCATCTATGCACACAACATTTAAACAGGTCAGTGTTACAGTTTTTGCTATAAAATACTAACCTTCAAATCCATTCATTTCTGAAAACTACAGCAAAAGTAAATTTTATATACTACCCTTAATTTTTTTTTGCTCAAAGAAATTGTGATAAACGATCATCGTTGTAAACCAATCCAAGCCTCTACTGCCATTTCAATGATCACCAAGATGAACCATGAGGGAGCTGATGAAGTTTATAAATACATTTTTGTTAGAATGAATGTATAGGAAATTGACTTTGGCGGGATGTGAACTTGTAACCTTCCGACCAGATGCTGACGTTGTATTATGACATCATGATGCATGTTTCTAACCAGGGATCATGCCCTGTGTCACAATGCTACATGTACCTATTAAGCGGATCACTTGGTATGACTTTTATCAATAAATTTATTTAAAAAAGTAAAATGAAAATAACAAGTTACTCAGTTTTTAAAATTAGTTTTCAAAATTAGAGTGAACAAATGTCGAGAGTAGGATTGCATCTGCAGGGTTCCCACGGGTCATGGAAAATCCTGGAAAATTTTGGGAAAAAAGTTGTCTTGGAAAGTCATGGAAAAGTCATGGAAATCAAGATAATGCAAGGGTTATTTTTGACGGGCCGCTTTTGTTGTGATAACGGAATAATGATAAATTTACAGGCTATATCCTTGTTAGTCTATAGTAAGGCTGTATAGGGAGGAGGAGGCCATTATTAATTAAAACTTATTTTCAAAAGCTAAGAAATGGTTAACCCAACATCAGCGGTTCATTAGTATCATAATACCAAACAACTTTTCTCTACAAAATGGTATCAAATGTCATGGAAATTGTTATATTTTAGTCATGGAAAAGTCATGGAAAAGTCATGGATTTTCAGATTTCTGTGGAAACCTGACCTGCAACCTCTGGATTATCTTAGCACATACAGTCTAATGACTTCTGATATTTTCCCCAAACAAAGATATGAACAAACTTTGAAGACGGCCAGTATCCGTACGTGTAGAGCTAGAGAGCCTACTTGGTAGAGCAACTAGTAGGTGGTTCTCCTTGTTCACTCTGGAATATTTTCAAAAAGGAAATCAATTCAACGAACAGTGTTACAAAGTGCAATCTGGGCAGGAATTTGGCCCCCCTTCTTAGTGTTGCATGGGATTTCTTCCCAGTCCCACCCACCTAATGTTGACCTTTTTGGTTGTCTGTGCGGCCTGTGTGTCCTTGGCTCAGCATCTCTGAATGGATGGACGAATTCAATTGCTTAAAGTCAGTCAGTCCACAGCAAGCAATCGTCAAAATCAAGTGATTTCTGCATCTGTGGCTCTCAGTTCCCCAGGTCTGTCGTGAAGTTTCAAAGGTCAAAAATGTAAATGCCGGTATCATGGCACTTTGTCTGTAGATGTACATGTGTAGGTAAAGGTTCCACATTGGAGTGCTGAAACTTTAGAATTTGAATCAGTTCTTGCTTGTTAACCCTTTCAGTCCCAGCTGTTATTGATGGGGTGCTGGTATGCCAAGCTGGGCTTGTGCAGCCAAGTACTGTATAATGCAAACAATTTTCACGCAAAAATACTGTGTGTGTGTAGGCATGTAGAGAAGTGAGAGTAGTTTATTATTGATGTTTTTTTTTTCATTCCCTCATGTGCGACCGTTGCATTATAAAAAGGTACTGTCCAGTGATTGATGAATCTGTTGTGGCAGTCCAAACTGAAGAAAAAAATCAGCTGGGTGAGAAAACCTAATAGCAATACAAACAGATGAAATTTGAAGCATTTGATCATCCAGTTTTTATCGTCCAAAAGGTAACTTACAACTTTTGATGGTTTTGTTTGGGAAAATCATGCAGCAAAATGGTAAAATTTTAGTAAGATTCAATTGGCACAAGCTACACAAAGCACATTAAGAAGACCAAAAACAAACATTTCTTTTTCAAAATAGAACAAATGTTATTCTTGAAACACAGAAATCATTAGGTCCATACCTGCCTGTATAGTAAAGTAAATAGGAACGTGTGTCCGTTAAGTACATTATGAACAAGCCCATTTTCCCCTATTCAGAATATTCGTCCAGACTATACGTTTTTAAACAATAATTAAGTGCATGAAGGATTCAATTTGAACCCTGGACAGATCATCAGGGAATGTTTATATTAATTATTAAACTAGACAACTAACTAAATAAATAATTACTTGACATGTATGTAGGCATACCGGCACATGTGGTTCTGCATGTACACACACACACTTATCACGCTATTCCTTGTGGGGTACCTCTATTGTTAGACCCTACTTCCCTTCTTTTGTTCTCCTTTGTCCCCTTACAAATCTCGAAATACACAGCGTTACAGCTGTGGGGTACTTCAATTTCTAAAGACCCAATTGTGGTGTACCATTGTCCGTATTGTTGCCCTTTGTTCCCGGTACCCCGTATGTGCCAATGTGTAAGCGCACAGTGTTTCCATTGTTCCCATTGTTTGGACTTTTTCTCAAGTCCCATAAGGTTTGTACAAGAACACTACCCAGGACTTGGGCTCAGATCCTCAGTTGTATTGTAATCACTAATCCCCTATTGTCCCTATTGTCCCTATTGTCCCAACACACATTACCCTCCCCCAACACACGTTATCTCCCACCCCTACAACACACGTTTCGCTCAAGAATAATTGCGTAGTACCCTCGGAAGGATCGCATAACAAAAACTGAAATAATCTGCTGTCAGTGCTATAATGTTCTCTGTCCTCCCTGTGGGCATAGCATGCTTTTTGTAGAAAGGTCATATTGGTGATGAAAGAAGGGAAGAAAGTGCAAGGGCTTCCTTTTCATCTTTAAGTGCGGTCAGAGCGCTAAAGAGGGTTTTCAGTTCTATGGGGAGGCATTTTGTGCTGGTGCTGTTAAGACGTGTCTTGAGGAGCAGTTTTCATAGTAAGTGAAGATTTGGAAAGACGCATTGTAAATTGTTTAGCTACTGGCGTAGCCTCAGAATTTATTCTGTGAAAGAACACCTGCAAAAACTTACTTTGTTTTTTTAAAAAATTCAGGCCAATTCTCAGGTACGTTTCCGCCTGGATTCCCATTATCCATGCCCAACCAGGCACGTGCTCATCAGACCAATCTTGGGTTAGTGCGATAAGATCATTAAGGAGAGAATTCACTATAAAAGAATTGTGGTGTTCCCAGGGTACGAAATCCTCAATATTAGCCGATTACAAAGCTAGGCGACCATCCCATTACGCCAACAATTGCATTTGGTGAACATCCCTGGGCCTATCCCCCCCCCCCCCCCCCCACACACACACACACAAGGTTTACTAGTGACGTTGACTCCCACTCATTTTGTTCAATTTAGGCTTTTCCAGACCCTGGGAATTCCAGGGGCCTACCATCCATCTGATTGCGATTTGACGCACACTGTTTTGTACTCCACTTGATTAACAAAGCTTTAGCTCTTAAACATCATGGCCCAATACCCTTGAATAGTGGCTAATTCTGCAGTAATCCTCCCATCTGGTTGACGTCATTCCGTGACGTACTGTACTGTGTCAGTTTAGCTAACCCAATTTTTTTCAGAGAATACCGGTAACCTTGCTTTTAAGAGTGATTGTCAGTGCCAAGAGAACTTATCACAACAGCAGGATGGTGGCTTGTTCAAAAACTACCACTGAGCTCAATCATCAAGAGTATAAGAAATTCGAATCTTGGCAAATTGCCATCAAAATTTGACCAAAATGTAACAAAATTTAACATCAACTTTAAGTTTGATCGCACTGATGCAGGATGAATTGCCTCAGGTAAACTTTATATCTCTGCTTTATTAGCAAGGCAGCAAATGGCTGGCAGATTTTAAGGATTTTGGGGTTATGTGCATGCTCACCAGTGATGTAGTCGAGACCATCACAAGACCCTGCAAGACCCGCAAGACCAACACAAGACCATCACAGACCATCACAGACCTTCAGTCTTAATTCAAGTCTCAAGCTATTCAAATGAACTGTAAAAAAAGCATTTCTTTGTCATGGTTTATGCCTGTTACTTGTGCCTGTAACAAGCTGGTCTTGTGCCTGGTTTTGTGATGGTCTCGTCTTGTAATGGTCTTGTGATGGTCTTGTGATGTGATGGCGGTCTTGTGATGGTCACTGATGCTCACATCCTGTTTTTTTGCTATCACGAGTTAGCGCAGAATTTCTTTGCTTGTTCAGTTGGCACAGAATTGCAGGCCGTTACCACAGAATCCATCATTACGGACTCCATAGAATTGGGGTCTGGTCTGAACATAACCTGTTTTAAAGATTGACTGATCTTTATCTACAGAATGCAAGAGCATTTGGATTAAGGTTATTATGATCTTTATTCAGAACATGCATGTAAGTCTGAACACATGTCGTATTCCCAGACCTGCAGCCAATTGCATGGAGCCGCTAAATAAGCACAAATTTGCTTAGCACGTAAGGGTCTTGTATTTAACAGCCAAAACTCCACGTGATTTTCATGCTAAGGAAGCAATAGCTGAATACCAGTCAAAACCAATATAGACCACATGAACATTGTGTTTGCAGTCCTGTTTTTACTGTTTTTTGCCAAGCCCGTTTTTTCTTTTTTTCCAATACATGGCTAAAAGCCACTCTAGGTAAAGGGTTACAATCAGAGGTGGTGTGGGGTTGCCGATATTTAAAATTACCAACCCTACCACCCTTACGGTTTTCCATTCTAGAGAAATTATCCCAATTTTCAGACCTGTAGACCCAAGCGGGGTAACTCCCACCGTCGTTGAGACCAACTCCCTCCTCCCCCCCCCCCCCCCCCCCCCGGGTTTATGCCAATTATACCCAGAATGCATCGCGCCGTTTGCAACTGTTGCAAAGACTTGCTAAAACACACGTGCAGTCAAGAAAATGTAGTTTCACAGTCAAAATAAGCACAAAAGTTACTGTTAAAACAAAACGGCTTGTCACTATTTTCTTGCGACTCGGTTGACAGATTGAGCTGAACCTTTCACCGGTTTCTTATTTCATGTATATGTTGAATCTAACAAAGTATATGAACACTGCCTGCAACTGTGTAGTCAGCTCTACCAATGCTATATCATATGTTTAACCTCTTGAGTACGGTTATTTACAGTGAGGCGCCGGGGTGCTTTTGCAGCCAAGCAAAACGGACACAATGTGCTTGTGCAGTCAAGCGTAACATACACAATAATCCAACAATGGATTGAAACTGCACAAATAGCGGCAAATGGCGTCATCCGACCTGGTGGCACTGTTTTTTGCGCCATTTGTCGTCATCCGTACGCAAGGGGTTAATTAAATATACCACATGAATTTGATAGCCAAGAATGCAAGTATGATAATATAGAGGGTGCAAGTTTAAATTCCCATCATTTAATAGTTCCTGTTGGATTGTAGAAAATATATTTTCTAGATACATCAAGGTCGTTGTACTTTTGCCGTTTGTGAAATTAACCACAGCTGGCGATTACAATGAGGTGATAGATCTTTTAAAAGAACATGTATTGTGCTCTTCGATCCAAATGGAAGCATGTGCACTGATAAAAACCTATGATTCAGTGATTACCACACACCTTTGTAATAACCTGATAATCACATGCTTTGCAGTATTAAACGTTTTTGTTCAGTATAAAAGGTTTATGTTTCGCTGGATAAATATGAAGTGATTGAGTGCAGTCAGCAACAATATATGCTGTGTGTGGAGTGGGAGTCAGGTTATCAGACAGAGCTATTAATAAATGGCTCCATTCCCATTTTGCATGTTAAAGTGTTTGCCAGAAGGTCGATAAATAACCTACCCGTGGATAGTGATTTTAAAGAATATTGGTAGTCGGCAAAAACAAAAATCAGGTGTCAGTTTTAATATCTCTAAAACAAACAGAATGAGACTAATTGATTTGCATTCTGAGAATGCAGCTAAGCCGCTCGACGACTTGTGTCGTCAAATATAATATACAGGGGACTATTTTTGTTTAAACTGGGCTTGACGTCATTGGGTTGGTTCCTAGATGAGTTTGTCATTGAAACAGTCGGACCCTGCAGATGCTGATATTTGCCTTTATGGACTGACCTGGGGTTTTGGGTGGAGTACGCCATCACTGTCGCCTGCTGTAGTAGGTAATTAAATGACAGATCATTATTCTAACCTTCATGATCAAGGTGGTGGTGGGGGGATGGTTAGTATGCAGTGTGCAGTTTACCTATGTTCCTCTTCAAATTACTGGCCTTCAGTCTAGGACAGTTGCACAGTGTGTGTTGATGTTTTGATAAGGTGTCGATTATTTGGTCAGTGGTGACATTCTACAATCATGCGCATCAGCAAAAAGATCTGATTGGGGTGGAGGGGGGAGGGGGAAGTCTGCTGCCCTCTTGTGTGTCAAAAATCACCCAATATGGAATCGGAACTTGTCCAGGTGTTGCTCCTCATCCAGCCATTTAACACTAGAGGGCGCTTTACCTCGGTAGATCTCCATTGCTGCATGCTTGACCCACACAGCGCAATAATCATTCCTGTCTTTTATCCACATGGAAGGGTGTTATTGGCTAACTCTAGGTTTGGGCGACTCCGAGATTTTTGGAGTCGACGCCGGCTCCAAGCAGGAATTGCGATTTTTATTCGGAATCGTCTCCATATGTCATGCACAAAATGTGTTGGCAGAGCATCCTTGCGTTGATTTCATGAAGTGTCATGTGCTGTCTCTTTAGTGATTGATTGATTGATTGATTGATTTATTTATTTATTTATTTATTTATTTATTACATTTCTTTACCCAGGGTGTGCCCAAACAGTTTAAAACTAGTTTCATTGGGGCCCTGCATACATTTTAATTAAAACTGAATATTTACGCACATACTAAATATTTACATAAATATAAGAATATTTACACAAATAAATCTATTTACGGTTAACTTTTCAACTCTCCAGTAGAAGCCTATTGCTGATTTACGGGATGGGCGGAAAACCTGCGAAAAAAAGCCTTTCGGAAAAAACAAGGGGAAATTCCCATCTGCCTCAAGTATGGTGGCAACCAAGTTTATATACTCCATAGATCAGTGCAAATGGCAGAAATATCACTGATGGATGGCATTACGTAGCAAGATTCAGCAATCTTAAAATCCTGTTGGTTGAATCAAGGAGTTTCAGAATTGTGCAGTGCCTGGAATCTACTCCAAGGAAGCAGATTACTTCAAGGAGTCAACTCCTCAAGAAAATAGTCAGAGTCCACTCCTGCACAGAGACGCCCAAGCCTGGCTAAGTCTGACTTATAGGACACCTTCTTATGTTGACTTGTGTTGTCAGAGTTTCCACTTATTATCAAGTTATGGGAACCGTGTAAATACATATGCAGATTAACTTTACTGACCCACATATACATGTATCCAAACAGTACAAGCAGGATCTAAATGCTTATTTTCGGTTTTTGTTTCAGATTCTTTTAAACCGTTTATCATGAATGAGGGCACCAGTTTTGTTTGGTATAACTCCTGCTCAAGACAGCATACATGTACATGTAATAGCAGTAACAAAATCATTCCTCTGGACTAGATCTTCAACAATCTTTTGATGAAATTTGGCTAAATTTAACATGGAAACCAACTCAGGTGTCAGCAAAAAACTTGGATTTTTTGTGTGAAGTTATATTTAAATGTTTTGTGACTACTGTGTGCATCTTGTGACTGTGTCGGCAGAAAAGATTTTCATTGATTATACAACTCAAACAAAATAATGTATTGCTACAAACTACTTGTCAACTGAATTTAAAGTTAGGAAGGCCTTAGGGGAACATTTCGATCGAAACAGAATCTTTCCTAAAGGCTTTATGCAATTCAGTTTAAACGAAGACAGAACCTGTCTGTTGAGCCAATGCCACTGCACCAAATGTTCCCCTCTCCACTCCCTCACCACCCCCACATCTCGGAGTTGTGTCTGTCACCAATAAATATCATAAATCAGTCCAAACGAGATGGGTACTAGCAAGTTGGGTAGACTTTGAATTATTGCTGAGGACAGAGATATATCATTTTTGGACCATTTATTAAACATAAATATTAAGTGATAGAGAGTGAATGCAGACTGTGAATTTATCCAGGTGTGAGATAAGTCAGGATTTTTCCTGATTTCAGGTTTTTTTTCCAGAATTTTTATTGAGTTCAGAATTTTTAAAGAATCTCGTTTTAAATCTGGAATATCTTAGGTGTTACCCTAAAGGGGTTTACCTGTAAAATTGGATATATACCAAAGCTTTTTCTTCCGCGACCTTACAAACACTTACCGTGACATGCCTTTCGCGTATTAAGTCTACCGTGCGTTCCCATTTGGACTTTTATAACAGCGACAGAATGTTTAATCGCCTTGCAAGGCTGGCAGAATGCCACACATTGTGGGCACTGTGCACAATCACCTTTGACCTGAACAGGATAGACATGGTAACCTAGTATAATCTTTCGCATGCTAAAATTGGTAAAAGCTGCGAACGGATGAAAAACGTAGTTATATGCACGTACAGGATCGTCTTGTTCATTCGCTTCGCTGCAAAGTGCTAGCGCAGTGTAATCATAGTGTACTATACACAAAGAGACAGAAAACCATACCACCATTTTCGCGCGCACGCTAGTGATTAACTCTGTAGTTGACGTAATACAAGAAGTTGCATTGTTTACACAATGGTTTTCCGCGTGGTCGCGGTAGTTCTACAGTGAGGGGCTGTTTCCATTGGACATTTAATCATCCCTGATGACTTTTTGCTGCCGTGCGGATATCTTCCGTGACCGCTTTCGGCCTGGTTGTTTTACATCAAGGTCGCGGTAAGTTGACAGGTACGTTAGTTTACCGCGTGGTCCCATTTGACTTAATTTCTACAGAAAAGTCCAATGGAAACACGGCTCAAGATAAACGGGTATTTTAAGGGGTGCCTTTATAGGCAAATACAAACCATAGACCCTACGTTGCATGCTCTGGGGTCCTCGGCAACCTGTATCTCATCCCTGTATAAAAGAAAGTGGGTGGTGCATGGGACCTTGATGTAAACTTTTTAAAGAAATCCTGATGTCTCATTCAGATGACTGATGGGGCATTCTTGATAATCTGTCAGTGATAAAGTCTGTCTGTCTGTCTATCTGCCCGGCTGCCTGTCTGCCTGTCTGCCCTGGTATCTGATAGAGCAGATGGTTAATTGGTTAGTCATTGGTAATTTATGTCGGCCTTAAAGGCAGGGCCCATTTAAAACCTTTGATGATGAAATCAAGGAAATGTATATACAAGTAACGAGTCTTGACAAGACGTAATGAGCGCGGTTAATATGGCAAGTAATTGAGACATTAACATGGAAAATGTGCACTGGTGATTTGCTCCTTGCCATAGTATGGGCTGTAGATCTGATACTGTCAAAATCTTGGTTTATGGTACTTGACACGCAGTGTACAAACAAATATGGACTGCAGGTATTCAACAATAAAGCGTACACATTCACCTCAAAATCCTATCAAATTTGGGAAGAATACAGCCTTATGGGAACACCATTATACAACATTGGCAGTGTCCAGTTTTCTGAAATTATTTTGTTTTTGACTGGGTTGAGCTGGGGTACTATGATAATGTGTTCCTGTGAAGGAAAAGGAGGCATTTCAATTGACATTTTTTTTAATATTGCAAATTGGTAACCAAAATTATAAAATTGATGACCAAAATTATAAAATTGATGACCACCAAAATTATAGAATTGATGACCAAAATTTAAAAATTGATGACCAAAATTATAAAATTGATGACCAAAATTATAATGAAACATTTAACCTCCACTTCCGATCACTCCATCATTCACTGCTACAGGGTAGGTAAAGACAAACTAAAGAGTCCGTTGCTAGACTAGTCCGTGTTTGGTACCAAGACATTCACATAAAAAGTGATTGCTAATTCGAGAGACTTGCATGCTTTATATACATCCATGATTTTACCCCCGCACTGAATATATGGATAAAAAAAGAAATTATTCAAAAATGGAACTAGAAATTTTTTTTTTTTTTTGAGTATTAAGAAAATTAATACAGTGGAATGCCGCTATACCGAACACTGCTATACCGAACATTCGGCTATACCGAACACCATCCTTGGCTCCCAAATTTTGTGTACAAAACTTACAGAACATTGTTGTTGAAAAAAAAGGCAACGGATTAAAAAAATGTACCGGGTATTTGGGCTGTTTGTAATTCCCAAACAGCAGCAACTAAGTTGAAGAGTGACATGCGGCTATTACATGTATTTCCCCAAGGAATAGAAGGGAAAGCCAACTGTTATTTGCTTTAGAATTCGGGAAGCTTTATAGAAAGAATGAACATTTACATGCTACAATGGCCGGCACATGTTCAAATTAAAAGTCGTCTATAAGTAACCGGAGGCTGAAAATCGCTATACCGAACAAAATCTGTGGATCCCACGATGTTCGTTATAATAAGGACATTGTCAACATGTCTGTTCTACAGCTGGCTTGCTCTTAGACTAATTTATTGGTGGGTTGATGGCTTGTCTTTCCGTTAGAGTAATGCAATGTCGGGTATACCGTCATTTTTTATGGGAGACGTCTGGGTGTCACAGCGGTTCTGGCAGCCAAGCGAACCGCTAGGTACAATGAATTTGTGCAGTCAAGCGTAACATAAACAATAATCCAACAATGGATTGAAACTGCTCAAACGGCGGCAAATGGCGTCATCCGGCCTGGTGGCACTTTTTTTTTTTACGCCATATGGCGTCATCCGTACGCAAAGGGTTCAATCATTCATAATCAATTAATGTTAAGGTGTGTTTAGGTGCGTGTATACATAGATTTATAGTAAATTGCATAGGAATATCACATTTTTGCATCAAGTATGCCAACTTTTAGAGGCGCTAGAAAGCAAACAAAAAATATCGTACTTGTAATTTATTGATATTATGTAGAAAACATGTTGGGGTATAATTTTCACCCAAATTCATCTCAAGCTCATGTGATCCAGTAGGTCAAATTCAAGGTCAAAGTAAAGGTCAAAAGGTCATTAAACCTCAAATTCCTCCTATATAATATAGAAAATAATGGCAAATTTGTATTGCTGATGCAATTACCTTTCCATGCAAAAACACCAATTTCAACATGTTTGGCTTACTGGTTACACAGATATGGTCATTTGAAAATTGGCGGTTTTGCCCATTTTGGCAAAAATCACAAAAAAGGGTGTCGTAGTGCGAAAATCGTTGGTCCGATGGGGCTAAAACTTGAAATTTCAGCTTTTTCAGCCTCAATTACCCCATACACCAAATTTGAGCCAATCTGAAGAGGGTCAGGTTTAACCCATTGGGTGATCTGACATGTACATTGCTAGTCTGGTATACTCTTATGAAATAATAAAACTGACCTTTTCTTTCAAAGGCTGCCATGGTCACAAGATGCACAGCTACTTTTAGTCTCTTCCAATCATTATTTTGTAGGCACAAAACGGCACTTTTTGATCTGCATATAGCTTAAATCCCCTCTCCCCAAATGTAGTTGTTCTAGAAATGCGCCTTGTGGTGGACTGAATATTTTCCAAAGTGTAGTGAATTTATTGCTTGTTCACAAAATAAATTTCTTTGATTCATTGACAGGAATGAATCCATTTTTTCTAGTGAGCACAGACATGGCCACTTTAAAGCTGAATATAATTGAATGAATGACTCCACTAAGTTTGAAAAAAATTAACAATGAAGCACAGATGCCTTCTTGTTCATCTTTACATGCTCAGCCCCAAAACTTTTCCCTCACCCAAATGTGACTAGAGCTCGTGATGTTCCTGTGAGAAATACATGCCTGCTTTCTTTTGCAAGTTGTAATTCAGTCATATGGGAAGTACATTGTAAGCCTTTATGTGCTGTAACAGTTATGTCCGTGTAATCTTCCTTTTCTTGAAACCATTTCTGATGGCGGAATCCTCTCCTTGTGTTGTCTATATCATAATAAACCCACCCTTAAAGACACTGTCTTGCCAAGTGTGTCTGCTCTGGATCTGTCACTAGTACGTCAGGCCTCATGACACTTTCACTCAAATTTGTCGTAAGTCTGTTTTTTGAAAGTGTTGAAATGGATCTTCTTTATTACAGATGACCCACAAAACGGATTTCATCTTGGAGCACTGTGTCCATGTTTCCCACTTAAGGACAAACAATGCACACTTTGGTTGTCTCTTTAAGGGCCTTTGCACGTATTATATTCAAAAATGGCTGTTGTGTCTGTGATACCTTTTCTCTGACAAAAAAAGGCAGTAAATGTACAATAGTCGAGAATCAAGGTCTAATTGAGCAGAAAAAGAGCTTTCTAATGGTACATAATACATGTACATTGTACAAATGGTTACAATAGATGGTATGTCTTTAATGCTGTAAAAAAATGTTGCAGCGTTGTATGGTACTTGAAAGAATATTATCTTGGAAAGCATTGACTTGCAAAAGATGTGGCGACTTGACCCCCATTTTGCTGGATCAGGTCAGGTCTGCATGGAGATATCTGATTGCACTGATCTGCCACAGGGTTTCAGGGTGTGAGGCTGCCTCTTCTTGTCCAACCAGCTCGAGCAGACGGATGAATGCGTGGGCGTCCAGTGAGTGGGTGTACGGTAGTGTTTATGCAGTCTGAGGGGGGAAAGGGAATAGAAGGGAGGGAAAAGAAGAAAGGAAAAAAAAGGGCTTAGGATATTATTGAAAACCTGTCTGGCAGTTTCCTCTTAGAGATTACACATGTATGTACGAGGAGATGGGCTTGGGTGGTAATTGCAGGCTGCATTTTGTTCTTTTGTGGTGTGTGAAGGAACTGACAAACGGGGATGATTTTTTTGGGGCGGACACTGATGGAATATGGAATGAGACTGTCCGGGCCTATAACACAGCAGATGTTGGGGACGTGTAAGTACTGCATTGTTGTTGTATCCTAGGTGTCTGGACTCGCTGCTCTTGTACATGTGTTTATAGGAGTAGGATGTCGATAGCCATCTTTGAATGGCGGCTGATGGGTTGATGTCAGATAGCTTAAACTGCCACCTTATCTACTGATACTTTGCATGTATTATGTCATCACCATTGGTATATAAATGGATGTACTGGGTATATTCACCATCAGATTACCTTATTTGAGGCAGTCTTTTCATGGCTGCAGATTTGTGTAAATTGTGCATGATTAGGGAGTGTCATTTGTTCAGCATACAATGTATTTTACAGGGTGATTGAACGGAAAGCATTTACATTTATTTAGGACACGTTGCATGAAAATGTGGTGAAGACAGATTTGAAACAATAAAAATGTGAACTCATGAAGAGAGTTCTATTCAGTTGGTTGTGTTGAGTGTACATGAAGTGTTTACTGTGTGTGCATTCTGAATTGTTTTTAATAAAACAATTATTTTAATAAAACAGTTGGTAAAAACAAAAACAGAAACCTCTTCATGCTTTTCATTGTGACACATGCAAACAAATACAAACAAATTATTTTAATAAAAACTTTAAAAAAGATATAATGCTTTGATTATGTTTTTGCAAAAAGATCAAAGAGATCAGTTTGATTTAGTGTGTCTTTGGTTTTCCAATTAAGCCTAACCTCACCTAAAGCTACAAAATACTACTAGTAGTAAACTGTAGTATGCAGTACTCTTTAACACCGACATGTTATAAATCTTGTAGTATTGTACTTTACCCAAAATGAATGACTAGGACGTTGGGATGGAGGTGGCTTTTCCAAAATTGGCTGAAACAAATCAATCAACATTGGCCCCTATTAGTATTAATCATTCAAAATCCACTGTGAGATTTTGGAGGATTTTGTAGGATTGATGAGAGGAGAGGCTAGTTGCTATTACTTTAAATGGGGCTTGATGTCCATGAAAAGTTTGAAGGACAACAAATGTACCATTGGGTTATACTGCACAGTGATGGATTTGAAGGATTTGGGAAGGTTCCTGACATGAATGCCATGGAGTTGGGGATAAAACAAATTGACAAGCTCCAATGAAAATAGATTCCAATGTGATTCGTAAAAGCCCTGGTTAACATTGGCCCCTGTCATGCCCCACCCAACTTGGTTCCTCCAGTTACATGTAGGGTGTTTGCATGAGACATGGCTTTCCACCTGTTCCCACCAATATACTCTAGCTGTACCTAAATGTAGAATGAAAAGCTATACCAATAGCTTTTTCCCTTGTTCTGTATCCTGGTGCATGTTTCCCTTTATCTTATGATCTTTCCTGCTTCAAGAGGAATCTCAGTTTCCCTTCAGAATTGTATATTCTTTTTTCTTTTTGTAGCTCCGTACCTGGGGTGTTGTTCAGGGGAAACTTGCATTAAAAAACAAACCATATTCCTCCAACCTCCATTGACCTGAGCAATGACCTGCTCTGGCAGTCTGTCACTTCTTAAAAATGGCGATAATGCTGATTTAATTTGATTTGGCATCACTTAGACATTATCTCATTCCTAAATCCGCTGCAAGCATAGACCAACTCGGAAGCTTTTCATTTCCATGTGATGGATAGTCATCGTTGGCCATGATTATCTTATCGCACATTCTACAACGTAGCTCAACTCCGAAGCTCATTATTAATGTTCACCAGTTCTTGCTCTCCCTTTCTCTCTTTCTCCGTCTTCCTTTCTAGAAACTCCAGCTGGTCCGTAAGGTTGCCCTGCGACTCCTTCAAGTCCTTGGTTTCCTACAGCAAGAAAATGTTATCCATGCTGACCTCAAGCCAGAGAATGTACTCTGTCGGACCGGTGAGTTATCTGCCAATATTCAAAGTGTGTTGATCCTTAACAAGGGGCATCAAGCCCCCATGTAAACATAAAGGTGGATGGGATTAATTCCGCAAAATCCTCCCAAACCTTTCTCTGGATTCTGTAGGAACTAGAAGGCAGGGGTGAGATTTCTCCGGATTTTTCCTGATTCCAGGATTTTTAGTGAGACATCTTCCAGATTTCCCGGATGATTTTTGGATGATTTACTAAAATGACATCTGCAACCTGAAAGGGGTCTACTTTTCATTCTGATGACCCTATTTTTTTGCAATTTTGAACCGTATCTTTTGGTAGGAAATGCAGTTTTCTTATGCATTCTTCAGCAACGCCATACAAATTAAATGCCTGCGGATGTTTCGTGCATTTTTTATTTTTCTCAAATCTCACACCTGGGAAGAACTAAAACATCACCATGCTGACCTCAATCAGAGAATGTACATGTATATTGTCAGTCTGGTGAGTATCTTCAGATAGTACAGCCACTATATATCGACTGACATCGTGGTGGCTGCTGTACCAGAAAGGTATGTCCAGCAGCAGCATAAAGTGTGGTGAAGAATATGACAAAGTCTCCTCAATGGATGCATTTTCAGCATTGACGTTAACTGAGCAATGTGTTACATTGGTACATGTACTGCCTTCCTCCTCCCCCCAAATCTCTGAAGTGAAGCCCATTGCTGCATTCTCTGCAATTTCTTTTTCAACCAACTTGCAACATTTTGAACCTGGATGGCCTCATTGTGACACTTTTCCCCATGCCAAAACCAACCAGTTTGAGCCTGAAACTCGGCTTTCCGTCTGTTCCCACTAATACACTCTAGCTCCCCCTAGATGTAGAACGAAAAGCTATCTGTAGTGGAATTCTTTTACCTGGTGCATGTTTCCCATTGTATGATCTTCCATGCTTCAAGAAGAATATTAATTCCTACATGTACCTCTTGTATATGTAACTCTTTTTCTTTTTGTAGCTCTGCACCTCGATTGGCTTTGAACCTTGTTCGGGGCGAACATAAAAGACCCTTGGCTGTTATTAAATTTAGTAGGAGTGCAGCTAGGGTCCAACTTGCGGGGGGGGGGGGGGGGGGGGGTAGACATTTCTCCTAAATGGCACTTTATCATGGGCTCAATTTTTTTTTGCAACTGTATTTATCAGTGGGGTGGGAGAGAGACAGGCTGACATTGGCCATAGCTGTAGGGGGGGGGGGGGGGGCATGTGCCTCCCATACCCCCACCCCTATTGCAGTGATGAAACATGTTGAGATATTTGTATCAAACGCTAGATATAAGCACCACATTATTGTTATTATTATAACTAAACACAGTGTCTTGAAAACTGTTCAGCTTTGCTGACAGAACTGATTCCACTGTGATGAGCATCTTGAGCAGGTGGTTGTATTGATGTACAGTAGATACTATAAATAGCCCCAAAAGAATAGGGGAAATCTATTAAATATGAATGGAAGTATATCCACTTGGTCCAAGCTATCAAAATTGTATGTGGACCTGTGTCTGTGTACACTTGCTTAATTGCTGTGTACGTGCACCGTATATATCTCCGAGGACAAGAGAAGACAGGAAACCAAATTGTTTTAACTTATTTATTAACTACACCATCTTAGTGGTATGTGGTGAAAATTGCGTCAAATTAAAAATGGCATCGGTTGAAAGAAAAAATGCAAAAAGACATTGTCCAGACGAAAGTCTATAGATAGGAGTCATGTATGCTGCAAAAATCGATACTCATAGGTCCACTCAAGATGGAAGTAATAAGTATTCACTAACCCGGGAAGAAACAAAAGCACAACATAACAAACACTTTAACTGTTCTTTTGTGTCAAATATTATTTACTGCAAACACTTATTTTTTTATTGACAGAGGAGATGACTGATCAATGTAGGCCTAATTTATACATTTATTGGAGTTTGACTGGTTTGTGCTCGCGGTGCTAAAATGTATTTTGTTTACCAAATTCCATTGACTTGCATGTGGACAAACTGGTTTTAGACCATTCTTTAAAATATCGACGGCATTTCTTTATTTTATCTTTTTTTTAAACACAATTTGCACCATATAAAACAAAAACGTTGTAGTTGATAAATATGTTAAAACAATTTGACCATGATTCCCCAATTCCGAGATATTTTCATTAAAAAGTCTGTAGGTTTTTTTTAACCACACTGTAGAATGACCCATGTGCATTGCGCTACAGTTTACCCTTTGAAATAAATTGACCTACATGTACGTGTACATGTATCACCATTCATACGCAATAGCCATCTGTCACGTTTTATTTTTAATCATGTGACCAATAGAACCTATTAAGATAAACGACCCAATTCCAAAATGCGACAACCAATACGAAATGCATCATGAATAATGCAATATGTATTAAAGGATTTGTTTTGAATTAAGAGAAGATGTGGAAGGAAATGTCAGCTTTAGTCGTGGGATAAAAACAACAGAAAACGATTATTCCTGGGAAAACACACACACAATCAGGTAGGGACTGAAAACCCAATCTGCATTATAGTGCACCTGGACAGGATTTGAACCGGGGTCACCAGAGGTGGAAGGTGAAGAAATAACCACTAAAGCCGCGTTCGCATTGGACTAATTATTGTCAAAAGTTACCGTACGTGATTGTTAACATTCCACTGTGGTTATTCTTGCGTGCGTCCGCACTTGGATTACACGGCTTGCTGAAAGTCCTTGGCCAAATAAACTAACGCGCTAAATTTACACGCATTTCATTGTGTATGCCAACGTAGAGGCGCGGCATGCATTGATCTGCAGACGGCATGTCATCAAAATGTAGGTTTTACTTTACTGTGGCTGTCTGCATTGGACTTTTCAGCGACGTAAAACCTACCACGTAACTTTTCCGCTACTCGCTTGGGCCTGTCCAATGCGGACACAGCTTATGCCAACCTGACTACTCATTATTTCTCTTCAAGTGTTGAGTAAATATATTGCAGATTTGCTGCTGATTCTGCCCAAATAAGTCACCGGAATACAGTAAAATCACGATAATTCCAAGCTCAAGGGAATGGGCAAAATATTCATGATATCCGGAATTCGACTTAAGCGAGGTCCCAATATTTTCAACGGTCCTATCATCTACGGGTACACATATGTATATGTGTATGTACATGGATGGCTCCAATGCAACTCGCTATGCCAGGCTATAGACACCTTATTTGAAACAATTTCCTATATCAATTTCCCATTTAAAAATCATCACTTTACTAATTTTTTATATTGTTCTTACCTAAAAGTATCTATGGACAGACAGCTTGAAAGCCAGGCATGTGCGGCATCCTCAAAGGTTTTCAATGCGGTCATTTGGACACCACAAAGAGCCAGCAATTGCAGCCAATGGGCAAACTGTATAGCGATCAGGCTAGAACGAAAACAAGGATTGGTTGCGGTTACGGTTGATTGTTATGCTTAATGTATGACCAAATCGATCTCAGTGGCACGTGCACACTGTCTACGTCTTAAAAAGACAAAGGCGATAGCAATTATGACTCATGAAATTTTTTTTTCGCTTTGGTTGACACTTCTTTGTGGCTTTTTTGACAGCGGTTTCTTTTAGACTGGCTAGAAAAAAATTCGAGTTAAACGGATTCACCAGTGCCGTCAATTCGTGTTACGGGAGTATTTATGTACACAATATCCTATTCTTTTGCCGGGAATAGCTTCCAGATAAGCGGAGATTTGAGGGAAAGAGTTCCATATCCGGCCATCACTTTAGACCTTGTGCACAAAGTCTATGGGCCATGACAGAAAAAGTCAAAGTATTTTCAAAGAATAAGTTGACATTTTTTCCCTCCTAAATTTGTGTTTCTTCATTAGATTTACACTTTTTGGTAGTTTTTAAGTCATATTTAGGGAAAATAAGTGATGGCCGGATACTCTTTCCAATTTGAGTTATCCGAGTTTGACTTATCGCGTATATGCACCGGTCACCTACATTATATAATTCACTTCAACTGTATTTTCAAAGTAAAGTTCAGATCTTTTTCTTGAAAGCTCTGTGCCGTTATAACAAATCCCCACCACCTATCTAAAATTCATACACAGACTAAGTATTAAAGCACTATTTTTAGCAAACATTTATAAAATCCTTAGTGGAAAAAAAAACAGTTTGGGTTTGAAAATCAAAAGTTTTGTGACTTTTTGGGTGACCTTTTGCTGGCTTTATATTTATCCGTACCTCTTATCTGTGATGAATCGAGTACAATAATGGCCACAATAAACCAAGGCTTAAGTTATAGCTTCTATAGCTTGCGGGTTGGATTTTCCCAAAGTGCAGATAGCTTAATACTGGACTCAACTAAAAATATGATAGATGTATCTATTCTCATGCATGAGACAAGTGAAAGAACTGAAAATGAGTATTTATGTGGGATTTGCAAAGGACTTGGCACTTCTTCAGCCTGGTTCCCAGGCAGGACAGCCCTTAAACCCCTTGAGTACGGTTATTTATAATGAGGCACCGGGGCGGCTTGTGCAGCCAAACGAAATGGACACAAGAGGCTTGTGCAGCCAAGCGTAACATACACAATAATCCAACAATGGATTGAAACTGCAGAGATTGCGTGTATAGACGTCATCCGGCCTGGTGGTAATTTTTTTTGCCATGTATAGACGTCATCCAGCTTCAAAGGGTTAACCCCTTGCGTACGGATGCCGCAAATGTGTGCAAAAAAAACAGTGCTACCAGGCCGGATGACGCAATTGTCCGCCGTTTGTGCAGTTTCAATCCATTGTTAGATTAAACAGTGCCACCAGGCCGGATGACAACATTGGCCGCTGTTTGTGCAGTTTCAATCCATTGTTGGATTATTGTGTATAGGTTACGCTTGAATGCACAAACACATTGTAGCGGTTCGCTTGGCTGCCATAACCGCCGCTGCACCCCGACGTCTCCCGTAAAATACCGTACTCAAGGGGTTAAGGAAAACACTTTTCGTTTGTAAACAAAGTATCTTTCAAAGTAAAGGTAAGCAATAGGAAGCTCACAAGCTTGCTAAGAAGTTGGAGCTCTTGTTTAATACAGGTGAAAGTGGTTGGCTATTGCATATATCTGTGCTCAACGTCACAGGCTCTGATTGGCTGTTATATAATTTAGCTTTCGAATGGTATTGAGTGACTGGTGAAAAGTGACATCATGCAGCGCACCTTTTGGGTGTGTTTGAGCGTGTTGCCCATGTTACACGAACGGCAGGAGTATGACCCGAGGGTAACTGAGAGTATACTCCCGCTCAGACCGAGAGTATACTCCTGCACCGGAGGTGTCGTCACGTGATTGTTTCCACTTAACATTTTAAGATGGCAGAAAATAAACATTTTGGACTTTTTCGATTGTTGAACTGATCTTTGGATTATACAATGTACATTTTGTATATTGTCATAAATATGATACAAAATGTTAAGCTTATGATCAATACTACAATTGTATTAAGTGGATACCTTGACCGTTCGCGCGACGCGGTTCGAGAGTAATGCGCCTACAATATTTTCCTGCACCCGCGAGTATCAAGAGTAACACGCTCGAATGCACCCTTTGTGTCATACTAAGTAATCCAATCTATTCTTATACATGTACCCATGGGAATGCATTGTACATGTACATGTATACATAAGTTCATTGTAGTGACATGCTTTTCTCTGCTGTGCTGTAGATGGAGGAAATTGTAATTTTTGTTAAATGTGCTGTGTCTGTGCATTTATTGGTGTGGTGCCCCAAAAAATCAATTTGTAAATTGAATTGCTCATTTGTTAGCATTAGATAGGTTGTGAGTTTTCCAATGAGACATTCTACCCAAAAATTGGCCCCTGATAAGTAACAGATGTAATAAGTGTCAAATTTGGAATAGGAGTAGGCCGCTTATGATTCTTGAAGTGTATAGGCTCCGTGCGCCATCAAAAGAGGGCGCTGTCCACATAGCAACCTCACTTCCATGGGGAGTACGTCGCTGGTATTACGCAAAGCGCTCCTCGTTCATTTGATACTCGTATACCAGTGGGATTGCTTTGTCTGTTTGCCGACTCTCGATAATTGCTTTTTCAATAAGAATATCACAGCGGGAACCAGACACTTAAATTGAAGTCAGGTAAGATGGCGTCGATATTGACCCCCCCAACTCGCCTTTTCTTTCCGGTGAGGGGGTAATTGTGCAAACTGTATAGCGATCAGGCTAGAACGAAAACAAGGATTGGTTGCGGTTACGGTTGATTGTTATGCTTAATGTATGACCAAATCGATCTCAGTGGCACGTGCACACTGTCTACGTCTTAAAAAGACAAAGGCGATAGCAATTATGACTCATGAAATTTTTTTTTCGCTTTGGTTGACACTTCTTTGTGGCTTTTTTGACAGCGGTTTCTTTTAGACTGGCTAGAAAAAAATTCGAGTTAAACGGATTCACCAGTGCCGTCAATTCGTGTTACGGGAGTATTTATGTACACAATATCCTATTCTTTTGCCGGGAATAGCTTCCAGATAAGCGGAGATTTGAGGGAAAGAGTTCCATATCCGGCCATCACTTTAGACCTTGTGCACAAAGTCTATGGGCCATGACAGAAAAAGTCAAAGTATTTTCAAAGAATAAGTTGACATTTTTTCCCTCCTAAATTTGTGTTTCTTCATTAGATTTACACTTTTTGGTAGTTTTTAAGTCATATTTAGGGAAAATAAGTGATGGCCGGATACTCTTTCCAATTTGAGTTATCCGAGTTTGACTTATCGCGTATATGCACCGGTCACCTACATTATATAATTCACTTCAACTGTATTTTCAAAGTAAAGTTCAGATCTTTTTCTTGAAAGCTCTGTGCCGTTATAACAAATCCCCACCACCTATCTAAAATTCATACACAGACTAAGTATTAAAGCACTATTTTTAGCAAACATTTATAAAATCCTTAGTGGAAAAAAAAACAGTTTGGGTTTGAAAATCAAAAGTTTTGTGACTTTTTGGGTGACCTTTTGCTGGCTTTATATTTATCCGTACCTCTTATCTGTGATGAATCGAGTACAATAATGGCCACAATAAACCAAGGCTTAAGTTATAGCTTCTATAGCTTGCGGGTTGGATTTTCCCAAAGTGCAGATAGCTTAATACTGGACTCAACTAAAAATATGATAGATGTATCTATTCTCATGCATGAGACAAGTGAAAGAACTGAAAATGAGTATTTATGTGGGATTTGCAAAGGACTTGGCACTTCTTCAGCCTGGTTCCCAGGCAGGACAGCCCTTAAACCCCTTGAGTACGGTTATTTATAATGAGGCACCGGGGCGGCTTGTGCAGCCAAACGAAATGGACACAAGAGGCTTGTGCAGCCAAGCGTAACATACACAATAATCCAACAATGGATTGAAACTGCAGAGATTGCGTGTATAGACGTCATCCGGCCTGGTGGTAATTTTTTTTGCCGTGTATAGACGTCATCCAGCTTCAAAGGGTTAACCCCTTGCGTACGGATGCCGCAAATGTGTGCAAAAAAAACAGTGCTACCAGGCCGGATGACGCAATTGTCCGCCGTTTGTGCAGTTTCAATCCATTGTTAGATTAAACAGTGCCACCAGGCCGGATGACAACATTGGCCGCTGTTTGTGCAGTTTCAATCCATTGTTGGATTATTGTGTATAGGTTACGCTTGAATGCACAAACACATTGTAGCGGTTCGCTTGGCTGCCATAACCGCCGCTGCACCCCGACGTCTCCCGTAAAATACCGTACTCAAGGGGTTAAGGAAAACACTTTTCGTTTGTAAACAAAGTATCTTTCAAAGTAAAGGTAAGCAATAGGAAGCTCACAAGCTTGCTAAGAAGTTGGAGCTCTTGTTTAATACAGGTGAAAGTGGTTGGCTATTGCATATATCTGTGCTCAACGTCACAGGCTCTGATTGGCTGTTATATAATTTAGCTTTCGAATGGTATTGAGTGACTGGTGAAAAGTGACATCATGCAGCGCACCTTTTGGGTGTGTTTGAGCGTGTTGCCCATGTTACACGAACGGCAGGAGTATGACCCGAGGGTAACTGAGAGTATACTCCCGCTCAGACCGAGAGTATACTCCTGCACCGGAGGTGTCGTCACGTGATTGTTTCCACTTAACATTTTAAGATGGCAGAAAATAAACATTTTGGACTTTTTCGATTGTTGAACTGATCTTTGGATTATACAATGTACATTTTGTATATTGTCATAAATATGATACAAAATGTTAAGCTTATGATCAATACTACAATTGTATTAAGTGGATACCTTGACCGTTCGCGCGACGCGGTTCGAGAGTAATGCGCCTACAATATTTTCCTGCACCCGCGAGTATCAAGAGTAACACGCTCGAATGCACCCTTTGTGTCATACTAAGTAATCCAATCTATTCTTATACATGTACCCATGGGAATGCATTGTACATGTACATGTATACATAAGTTCATTGTAGTGACATGCTTTTCTCTGCTGTGCTGTAGATGGAGGAAATTGTAATTTTTGTTAAATGTGCTGTGTCTGTGCATTTATTGGTGTGGTGCCCCAAAAAATCAATTTGTAAATTGAATTGCTCATTTGTTAGCATTAGATAGGTTGTGAGTTTTCCAATGAGACATTCTACCCAAAAATTGGCCCCTGATAAGTAACAGATGTAATAAGTGTCAAATTTGGAATAGGAGTAGGCCGCTTATGATTCTTGAAGTGTATAGGCTCCGTGCGCCATCAAAAGAGGGCGCTGTCCACATAGCAACCTCACTTCCATGGGGAGTACGTCGCTGGTATTACGCAAAGCGCTCCTCGTTCATTTGATACTCGTATACCAGTGGGATTGCTTTGTCTGTTTGCCGACTCTCGATAATTGCTTTTTCAATAAGAATATCACAGCGGGAACCAGACACTTAAATTGAAGTCAGGTAAGATGGCGTCGATATTGACCCCCCCAACTCGCCTTTTCTTTCCGGTGAGGGGGTAATTGTGCACGGAGCCCATAGGGCAATGTTTGTTGCAAAGCATACAATGAAATAGAAGACCCAAATTAAGTTCAGAGTGCAGTAAGTAATTTTTGTTTATTCAAAAATACTATTTTCTTCCAGGGAAATCCATTCAATAAAATGTTCAGTCAGAGCATCTGAAGAGCAGCTTTAACACCCTAACTCCCTAGGTGGTGTGAAATATCGTATTGAAACTGGAGGATTCAGGACTGTCGGGGTTAAAGAATCTCTAAAGTCAATTTGTATCAGTAAGGCAGATTATGACTTATTCCACCAAATAGTTGTTTTAAACTACCTCCTGTACTTAAGGCTGCCTCTCTTTGGACTCCTCCCCAGGGTCTGTCAACCTCATCCCATCTGCGTTTGTATCCGGGACATCTTTTCATTCACAAGATGACATGCAAGAGAGTTAGGCCCGGGGCAGTCGGGGGGGCAAGCTGCACTTTTACTCAATGGTTGTCTTAAAGTCACCGCACTTTCCCTTCCCGAAGTATGTGCACCCATTATATCTGAAAGCATTTTTAAAATTGCATTTCACAATTACTAATAAGTCTTGACTGTTTTTGTTCCTTCCCGGTTGGGTAACAAACCAGATCTGATGAACAAGTCCTTCAGTAATTGCCGAAAACATTTAAAAAGCAGCCCATTAATACTGTGGGAAAAAGAGGGGGAAAAAATCTACAACCACCACCCAAGTACAGTGTCTTTGTACTTTGAAGATTTGGATGCGAGCACTGTGGGGGTCACTGTACTTTCTGGCACTGTCTGATTAGACCATCTATGGGTAGTCTAATATAGTGCATGACCCCTTGTCGGATGGCAGATGATCAGTTACCCACCCTTGTTTCAGTCTTATCAATTTGAACACGTCCTTCAGAGTCTTGCAATTTTAATAAGCACTTAGGAGATCACCAAGTCAGAAGCCGAGAAAGGAGGACCTTTGATTTTTTGTGCCCGTGGTAAATCAAGTTATCTAGTCAATCTGCACTTGACTTACATGTACCAAGTTGTCGAGAGGACCTCTCATACTGGATTTTGAAATGATGTTATATAGCCGTACATGTATGAACTTTGACGGTTAGCAGAAATGTTTTTTAACTATTTGCAAATTTTTTAGCTAAAAACTTAGCAGTGTTTCATGGCATGGAGGTTTCGATTGATCAAGATTTTAAGCAAATTCTGTTTGTAAATTAAGTGGGCTTTTATTGTGCTACATGTATGTAGGCCTATGTGCTTAATTATGTATACCATGAAATGGACAAAGGTTCCAACAGCAGAGCAAATGACCCTGGACTTTTGAAACATGTTTAAAACAAGTTCCCCCACTCAAAAACGCAACCACACCCCAACACACGCAAGTGTGTACACACCTTCAATCGGGAACCTCCTATTGTCTTCCTATTGTTCATACTTCAACTTTTTGGCAAGGACCCTCATTGGTTTTGTACACGATTTTCAACCAGGGACCCTTTTGGCCTCTCTTGTTAAACGTCCCCTATTGAATGCAAAAACAAACCCACATCCACAATTATTTTTTTATATAAAAAAAGTATATATATAATACCTAATATTACAGATTAATAAGCAAGAGTTGATTTCCAATTTCTCAATTCACCATCATGTGCCAACCAGTTACTTTTGATATATACCATGATGTACATGGTGATGTATGGGAAACAAACATCACCCAAGGTCACATAACTATTGCATGGGGTCACGGAACTATTACACAGGGTTAGTAAACTGTCACAGGTTAAATGGAACTATTGCACAGCCTGGAGTCAGCAAGCTTTGCAGTGTACAGTTTGACAGTTGTTACATTGCTTGTTCGCCCAGGTTCCAGAAATTACATATAATGGCAATTGAATATATACAGGGTAGAGTAAAACAAAACAATTTCCGGTGGACTGTCAATATTATAGTATTACTTTAACAGTTTTTAGACATACATGTATTTTTTTATTTATTAATTTTTTTTTTCACTGTTGACAGGAGAAGATATACACGTGTCTTCTCTCCTTCCTCCCTCCCTGCTATCCTATTCAAATTTATGCTGTAGCCCGACAATAGATCCTAAAACTTGAAGGATATTTATAATTAGGAACAACAATTGAGAGTTTAGTAGTAAAGAAGGAGGAAAATATATTTTGGTGCTTATCCCCCCCCCCCCCCACCCACTAGCCTCCAGGAATCAAACCTGAGATCAGTCCCTAGAGTTTCGTAAATACAAAGCGAGCGACACCATCACGATTGCTAAGTGTCAGAAAACACCTCATGCATGATGTGTATCGTTTCTCTGTGAAATCCTGCACATCAAGGTCAGATCCGTGGAGCGGGGAAGGGTTAATTTACCCTCCAGTCCCTTTGTTGTGGAGCCGATTGCTGTCCGCCGCTAATTACCAATATTGATGATATCCCATGGCTGGTTGCTCTCCTTTATTGCATGTTTTATGCTTCTATTCATGGAGCATCGAGGCAACTTTCTCATAAAAAAGTACAGTTTTTGTGATGAAGTGCATTCAAGCAATGGAGAAAGTGAGAAGTTGCCATCAGCCGCTAATGTGCGTGTGCGCCGAGGTGAAACTTGGAGGTGATACTTTGGAAATTTAAACTTCCTCGGGCTAGTAGCTTCAGGTATAGAATATCCATTGTTAAAGGTAATGCTGGCTAATTCATCAAACAAACTAAAAATTGACAATTGCAATGGATTGTAACAACTCATAGAATTTGGTTAATGAGCTTATTAATGAGCTTATTAATGACCTGGTTAATGACCTGGTCACTGGCCATGTTTATAGATTTCTGCTTTGCCGCTGGACAATGAACATTTTAAAAATGGAGTCCTAAAGGTCCATAGATCAAGAATTGTTTTTCACGGCCATAAATGAGAAAAGATGAATCTGTGACTTGTTTTGATATTAAATGAAATAAGTCACTGCATGGAAAACTCTTTGAGTGTTATCTGCTCAGTGCTCAACTCATGAGGGGGCTGTCTGGCCCAGCATTGAGAGGAAAACACAAGTACTCATGCCTGCGAATCAGTAGGGGTGATTCACAATAGAGGGCACCACCAAGCGATTGCACTAAAGAGGCCATTTTCAAACTGGTCAACAAGTTATCCACACCACCTCATTGATCCAAGGGTACTTTTTAAATATTATAGAATAGTAGATTTTGAAAAGAATTTGGAAGCTTGATAAAATATAAAGCAATCATGAACTACCCGGTGAAAAATGTCAAACTAATAAAAGTTTGTGTGATCATCATAGGAGGAAGTGTGTTGGTCTCACAAGCGGTGGAAGTTATCCCGCCTGGGTCTATAGCAGGGATGTAGTCAAGTCTATCACAAGTCCCTGCAAGTCCCTGTAAGTCCATCTCAAGCCCTCCAGCCCTAATTCCAATCACAAGCTATTCAAATGAGCTTTTACTTGTAACCGGCTTTATGAACTTCTGACTGGACTTGCGTAAGGACTCGCAGGGATTCGACTACAACTCTGGTCTGCAAGCCTGACAATTGGGATCATTTCTTTGATATCTATTGGGCGCAAAACAGAAAAATGGCACAAAACCTGCCCATGGGGACTTTTGCATTGTCACTGCCAGAAGGCTCAAGTACAGCAGTCGCTTCACGTATTTAGTAGCCCTACTCCAATTTAAAAAAAATGACAGATTATAAAATGTACATTTTTACAAATTACCAGCGAAGTACTGATTTATTTATGTGTATACCCCCAAATTTAAATCTGGTTGGTCAGGACCTGGCATCTTCCCTGGAACCCCTTCATGTCCGATGCTATATTACTTCATTGAGCTTTTTAAATCAATATTATCATGGAAGGTGTTCATCATTAGTTCCCCCGTCCAAACTTTCAAACACTCTACTCCCCCAGCTGTCTCATCACATCCTTTCACTGTTGTTGTTCCAAAGGCTGGTACTGTGAGATACTCTTAAAGTTTTTTCCCCTCTCGTACTGCCTTTCTTTGGAACTCTTTACCTGTAACCTGCTTCCCTTCCACCTATAATCTTTCACAATTCAAACGAAATGTCTTGATGTATTTTTTTATATAATGTGAGGGCCCCAAATGATCGGCTTCTGCTGGATGGGTTACCCTCATTAAAGATGGTTTTAAATAAATAAATAAATAAATAAATAAATAAATGTGAATAGATACCTTTGATCCATGTGATTTGTCTTTTCTTGTCTTTTGTAGCCCACACCTTGAGTAGCCTTTTGGCCTTGTTGGGTGATACCCAAAAAAAGTTAAAATGACCAGTTGACACAATTTTCCATGAATCACGCCCTCATTTTTGTGTTTATAGAGGCTAATGTAGACTTTTGCACCGACTGGGAAGCACAAAATGAGCAAGATGAAATGCGTAGACACTTGAAATAAGGAAAGACTAAAAGAAACCAATCAGGATCAAGTATTTTTTGTACCCAGACGTGGCCACTGCTGTGCCTATAATACAAATGTCGTAATCCCTTTTCTATACAGTCTTAGGCACAAGATTTTCCGTACATTTACTTTTTTCAACTTCAGTCCTGTCCTTTGAATATTGATATGTCAAAGTGAACTGTGCAAATTTGGTTAAAACTGATGAAATACCCGTAAACTTTATGCCTGCCCACGTATATCAGTTCATCCGATAACGGGCGCAGAGTCAAACATCGTAACAGCATTCTTTAATAAATCGGGCAGCAACCTGTATGACTGCCGGGTATGAACATTCACGCCACATCCGACTCTTGCCACCCCCCTTGATCTTCCCCTTCGTGATGGTTGGTTTTACTCTGTTGCCGAATTACAAGTGGGCATGATCAGGCATGCCCCCCGTACCTGTCACTGTGGGCCAATTACGCCTGATTTGGAGGATGTCGAGGGGGGTAGGGAGTGTTCTCGAGTTGCCGAACGTGCCTTGGCCGCCACTGCCTGGAATTACCTCATAACATGCTAGTCATGTTTGCCTGCGTGTGTGTACTCGTTCCATATGAGTAGCTCATATTGGCTGATCCAGGCGAGCATTTTCATTCTACCACACAGGTTACAGCTGGCAGTGAAGCTTGCGGAATCTGACAGTCATTATGTTATTACATGCATGGATGAAATGAAACTCTGAATTATCAAGATTTTTTTTCTTTAGGTGTTTGCCTTTTAGCCTGATGAGATTATGCAATGCGCGGATAATGTTTCAGTGGTTATGCGGAAATTGCT
The DNA here is from genome assembly GCA_037893225.1 of Hippasteria phrygiana. Lineage (NCBI taxonomy): Eukaryota > Metazoa > Echinodermata > Asteroidea > Valvatida > Goniasteridae > Hippasteria > Hippasteria phrygiana. The sequence continues at coordinate 835,339 of JAZGUH010000092.1, forward strand.
TTCCAATAGCCGACTTGGACTTGCAGAATTAAAGATGCGGAAACCCCGGGGTAGCTTGAGATGCAACGCCCACAGTAAAGCAGGTTTTTTTTTTTTTACAGGGAACCTCACGTTTCATGGCACCCAAACACCGTTAAACCTCAAGATGAACCTTGAGTTATCATCTCTTTCATTTTGCATTTCCCCTTTACTATGGCCATACGTATTGTTGGTGCCTTAAGAGCCTACTTTATTGAACTGAGCTCTGAGCCCAATTGCCTGGATTCTGCAATTCTGTGCTAACTGAGCTACATGTAGCAAAGAAATTTGGGGCTAACCCCCGTAAGTACAGAATCCTTATTAGTTACGTGATAAGTATCGTTGATGCTAAGAGCCTACCTGATTGGCTTGAGGTCTGGTGCCAACAGGAGATCTTTAGGGAGAAAATTGTGATTGCTGGATACATATCATAATTCATTTGTTCAAGTCTCATTATTGTGTGCATACCAAACAAGGAGAATAGTTTCTCCAACTGACATTTCTCATTTCTAGAACTATAACCACCTCTAAATAGACCAGGGTAACAAGCTGTGTCCATTACTGTGTCCAAGAAACAACCTGTGTCCATTACAAGTGAAATTTAAACAGTAAGTTCAATATCATTTACACGTATGTATAGTCTCCCTAAACTTCTTTTCACATTGCCTCACAATGCAGGAGAAATCATGTATAATATGTAGATTTCAAAATGTCTATGGGAACATGCCCTGGACTTCCCTAGCAGGACCATACCTGTTGCATGTGCAGGTTGACACTTTCCGTTCATATCTGCCCCCTCCGATCCTCCCAAACCAAACTTAGCTCCGCCCCAAGCATGTAATAAAGGTTATGAACTGCAATCCAGGTGAAATGCGCCTGCCTTCCCACTTCCTCCCTCCTTTATACCTCACCTGGGAGAACTTTTGCTGCAAAGGAAATTCTCTCCTAGCTGTACTAATTCAAAAGGTCATTCACTAGTGCATTAGGAAACTGACAACCAAACAATGTGCACCAAATTCCCTAATTAACCATCCTTTGTCTTTAATAGCATGTATGCACTAATCAGACCTGGGCCCAATTTCATAGCGCTGCTTAACTGTAAGCAGAAAAGTTGTGCTAACTACATGTATAGCAGGAAAATCTCCTTAAGAGTTAGCGTATTTCATGGCCAAGTCGAGCTAACGCTTGCGCATGCATGGAGATTTATATTGTTGCATCACTAGTTTAGGCAAATCCTGTTTCAAAGTTAGCGGGCTCTTCGCTGTGCTTACTGCTTACAGTCTCTATGAAATGGGCTAGGGTTCCATTAAGAGAAAATCGTGTGTTAAGCAGCGCTATGAAATTGGGCCCTAGTTCGGCACACGTAAGTATGCTGTCCCATATATGTCGTCCTTCGGCTTTTGAGATGAATTCAAAGAGATCCATTCCACTGAGGAGGACTTGGGAATCCAGATCTAATGATGAGGACCTGATTAAGGACTTTCCAGTTAACAGTTAATTGGATCATGTAATGTGGAGTATTAAGGCCAGAGAGGGGGAGCCACTGTACGGTCAGTGACCTGGTATCAATTCAGGTACTACAACTCTTGACAAGTATTGGCTGTCAAAGCAGGTGGGGTTCTAGACCAAAAATTGGGTTGGAGGTTGCAGGAAAAATTCTTACAATTTTAGCAATTTCTATATGTAGGGAAAAACTGTTTGATTTTACAATGCTTGTGTGTGTGGAGGGACTGGCTGGCACCATTGTGGCCTAGTGGTGATATTACAGATTGTTGGTTCGTGCCCAACGGAGGGGTCTTTGTGCTTGTGTCCTTGAGCAAGACATTTTGTCGTATGTTGTTCCATCTCCACACAGGAGTAATTAGGGCAGTGGTGGTGTGGATTTGATAGCCCAGTGTGCTGAACTTGCAGATGGGGCTGCATAAATGTTTCAGGAAGTATTGATGGGCCTGATGAGCAGGGGTAATAATGCAGTGCCTTAAATGCCATGATTGGTTTGTACAGCTATTTAAGTTTTTCATGAAAGTCACCCAATACTATACTGAAACTCTGGGTAAAGGGCTACAAATGGGTGGTGGAGTTGGCCACATTTTAAGTTGCCAGCCTATACCCTTACAGTTTTCCTGGGCTTAGAAATAATTAGGAGATAAATCTATCTTCAACAGAAGTCAGAGAAATTATACCGATTCTTCAGACCTATAAACCCAGAACTTAATTAGTGTATACATCATAACTCCTACACACTCTGTAAAAAGTAAAACTTTGGCGATCTTTTTTTTTTGGGGGGGGGCCCTGAGGGGGGTTCAAATTTATTTGACTTGCCATGCTTTGCACTTTTCTCTCATCTCCACTCCAGCACCTGAAGTTGGTTGCACCTGAATTTTAATTCATTTCTACTCTAATTAGACCCTGTTGATTTGTTTAGAAGTCTCCAAGGATTCATTTTACTCCTTTTGGCATTTGGAATAAAATCAAAGGATCCTAATTTCTCGGGAAAGGCTTTGGGAAGTCGTTCCTAATGATGCAAGGTCTGATTGTAAAGGGGCACACGTGTTAGGAAACAATTGGATCAGCCGTGTTCTAGAAGGAGTGAATGGACTGAACGGACGATGAACCTAGACATCATCAGTTGTGTTGGTCCTTGATGGGAGCTTTGTTACTATAAATGTTGATTAAAAGCTATTTCAGTTTTTTTGTTTTTTTACTTTTAAATTGAACAATGAAAAATTACAAGACATTCTAATGACCTTATTTTTTTTCTTCAATTTTTAACTGCATTTTGTGGTAGAAAATGCAGTTATCTTATGTTTTTTTCAGCAACACCATACAAATTAAATGCCTCCAAATGGATTTTTCATTTTCCTGGTGTAAGTATTAAACTGGATAAATTTCAGATATTTCTGGATGTGTCTCTTGCATACGCTGCTGGGTGGTATGTATGCACTGGGATAGGAATGTGTGTAGTTAGTGCATTTATCTTGCTCGACCTTGCCTGTTAGTAGTGTTACACAGATATGCAAAATACAAGTACCTAAAACGTACCAAATTTTGAGCTTTCTATAGGTTTGTGCTCAAGCATGGATATGTGCAGCAGGCTTCACACAAGGGAATTGATGATGTACACTGTCCTTTCTCCTTGTGTTTATTTCCAAAAGCACAGGCTACGCTGATTAGTCAGTCTACTCACAATCATTTATATTTGAACAAAAAATGAGGTCTTTTCTTTCACTATTGTCATTGAGTAATTGGCTGTGCATCTAGGGATTTGACGAGATCTTTATCTGATGATGGAATCTACGTGGTTGATCTCCTGGGGTAGGACTGTTTGCACAGACTATTTTCTTTGCATCCTTGATGCTTCTGGGGCACTTATCCTGCTGTCAGCAAACTTGGACCCCATCCATCTGGGGGGGGGGGGGGGGAGGATAAAATGATAACGTGTCTTCTTGAGCTGTAAAATCTGACAACATCGTTCCTTTGGTTTGAATATGCTCGGGTGTTCAAATAGGGAGATTCAAACAGCCTGTCAGGTTGGAGGCAGTGGAAGTTTGAGACTTTTGAAGAGAGTAAATAAAGATTCCCCCCCCCCCTCTTCATTTGCTTATATAAGTGTCATATGCCTTTTCTCACTAGAGCCTCTCAGCCCAGGTTGAACATGGAGCCCCGCCAGGTTGAGTATCAAATATATTTGTTCAACCCGGCTTTCAACCCTGTGTCCTTTCACACTTGTTTTGAATTTGACCTGTCAAACTCATCCCTTCTCATTTCACACTTCTGTTTTCAAAATATCAACCTGGGCGAGAGTTTCAAATGAGGGTGGGAAATCTCGACCCTGGTGTGGAGTAGGGTTGAGTTTCACCCAGATTGACACCAATCTCGGGTTTTTTGAAGGCTTGATAAAGGGCCAGAAATTGTCAAGTGTGACATGTCACTTGCTTGCAAACCTGGTGCCAATTCTAAGATTTGTAAAGTGTGAAAAGGCCTAATGAGTTTCAGAAATCATGTTCAACTTGTGGTTGAGGTTCTGATTGACTTGATGTCCAGAGGGTTTATGATGAAGTGTTTTCTTGGTCAACAAAATGCCTGTGAGCCATTCAGATACTGGCTTGTCATTTTCAGTGGGATTTTTTTTTTTTTTTTTTCTTTTTCTGAGGAACTTAAATTCCAGATTGGACGGGTTCAAAAGAGGAACGCCTGTTGAATCATTACAAATCAAAAAGGTTTGGATCATCTGGTCAGAAATACTGTATACAGAATATTGTATGCAGGATTGTGTGCTCTATAACCTTGCATACTCTTTGTGAACCTGTGTACAAAAGATGTCTACAGGATGCAGGAATAGTGAACGGTTTGTGGACTTTAGAGGCATTTTAAGGTTAGGGGATAACGATAAAAGATTTGGGTTCACAGTGCGAGTAAAATCAGCTTTTTTTTCTTTGCTTTTCTTAACTACATGAAAACAAAGGAATGTCCACACTAGGTATGTAAGGTAAGTCTGAGTATGTAAATACCGGCAATCGTGGACTAGGCACAAAAGGGTTAGGGCATACAATGTAGACAAAGGGTCCACGATTGACCGAACATCTACGATTAAAATTTGTGTACAAAACATATGTACAAATAAAAGAGGGACAATAGGGAGTCCGCGATTGCCGGTATTTACACACTTGTGTGTGTGAGCGTGAAAGTGAATTATTTTACAAAATGGCCATGTCTACAATAAGCGTTTTGGTTAAGGTATAATATAGCTTTGGTAATGATACAAAATGATTAGTTTCAATCTGAAAGCTTGCTGTTTTTAATATGATACCAGTGCCAATGAGCAATATTTCCGTGGGTGTCGTCTTCGAGAAAATTGTATCTGAAAACCTCCAGCAGTGCTATGTGGCTGGTTTGACAGATCCAAATGAACTTGCGCAAAATCAGTCTTTCACTTTTCGGATTACTCTTATGACTGATGATTGAGTTCAACCTTTCACAGGATTGTTTCTTTTCCCCATGTATACGTTGAATCTTACAAAGTATGCAAACTGCCCACAACTGTTTTGTCGGGTTTTATTGTAATTAGGTCAGATTATACTACTCGTAGTAGCCCAATTTGATTTGATATTCACATGCAACCGAGTTCATCTATAACAAGTTCCTCTATTTGTTTCCAAACCTCTCTTCTTGCTTCTCAAGTTGCACACTCAATGGTTTTCAGCCACCAAGCAAAGCAACCGATTATTTCAGCACCTTCCAAGAGTTGCTATCAAGTCTCGATCAACCCATTCAAACAATCTGTGATGGAAGCATTCCGCTGTCATTGTTCATTCCCTCTAGCTTGCCAGCTGTCTTGTGATTGACCTGGGAGTGAATTGTGATTGACTTGATTACAACTCTGGTACCTTCTGATGTAAATGCAGTTGCGTGTCCAATCTGCCTCCCCCGCCCCCACATGAAAGTTGTGCTGTCTCTTCCCACCCCCACATGAAAGTTGTGCTGCCACCCCCCCCCCCCCCCCCCACATGAAAGTTGTGCTGTAAAATTAATTACTTAAATAAACTATTGGAAACAACCTTACAAACTTGCACTGCCAAAATGTTTTCTTATTTTTAGGGGAACAAACTTGCAAATAGGCTTAGAAACATAAGGTGATGACTGCAACTCCTATTGTACATCATTTATTAGTTCTCCACAGTACACTTCCCAGGTTCACATGTAACCACATCTAAGCCAGTAATCCACAGAAATTATCAAATTTAATACGATATCCCGCAATTAATGAACAACTCGGGGGAAAAAGCTTTGTCAAGCATAGCATCAAATTTCAGTAGCACGCAGGCACACTACGAGACTTGAAACCACACCGCTAGAGACAATTTAACACCTGAAAGGATACGTCACTGATTTGCCCGGTACCCATCCGCTATCCAGACCATTCCAGATGATTGCATTCCATTTCATACTGTTGCACAAAGCCTCCACACTTGGTTCGTAATCATCGTGCCTGCGATTCATGAGGGTATTCAACCTAACGATGAATGTTTGCACTTTATGCATTTGGTTGGCGTTATTGTAGGGTGGAAATGGAGGCCCATAGAACTCTTTACAACAGGCCTTGAATTTGGTAATTTTTAGGGCAAGGCCACTTTGGCCTTGAATGAAGCAAAATTATGGAGGTCCCCAAGGCCAGTAGGTAGGGCACCAAGGCCAAATAATATCTGCCGAACTGTACGGTTTACCCGGTGTGACATGTGATCACATGCCTCGCGCTCGCGATTGCTGGCGGTTTAGATGATGTGCAGCGAGATTTTAGGAACACTGATTGGGCTGGGATGACATCAAAATATTTATATATAATGTGTGTAAAAACAAATGAAATCAAGGCTTGTAATAGGCTTTGTATATAGATGTTTTTGCAAAAAGGGCACGACGGCCAAGGTAAATATGGGGCAAGGCAAAACTGGCCGTGAAGACGGAGATTTTTTGTGGGGCACCTCGGCCAGTAAGAAGGCAACGACGGCACTGGCTGTCGTGGCCGTCGTTCATTTCAAGCTCGGCTACTTTGACATCTCTGATATTTAGGAAGGTGAATATGTACAGCATTCATTTGATAATATTGCAGGTAGAAAATAAATGTTGCCTGGATACATGCAGTTCTGCAAGCCATAACTCTTGACACCAACATTAACAATCTGTCCCGACCCTGACGCATTAAAAGACATACTGCATATAAAGCATAAATGTGACCCGCTCCAGAAAAAGGTGATATAAGTCGCGCTATGCATTTACGTGTAATGGCCCTTTCAACGTTGAGAGGGTGAAATTTTTCGTCAAAATTCATTTTTTGTTTTTTGTCTTTAATGACATCTTAAATATCTAAAGTTTCAGGTTTGGTGCACAACAATTTTGATTTCAGTAAATAAAGTGAAAAAATAACTTGTTTAGAGGGCATTGTTCAATTGCATTGTATTAGAACTAGCTATTTCAAAGCCTGTTTTCTCTGTTGTGCAATTTGAACTATATAGAACTAATTAATATGCAAAAACGCGATATCTCCAGAACGAAAAGGGCTTTGGAGCTCTATCATGTACTAAATGAAAGCTTACATTGCAGGCTTTCCAAACATACATAGAACTGATTTTTCATATTTTGCGACATAATATACCTTTTTCCAGAGCGGGTCACAAATACACGAAAGTTCTTACTCATTTTATTTTCTCACAAACACAGTGAATGTTAAGTCGCATCATGTTTACATGTACGTACTCTGTTCATCTTCAGATGGTTTTTATTGCCAGTCACTCTGTTTGACTGATTTTGCATTGTTACGCCAAAGACAAGTCAAACACAACAGTTGTGGCACAACTAACTCCGCCAGGAAGCACATATGTACGGTTTGATGCTTGTGTCTCGTCGTGTCATCAGTGTTCATTAAAGCCGTCCCAGCAAGGCCAATTTTTCTAGGTGTCGGCGAACAAAATTGTTGCAGGCTGAATGGAACCTCGCTGCATCTTGTATGCTGGCTAAGACAAGTCCAAGCTAATTTGATATTATTCTGACTTGATTGCAGAAGTGTGAAAAGAAAAGTTTGATTAATTGAAGTATTATTGCCAAAGTTGAAAACAAGTGATGAAACTTTATGCTGGAAAGTCCACAAATTTGTTTGTTTATACAGGTAGACAATTAATCCAGGCGGCTTGGCACACGTGGCAAAACTGAAACTACTCATATAATGTTCCTTTCATTTTACAGCTCACAGTATGTAAAAGTACAGTTAACTTTTCCTTTTTTATTTTGTTGCTGTTGAGAGAAGCGGTGTTTTTTTTAGACTCAAATGCCTTTTGAATGAACATCAATAGATTCCTGCCAAACAAAAGATGTGTCATCTGTAAAAGTGCACGAGTCATTACATGTACTTCATGCATTGGTTGAATTGACGTTATTGAATGATCGATAGGAATGAAAATTAGGTTATCCAACCCACAGTGTCAGGCATGTGATAATTTTGCCTGTCTGGTTTTGAGCCATTCTAATTCGGGGACGAGTATTAAATCTTCACTGTGATGACATCCACATGAACTGCTGGTGATCTATGAATGGTCGAATGTGTATCCGCAATTTATATGTTGGCTTGTCCATTGCCTAATAGGTTATTCAAAAGATGCAGACTCACAAAAGCAAATTATCAAAAGAAGTGCCGAACTTTGAGAAAAAAGACATAAATATAAATGCCTGTGTATATTTTTAGTATTCTCAAGAAAATGAAGTAAATTATTAGACACGAATACACACAATTTCAATGAATTTTGTGAGGTATTGTTATCTGCTGCAGGAGTGGGGGCCGAATCCTGTGCTCAATGTAGTGACGAGTGATGCATCATGCTGAACACCTTTGGGTTATTGTTTGTTCTCAGGTTTTGTTCTCTGATTTTGCACGTTTCGTGTTGAATTATAACTCTGTGATTGGCCAAAATTCTATATCCTGCATTTATGCGATTCCTACTGTCATAGGTCAGTAGCCTAGGCTGTTTAGCTTCTTCCTGTTCCTTTGGATATTCTAGTAATACTAAAATCCCAGGGAAAGGGATAGAGATAAAAACTGGACAAGAAGAGCTTCACAAATCCAGTATTTGCTAGATGAGGTTCAACGGCCGCTTGTCTGATGCACCTCTCCTTTTTTTCAGGAGTGACTCCCCACAGTCAAATAATTCATTCTTCCACATGAGTTGCTGCGGCCTTCTGTGATTTGAACATTTTTTCTTTCTTTCTGCTGCAGCTTGGGGCGCAGGCTGAATGGAGCCTCGCTGCATCTTGTATGCTGGCTAAGACAAGTCCAAGCTAATTTGATATTATTCTGACTTGATTGCACAAGTGTGTATTCAGGTGGCATGCCAGTTTTTCGCTAAGAGTGGAAGTTCACTATCCTTACTGTCAGTGTGTATTTGTCTGATGTGTGGAAACGAGCCAGCGGTTTGAGATTATATGGATAAGAACCATTTCTTGAGAGTGCATCAGTTCAGTGGTATACACCTGGGGGCAGCTCAGAAGGCGGGTGGGGGTTGGGGGGGGGGGGGGGTTAGAGTATCTGCTGGGCCCCACAGAGGTTTATTATTCTTTGTAGGAAAATATGTCAAATGCCACCACCAATATCAGAAACCACTCACCCCCCCCCCCAAAAAAAAAAAAGTAAATAAAAAAAATTAGAGAATCATTTTCAGGCCCTTTGTATGCTCCGTGCGTTTTTATAAGTTCGCCCCAAACAAAGCTAAAATAAAAGTCACTTGAGGTATGGGGTTCTCTATTGTCAACACACTTTCCAGAGCATTGTTAAGTGAAACACCCTCTTTCATGCGTGTTAAAAGATTTGGGAGAAACACAGTAGAGTGTAGAGTCATCAGCTTACATCTTCACCCCAACTCTATCCAATCCTAACTCCATCCCCACCCCATCCCGAATCCATCCCAACACCATCCCTACCATAACTCCATTCTCACCCCAATTCCATCCCATCTCAAGTCTATCCCCACCTCATCCCCACCCCAAACTCCACCCCCCCCCCCCCCCCCCCCCCCCCCCCCTACCAACCCCTGCTCTAATTGCAGTCACAGGCATGCAACTTTTCCTCGGATCAGCTGATTTCCTCGTTTTTTTCTATTCCAAGTTGCATGCCTTAAGTCGGTATTCATTTCAGTTTCTCGTGATCCCTTCCATTATTTCATCTTCCCCTTTTTACATTCAAAAAGTGGCTAATAAGCTAGGTCAAAGACCCCAGGTCAACCCCAGTGTAATATATAGTTCCGACCAGTGCTGGAGGACTCAAGTCCGGACTCGGACTCGAGTCCTGATTTTCAAGGACTCGGACTCGGACTCGGACTCGGACAGTCAGGACTCGGACTCGGACAATAAGGACTCGACCAGCTCGAGGACTCGGCCCGAGTCCGGCCCAAAAAAGCAGATTTCTACCTTAAATTTTACCGCAATTTTGTAACGAAGTCGGAGTGTTTAGTTCGCAAATCCCGTCAGTAGCCTGCACACACATGTACTTAATTCGGTAGTACAGTAAGTACGCGTCAACCTCGGCCCCTATAGTGTTCGAGCAATACGCTTCCAGAACGAGGATGAAAGTAGACCATGGGGACGAGGTTGAGTACACGTATACGAGCTCAGTACGTGATGTATGGACGGTTTGCCTGACGAGACGTCGGTCCATAGCGACGCGCGGAGACTGTACCGGATCATGAATTCGCTGTTTGCTCGCTCTACGTACGTGCGTGTGCGATCGGATGCGCTGCATGTATGCGCGAAGGCGCGGTGTCCGTGTAGTTGCCAGTCGAGCCGCAACGTCATGTGGCTGGTGCTCGACGTCCATTACTTGTGAATACGGAAGACGGAATACCGGTTGTAATGTAGTGCGCGGTACACGTTTTGATTGGCCGAAAGTGATTCATTCTCAAAAATATATTTCGCGCTAGTAGGCTTGTACTAGCAATACTTCCCCACTGATATTCATGACATCATTAATCTTCTACATTTCAAAATTGTGAAGTACTTATTTAAATTTCTGCACCATAGAAACATTCTCATATTTTGTTTTGTCTGCTAAAATAGTTTGTGTATTACAATTTAAATAAAAAATCATTGCAACATTATGTTAAAGCTAAAGTTTGACCTTCTACTTGTCATCAGACTCACATCGGGACTCGACTACAGCCCTGCTAAAGAGGAATGTTCCCCAAGACCAGTTTTTGAGTAATCAAACTAATCATTGGTTGTGTAAAACAAATCTGGTTGAATAAATTTTTGTATTTTTCAGTGTAATTAAATCTCCAGGGGCAATTTTGGTTTGGAAAAGAGACAGATAAAGTTGAAAAAATCGACGCTTTTATGGTGACGTTAGAGGCACATGCAATGCGTGATTTTTGTTCAAAGCTTTTTTTCTTAAAACATGTTCTCTGCACGGTTGCAGTAGGTGTTATTTCTTTGACGTCATATTTTCAAATTGGAATAAGGTACTTGGATAGTTCAGTATCATCACAAAGCCCATTAGTTTTTCATTATAATCTCAAATAATAATGGCTGAAAGTAATTTCACAAGGTTGTGTCACGGCAAGGTTCCTTTGAAGTTTCTCATCAAACTACTGTGCAAATCCAATTTGTTTCAGGGATTTTTCGCTTGAGTAAAGTACTAGACAATATTTGCAGGTGTTTATGTGCCCAAATCACATACATATGTGTGTCATGTATGGACTTTATTTATAGGTTATATTTAAATGTCATTCAATAATGCGCCTATCAATTGCTTCCCCCACCCCTCCCCCCGGGCTGCCCCAGGTCTTATGTGGGGGTTTGGTCACGTTTTTCAAGCCCCAGGGTTGGGATTTTGGTCACTCATTTTGCCATTGTTTCCCCATCATCAGAAGTTAAAACCATGATGTGGGGGTGCCCCACCCATATACATCGGGGATTGTCACTAGAATTTTGCCCTAGGGGTGGGGATTTGGTCACTTCAAAAGTGACAATCCCCACATCTTGGGTAGGGCAGCCCGGGGGAGGGAGGGGTGGGGGAAGCAATTGATAGGCGCATAAGTGTTAAAAGCCTCTCTAAGCCTCTTATTACCGTAAATACCCTTTTTGACCATGCTGTGTAGTATTTGTGTACTGTCTCGGTGTCAACGAGAACACTGTACATGTACTTGAGATTGACAAAAGGACAAGGACTCGGACTCGGACACAAGGACTCGGACACAAGGACTCGGACTCGAACCCCTGGGACCCGGACTCGGACTCGGACTCGAACCCAAGGACTCGGACTCGGACTCGGACTCGGACTCGGACTCGGACTCGGACTCGGACTCGGACTCGGATTGGGTGGACTCGACTACAGCACTGGTTCCGACCTCACTCATTTTGGGTATTTACCACCTTGATGAGATTGATATTGACTGATGGCATCTTCCTGTTGCAGAGGACTTGTCATCTGGTGTCAAGGTGATTGATTTTGGTAATGCTATCCACTGTGTCTACCATGAGCTATCCCTCTACTATGATGACTTTGAGCTACAGACATTACTGTATCGGGCACCGGAGGTAAGTCTTATTACTAAACAACTCCCACTTCAGGAATGGATCCAGATTTTTTTTTTTTGCGAGTGTGGTTCCTTTCATTCTATTGTCTGTGTTCAAATGTTTAATTATTGTCCCGACTTCTGGAAAATGGTGTCTAAGTTGAGACCTTTTTTTTATAAGTTGGGAACAATCCCGTACAGCATTTTAATGCTTGGATAGTCTAAGTTGTTTAGTCTCATCAAGCTTCAAGATTGTCTATAAGATACGCCCGCTGCCCGTTGGAGCTTGACAAGCTTGCCGTCTTGGCAGCAAATGATTTTCCTTTCACCTCATTAAACCGCAGAGTTGCATGCTCTTGGTGCATAGTTTGCTGCCTGGCGTGGGGAGGATCTCTCCAATAACACAACACCCGCTGATCAAGGGTAGCTCCAAGGCAAATGGGGTAGTTTTGTTTTGACTGCATACGTGATTGCATCAATGCTTAACCACTACCCGAAGATCTGGCCTTGGCTGAATCTGGCAATATGACAATCCAAGAGCTAAGTCGGTCAGTTGTGTAATCTAATCAAAAGTCTTGCCAGTAGAAAGTAAAGCAGTCAGGGAGGCTGACATGGCACAAACCCAAACCCCCACTTTTACGATGTGTCTGACAGGCTGACTTTAATGCTGCAGTCTTCGAAGTGTAGTTTCACCATTTTGATGTCTTGCCGGAGCAATTGTTAAGTAGTTTCTTGTTTTGGCGACAACAAGCATTCCCCCAATGTTACTAGCCCACTCGGTTTAGTTCGGAATCGACAAAGAATAGAATCACCGTGTGGAGTGTCATTTTGCTTCATTTAATCACTAGCTCATTGAGAGCGAATGGCGCCACAACCGAACAGCTTCAGCCATTTGTAATGAATTTTAATCAAATTGAAACTCATGTTTGTTTTCATATAGCCATGGAGTATGGACCTTACGCACATTACACAGACATTAATAATGTACAGGAATTATCCCTTTGTTGCATAGTGGATTGCATGTATAGCCAGGGTCTTCTGAGGTGAAGAATGGGCAGACCAGAATCTTTGCTGACGGGATACAGCAGTTGCCGCATCAAAATCTCTGCATCGCTGATAAGTTTGTCAAGCACACTACATACAAAATATATGTGAGGCAGGCATGTTAATCACCAAACTAGATCTTGGACAGGTTGCTCTTCATTGACTAACTTAAAATAGAAATTTTGCGTCAGCTTTTTTACATGTAGCAACCACTACTTATCAGATGCAATGAGAATGGACATAAAAAGTAATGACGTAGCAATGCCGTAGCAATGCAACTCTCCCAAGTTCCAGGGTCTTGCAGTTCCGAGACCGGCCTCTGTCTCAGTCTTGTGTTCTTTTTTGTCTTGACACTTTCCAGCTTTTAGTTTTGTCTCAATCTTGAACCATTGTCTTAGAGTCTTGGGCATTGAGACCCCCCTACCAAGGCATTTGAATAACTTAAGTATTCACTCTAAAACATGCAAAATTTGGGACATTTAAAGACTGTCAGGGGGTGGAAATTGGGATGATGTACATTGAAATTTAAACAAGGTTTGTTTTGCCCTTCCACACTTCAATATTTTAGCCTTTTATTCTCAGCGCTTTCCAAGAGTGTGTGAGTAATTCAAAGTTATACCATGGTGGGACTGGAACTGGAACCCAGGACTAGGGCTGTAATCGAGTCCCTGCAAGTCCTGTCACAAGTCCTTTCGCAAGTCCAGTCACAAGTCCTTTCATAAAGCCAGTCACAAGTAACCGGATGAACAATGACAAAAGAAAGCCTTTGTCAAAGCTCATTTGAATAGCGTGTGATTGGAATTAGGACTGGAGGGTTTGTGATGGACTTGCAGGGACTTGTGATGGACTTGTGATGGACTCGACTACAGCCCTGCCCAGCACTTCCTGTTCAATAGTAAAGGGGCCTATTTCATGTAGGCCTAGCTGCTCATTTAAAAGAAAGTATTCTTAGCTCCAAAAAGCCATGCTTAGTAAAAATGGGTTGCCAGCCAAAACTGTGATTTTCATGCTGAGCCAATAAAAAATAATAAAATAAAATATCCCTGTTTTACCAAGGAAGATTTTTCATGCTAAGTCATTTTTGTGCTTAGCAGTTCCCACTGAGCATGTCAAGGTTGGCTCGCTCATTCAAATGAATTCAATTGGTACTGCACAGTCGGCAAACGATGGATTTGAGGTTTTCCACAGGGTCTTTGAAAAGCACTGAGTATGAAACATTTGCTAAAATACAGTGTCTGACACGGCCAAACCCAACAACCCTTGCGTAAATGATAGACTATGTTACTCGGCTGCAAGCAGGTTCGAGTCAGTCACGTTTTACTAAACATAATTGATAGGATGAACATTTTGGATGCACTCTTGTACATGGGTCATTCCACCTGGTTGGGACACAGTGTGTGATATGACCATATAACTAAAACCATCATTACATTCAATTTAGTCATTTCGTGTGACATCCATCTTTGGGTGTGAGGTTCTTTGAGAAAGTTTTTAATAATTTAAGTTATATTTTAAAAAAAATGTGATAAAAAGTGTGTTATTTTGATGTAAAATAGACGTAACATGGACAGCGTGTCCAACATTTCCATTTTTGTGTTTTTTCAACACTTTAATAAATTAATATGGGAAATTCATTATGTACACTAATTAAAAGACACACTTTGCAACAATGAAACACCTTTTTTTTACGGTAGTTGTTCCAAATATTGCAGAGAAAACAAGAATTTGAAGAATCTGTGCAGACGTAACATAGACACCATGATACACAATGACCATACATATATTTCTGCTGTTGTGCTGCATTTGGATATTGAATATCATAACAAATGTTTTGTGTTGCAGTTTGTGTCTTGTAATTAGTATACAGAGTGAGTGTGCATAATTATTTACATAAGTGTTAAAAATGTTACAAAAGGAAATGTGCATTTTCATGTCACACCATGTCAGTACTAAATGTTACGTCCAGACTGCCTTAATTTTTCATCATTAAATAAATGCAACTTACTATATGTACTAACTACAAGACACTCAATGCTACAAGAAAACACTTTGTTATAGTTCAGAAACAGCAAGAACAAAACAAACCATGCATGTGTGGATGTAACAGTGGACACAGTGTCCGTGTTACGTCCACACTCACGTCTACTCTTGTTGTCTCTGCTATATTTGGACACTGACTAAAAAAAGTGTTCTTGTGTTGCATAGTACAACTTTTAATTAGTACACATGGTGAATTTCCCATATTTATATTTAAAGTGTTGAAAAAACACAAAAATGGAAATATGGACGTGTCCAATGTTACGTCAAACTGGTTACGTCAAACTGACACATTTGTTATCATATTTTTGTTAAAATATAATTTACATGATTTAAAACTTTCTCAAATATTGCCCACCCAAAGACAGATGTTACATGAAATAACTGAATCAAATGTAATAGTACTTTTAAAGATATGGATAAATGTCACACATCGTGACCCAACATGTATATAATCACTTTCTAGACAAGTTCTGTGTGGGACATATTTATGAGTGCAAATTTAATTAAGGATTTGAGGATTAGTTGTTCTCTGCTTAAATTTTCTGGATATTTTGGGTGCATTTGATACAAAGCATTGCATCTGTCGTTCAAGCTGGAATTTTTCCTGGTAATTTAAACTGAGGTATTATAACGATGTGATTGAAACTAGAATCAACCCAGTGAGAGTCTCAAACCCTTACACTCTGGGTGCCATCTTGGTGCCAGACTTTAGACCTGTGTACTGCAAAATACTACTTAAGGCCTTTTCACACTAGACAAAATCTCGGGGGCGGCCCCGGGGCGACGTGGGGGTGAGAATGTGTGACGTTTCACACTAACCATTTTCGCCCCGGGGCCGCCCCCGAGATTGGTCTCGCCCTTTTGTGAACTCACCCCTGCTCCAGGCGAGACCGATCTCGGGGGTGGCCCCAGGGCGAAATGGCTAGTGTGAAACGTCGCACATTCTCACCCCCGCGTGCGGGGTTTTGCACAACCCGAGTTAAAAAACCAGGTGGTCCAGACAAAAGAATTCCAAAGGTCACGTCAAAGCACGCGCTATTGTTAATTGTAGCTTGGCCGAAAGCGCAGCGTTCCGCTGATAATTTGTATAGTCGTACATTTCAATAGTCATGGAAGACAAAAGGGAAGAAAATAAAGAAGATTAGTGTGAAACGTTCATGCCCAACCCCGGGGCAAGCTCGCCCCGGGGTTGGCTGAGGTAGGTTTGGGCAAATCGAGTGTGAAACAACGCGGGGTTGAACTCGGGGTTGAAAACACCGGGGTGGCCCCGGGGCCGCCCCAGGGCGAGTTCGCCCCAGGGTTCGGCGCTCTAGTGTGAAAAGGCCAGTGTTGTAGTCAAGGCCACAACCTCCGAGGCCGAGGCCAAGACCGAGGCCACAACCTCCGAGGCCGAGGCCACAACGTCCGAGGCCAAGGCCGAGGCCAAGGCCGGTTACTAAACACGTAATAAACTAATAATCCACTCAATCAAGGTTAAAGGCAGTGTGTATGATTGGTCATTGTTGCAATTTTCAGAAATGGGCGGATTTGGGGGTTAGTATTTTATAGGAAATATCGTTCCACTGACCTGTTTAAAGTTTTGCGTTGTTGGATGGCGAGAAAAACGAGAGAAAAACGGCGCTCGTTTTCAACCGTCGGGCGGATGATAGCCTTTAGTCAACAAGACGCGCGTGGCTACCTAGACACGTGACGCGCCCCGAATGCCAGCATGTCCGGGGCGCGCCACTCGTCCGGGTAGCCACGCGCGCCTTGACTATAAAAAGCCTACAGGGCAGTTTTCCAACGATTGAAAACAATATAAATTTCCACTTTTCTTGACAACGACAGCACACCTGGTGCTATCATTTCACACGATGATTGAGACTACTATTAACTTACAGGCTAGTAAGGTATTTCGTAATAATTCAGTAAAAACAAATTAGAGGATTACCAATCGTGTACACTACCTTCATTGTTGGATTTTTATTTTATTTTCAAGTCACGTCAATGGCAGGTTCCTTAAAGGATATGTTTATTGCATTAATCAAGAACATAAGGGTCTCCAGCATCTATTGGGATAGCTTTGCACGGTGTGGCCTCATAATAATCCCTCCTCTGCTAAAAATGCGCTCCACTGGAGCACTGCTGGCTGGAACATAGTCTTGGGCCCAAGACCCTTGTGTTGTTATTTCGGAGCGCCCGCGCGCCAGATTCACTAACGTTGTGTCCTCGAAATCCCGGCTTCGTACGTGCGTTCTGGCCTCACGCATGCGTAGTTTACAAAATGCAGCCGAATCCGCAGCCGGTGTTTGTCAAACGTGCACGATTTTGGATTGCCACAAGGGTCTTGTATAAGTTGGCAGGCAATTCTTAACTTTTTCTTTACTTTTCGATGATTCTCCCTCGCTTTTCCGAGGGATCCAATCAGTGACCGAGTTTGAGCCTTATCATAAATTATTCATTACATGCAAATACATAGGACATGACGAGGCATCATGACCATTGATCTGCAGCTGCGCGCGTCACATGCGCGTGCACGCATGTCGGACATAAACCACGAATGTGATTGGTCAGAACACCATCAGGCGACGCTCACTGGATCGGTCTATTGCATAACCGTCCATCATTATCACAGTCCACAGTCTGGTCGCGCCCCCGAAATGCCAACTTATCCAAGACTTTACTACAGATCCAAAATCTTATCGCGCTGTCGGCCTATTGCAACTACACTGTACCTGATCGCGCTGCCTGTGCATTGCAACTGCGAAAGTACAAAAGTACAATAGTAACGTCTTTGAACCAAGACTAGCTGGAACAGAGAGGACAGTCTTTGCAATTAGGGCATGCAGTTATGGGTACATAGACTAGTAGACATGTGACAGGCTTCGCGTTGCGCGAGCACGCGTGAATAACAGATTGGTTCCCTCAACTTCACTGCCGGCCATTATGATTATCGCTTTAACGTTCACTCGTTCAGGGCCGAGTGGTGGACCAGGAACCAGTCTATAGCGGGAGTAGACAGATTATCTAACAAAAATATTAGATGCTACCAGTACGTGTAACACAATAGTGGCAGTTCATGGGGCGAGTGAAGTGCTGGACCAGGAACTACACGTAGTCTATTACCGGGAGTAGACTGGTTCTACAAGAAGATAATACATATAATGTACGTACGTAGTACGTGCAATCGGGGAGCTATCTATATAGCTCCATGGTGCAATAATGCAAATACCAGTTCATTAATTCGTGTGTATCTGCTTGAAACTTTATTTCGTTTCACGGAACTCACTGTGGCAGCTTCTCGAAAGTTTCATGAGATAAACAATTTAAATTAATTGAAACAGAAAACACATCTGAATTGGTGGGAAAATTGGTCAAAGTGGGCGGCCTCGAGCCGGCCTCGACCAGATCTTCGAGTCCGGAAGGCTCCGAGGCCGAGGCCGAGGCCTTGCACTCCGAGGCCAAGGCCGAGACCGAGGCCATAAAAATCGGCCTCGAGGCCGGCCTCGAGGCCGAGGCCGGTCTCGAGACCTCCAACACTGGAAAAGGCCTATTGTATTGTGTAGCACTGAGTCTCTCTGTCTTTGATGATTGAGTGTATCATGACAGCAGTCAAGATACTTGCAACTACAGAGTACTATACTTCTACATTGTATGTAATACAGTTAAGTTTCTTCCTACATTCTTCCGTCAGAAAATACATTTCTTTTCTATTTTTTACCTCATGTTCGGTACGAGTCGGTAGTGAGAAAAGAAGAATAAAACTGACAATGTTTGCGATGGTGCACATTGGGGTTGGTCGTAAGCGGACCCTGCTGTTAAATAATCTTGATATCATGATATTGTATCTCAAATTAATCCAACATTTTTTTTAAACAATGTGGCCTATTAATTTTAGCCTTAGTTTAAATAAACGGGTATTTTCTGTGGAATTCTATTAGGTTCTAGTAACAAGGTAACTTTGAACTCTGTTCAACACTCTTTGACTACTTTAATTACTATAAAATTCTTAAACTCGAAAGTTTCAATGATATGAATTTCATTTCTGGAGTCGGAATAATCTGTTGAAAATTATCAAATTAGAAATTGAGCCCAAAGCAGAATGCGTTTAAAGTTTAAATGCCCAAATTCTTTGTTGCGAATAAAGTGGACTCTTCGTCTAACTGGAAATATACGTTCCTGGCGCTCTCCATTTTCCATCTGCCCTGTTTGGAAATAAGGAATGGGGGAACATTGGCGTTGAAGGCAGCAGATGCCCGGCCTGATCTCAAACTATGAAGGCCGTAAGTGGCAACGTTGGGGACGATGGTTCGGAGAGTGTCCAGAACTATTTCACACGTCCGTGTATAGCTAAGTGGATGGGTGGATGGTCTAAGTCCTTTCTTGGTGGTGACAAGCCGGCGGAGAACAGGTAAGGGTGAAATCGTCGGGATCGCCTAATGTTGTGAAGTAACGTTCGGCCACTAACACTGGACAAGTTGGTTTAAACGTTCTGGCAATAACGACTTCCGTTCCTTGCCTGAATTGGTCAGATTTGGATTTTCGAAGGTGTATGGTTAGACGGTCTGGCGTTATTTTACAGTCATTTCTATTAATGTTTTTTATTTCGTCGAAACAAAGAAATCCTGCGTATGAGATAAAACATACGAACAGAATACGCAGATCTGCCAGTGTCGCAGAGTTGTGCCCGTGTTTGGTATGTAGCTTTGCCAGAATATCCGGTGTGATGGGGGGTCTTTCCGGACGGTTGGTGAGGAATTTAGCCTTTTGAAGCCTTGCAGAGCCATCTTAGCCATACTGCTGTCTGTTGGTGAAGGCAGACCGGCCAAACTGTGCACCCACTTGATTGATGCTGCGGCAAGCTCAGCGGAGGACTTGGATCCGGTGGTCGACATATGGGATATGTACAATGCGAAGTGAAACGGGCTGACCGGTAACGTTGTGATGTCCGATTTTGATGAGGCCCAGTTTTCCCACTTGGTCCAAGAAGCCTTGTATATGGTCTTGGTAGATTCAGCCTTGGCCGACATCAAGAGAGACGGCAACGTGGTGCCTGCTAGTACGCAGAGGGATGGGTCGCTGAGGGAGGATGCACGGTTGTTCCATATATATCTGTTGGGAGGCAAGTAAAACAGAGACCAACAGTACGGTATGTCAGACGAAATTTTTTAAAGTACACCGGTCCCTTCGAAGATCACTGACTCATCAACAACCAACACTTGTACATGTCGTTTCTGTTTCATCCGACACCTACATGTAACTCCTTAGGGTGTGTGCAAATTCTATTAACATTTGAGGATTCGGGACTGTTAGGGTTAAAAAATGTCTCAAACGATTTTTTTGATTCCATTTAAAGACCTTTGTCGGGTAATGAATTAGAATTGTGCTACGACCTGCTAGGAGAATACGCGTTGTATGACGAGATTATGATATAGACTGGTATCGGTTTAGTGCTGCTACTCGGTGGCCACGAAAACCCCCCTGTGGAGGAAACGTGGGTGAAACCGATACCGCTTAAACATTGATGTTAAAGATTGAGTGATTATAGGGAATGGGAGGGTGGGCGTATCTCGTGTAGCAGGGTGTGTCGCTTGACCGAGAGTGAATGCAAAGAACTAAAGCAGCTCTATTTAAGCAGAGATGAATGGACATTCCATATTGCGTAACGGGTTGAGTGGCGCTGCGAAAAGCCGCCGGAGCGTATAACGTCAAAAAAACGAAAAGGAATTCCACTTACAGGGTACTACCTTAAAATTCTATTTGTGTCAATGAATTGGATGGCTAAGATAAAACAATTGTATCACCTCTGAAAACAAGTAGTTCATGCTGTGTTTCTGCCTTAGATGATAACAGACATTTTGCCTCTAACCCCAGCAACAAACAGTAGCACTACATTTTACCATATACTTTATTTGGGTGAAGTACCAGAGACTAAAAATGACTTACAAGCATTGTACACAAATAGGCAAGAGTAGTGCGTACTACAGTTTACTACTTGTAGTATTTTATGTGAGGTTAGGTTAGTCTCAACTCCAACATGGTCACATGTAAGCACTTACTTAAGTTTACACTGTGACTGGGCTGTGAAATATGGTAAGCACCAATTCTTTGCTATAAACTGCAAGCAGCATTTGCCGTATACCCATGTCCGTCCTTATTTTTTTTAACGTACATTTGAGTAAAGGAGTGTGGGCCATTATCTCTTCAGTCTCCACTGGAAGGTTTTGTGTCACGCGATTCAAATAGATCTCTATGGTATTCACAGAAAGTCTGAAGCAGATGCAAACATTCCCCTGACAATAAAATGTGTAATTTAACTATCTAATTAACACATTTTTTATCGATTTATGGCAGTTTGTTTTTTAGCCCTTAATATCATTTGTAACTTCCTGCAGCCCTTTTTGGTGCCGCCTCTTCAAAGAAAGGGAGGAAGTACCGGTACACATCTGGCAAGGTAAATCGGAGAGATGCATCATTATTGGGTTAGGATCGATCGCTTCGTTGCATATTAAATAGCAATATAAACCAGATCCAGCTGATTATACACATCTATTATGCAAACTTCCTCCGAATCCATAAAAAGTCAATACCAAATTACGCCCAGAATTTGCCTTTTTCCCACCCGATTGCAGAATGCATAGACCATTAATCACACTTTTCGTCCTGAAAATGCTGACATAAGCCTTAATAAATATGGGAATTCCAGAGCCGGATTATAGATTGGGAGTCGAGGGGATAAAAAAATCTTCTCCATTTTTGTTGCCTCACAGCGGAGACACATGCCAACTTCGTATTTATCGTCGTGGTAACCAAAGATTGTTGACACTGTCTGGCAATGGTCAGCGTGGCCCTTCGTTGATAAATGGTGCACAGTTTCGGATCAGGTTTTGAACCCTGTTGGGCTGCTGACGATATTTACACTGGAGGATTTACATGAAACATAATATATTTTCTCTTCAGAATTGCGCAGATAACCCAAAAGTCTAGACTGATTGCTCTTACTGTCCAGTCTTTGGTTCTGTACTGTGATTTGTGGTTTTGTTTTATTTCTTAGATAGACATAGATTTGGAAGGGGACATGATTTCGGGTTTTGGTGTTTAGCTGGGAATTTTGTTTATAAAAAAAAACTAGCATTGTTCACTATGAATCTAATTAGCTAAATATAGATTTCTGGAAGCTAAAATAATCACACAAGCGGGCCAGGCACTGATCGTTCCTTGTTCCTTGACCTGATGATGTGACCTGACCTTAGCATTTTTGCATGTATGATTCCTAAGTCAAGTCATGCAAACACTGCACACAAATATTTATAACACTTAAAGGCAGTGATTGGTCATTGTTGCAATTTTCAGAAATGGGCGGATTATATGAAATATCATTCCACTGACCTGTTCAAAGTTTTGCGTTTTGCGTTTTGAAAAAAACGAGAGAAGAACGGTGCTCGTTTTCAACCGTCGGGCGGATAATAGCCTTTAGTCAAGGCGCGCGTGGCTATCTGGGCGCGTGACGCACCCCGGATATACCATGGCGCTATCATGTCCGGGGCGCGCCACTTGTCCGGGTAGCCACGCGCACCTTGACTAACGGCTACAGGGCTGGAAATCGGAAATCGTTGGAAAACATATATTTCCACTTTTCTTGACGACAGCACACCTGGTGCCATCATTTCACAGGATGATTGAGACTACTATTAACTTACAGTCTAGTAAGGTATTTCATAATAATTCAGTAAAACAAAATTTGGAGGATTACCAATCGTATACACTACCTTTAATTTAAGTGTTGTTGTGTGGCATTCTTGCTGGACCGATCATTGCAGTTTAAAGGGACACATTGCTTTGGATTTTTGCGATTTGGGCTATAAAACCATTAATGTTTCAACTATATTGTTCTTGAATGCGAGTGTAATGAATAAAACAATGCTTTCATTAGGGGGCTCCAAATGTGATGAATACAGGGTATCTGCGGGTCTTTAAAAAGTCTTAACAAGTCTGAAATTGAATTTTCTCAATTTAAGGCCTTAAAAAGAATTAAAAAGTATTAAATTGAGTTCTCCAAGGTCTTAAAAAAATGGACGAAGCGAGTAATGATGTTTTTATTAGCTCTGTGTATAAAAAAAATGAGCTATTGGAGTGCATAGCAAATTTTTCCGAAAAGCTGATCGCACGTGGCAGACACCGCACAATGTATTTACCAAGCATTCCAATCCCGGGATCCAAAATCCACCCATACATCTAGTTCCGGTCTGCTTATTTTTGGTCTTAAATTTTGTTTAGGGCAGCATTAAAAGGGTCTTAAAAAGTCTTAAATTTGACTTTCTGAAACATGCAGATACCATGTGAATCGGACCACTCTGTTCAGTGTGGTGCCTATTGTTTGCGTTTATACGCTTGGCATGTCTACACACCCCAGTTCTTGGCATACCAGCCCCCATCAATGACAGCCAGACACAAGGGGTTAAGGACTGATGTTCTCTAATGGAAGACGCATACCCTGTAATAGAGTACCGAAGTGATGACGTCAATCAATGCAATGTTTGAAACCAGAATACATTCTAAACTGCATGTGTGTGGAACCAGTTGCCACGGCAACTGACATCAGACTTTGGTACTCTATACTCTAACATCACCGCTACCATGGCAACAGATGTCAACAGACAGGTATTTTTCCTATAGCTTGGACTGGGAGACTTAGTGGTGGGACCATCTTAAAAAATCCCATGCATGTATTTTTTATTCTGGTGCACCAGAGCAAATAAAGTCCCATAGACACCAATGATAGACACCCCAACCTCAAAAGCTTTGGAAATAAAAACAACTTTCTAAGATGACTACACGTACTGTACACCAGAATGAAGCTTGGTTAAGAATTGTTCACTTTCTTTTCAATTTATGTGGCGTCGTCTCATAACTTTTGGGCGATATTTCACTCCAAAGAAGACCCCCTCCCAACTGAAAATAGTGCAATAAGCCCAACCCACAGAGTGTCCATTTTGAAGAAAAAAAAAGGATCCCTATAAACCATACCAAGATAAGGCTAACCTACAGGGCCGATTCATTCCAAAATGCTCCGCATTTGAAGCTTACAAATCCTTTACTGAGCTGGTATACATGTACTTAATATCTTTATAATCACTCAACTATGTGGCTCTCAAAATACTTGTTAAAATTATTTTCAGAGCGTGAATTAGGCCCGAAATTAGTTGCACTTACCTATGACCTGCTGCACCCATACCCACGCGTAATACATTGCATTCTGTGTGGTAACTTGAGGTGGACCTCAAGGTTTGCAGGGTTGGTGTCCAATGAACCTGAGATACCCTGTAAAACCCTGCATATACCGTGGGGTTTAAGTTTGGGTTACCCCTTTTTTTTAATGCTGCATTTCTCTGTGACAAAACACATTAATCCATGCATTCATTTCAGTCAGTCATTGGCGAGTATTGACAAAAATGTTTTTAAATCGATTTTCTTGCGAGTTTTGGCCATAAACCTTATTGTATTTGGTTTTGAGTATGTTTGATGATCTAAAAAGAAGGGGAAAGATAAAATCTGGTTTTTAGTTAGTGGTGCATCTTTAATGCACATGTATGTATAGAACTTTGACTCTGTATTGGAAGTACCAGACAAAAGCGATGAAAATTTCCCAAACTAAATAAACCATAGATAAACTATTTGCCTGGAAAACAATTTTGCATACATGTACAGTGAAAAATGAATAATATTTCATGAACAGATGGTGATGATTACAGTTGAACGCCGCTATACCGAACACCGCTATACCGAACATTCGGCTATACCAAACACCATCCTTGGCTCCCAAATTTTGTGTACAAAACTTACCAAACATTGTTGTTGAAAAACAAGGCAAAAAAATGTACTGGGTATTTAGGCTGTTTGTTATTCCCAAATGGCCGCAGCTTTATGTTGAAGAGTGAAAGGTGGCTATTATTTCCCCAAGGAATAGAAGGGAAGCTTAGAAAGTATGAACATGTAATTACATAATTCACTGGCCGGCACATGTTCAATTACAATCAAAAGAGGGTTCACTTTAAATACGACGCAAGAGGGCGCTATTTAAAAGAACGGACGCCATGTTGAAAAATTGGGCACAAAACCTGTGGATCCCGCGATGTTCCTTATAGCGGAGTTCCACTGTACCATTAACAGGTCATTTAAACATCATTGGTGTGCAGGATTGATACTGATACATGTAGGTGTTGCTACGATTGGCCGCGTTCGTTCCCAGAAATTTGTCCAAGGATGCATAATGGTAATTGATTTTTCTGTTAGTTGAAAATCCACAAAATGTGTACAGTAGGCACCAGTTAGTGACAAGTTCTTGTTTTTTGTGTAAGTTGATCTGATCTTCTCGGAAGTCAACCTTGAATGTCACGTCACATTGTGTGATCTGTAGTGGCTTATCTCAACAAATTAAATTAATAATTGCAGTTCATTCGTGGAAGCATTCCTTTTTTTTGGGGGGGGGGGAGGATTCAGAGTGCCACGTGCAAAGTGGTAAGATCAAAAGGAACACTTTGCCTCAGACTTGTACAGAATTATTGAAACTGTTTTTGTTGACTGATATTTCTGCGAAAGGTATAATAAACCTCTTAAATACGGATGACAGCTATGGCCACGGTTTGAAAAATGACCACCTGACACGTTGTCTTCTATACGTGCATTCCTGTGCATACTCAATCCATTGTTTGCCTTTTTTTTGCAGCACTCCATTATTAACCTCTTGCGTACGGATGACGGAATTTGGCGTAAAAAAAACAGTGCCACCAGGCCGGATGACGCAATGGGCCGTTGTTTGTGCAGTTTCAATCCATTGTTGGATTAAACAGTGCCACCAGGCCGGATGACGCCATCGGCCGCTGTTTGTACAGTTTCAATCCATTGTTAGATTATTGTGTATAGGTTACGCTTGACTGCACAAACACATTGTAGCGGTTCGCTTGGCTGCCAGAGCCGCCGTGGCACCTCGACGTCTCCCGTAAAATACCGTACTCAAGGGGTTAACAGCCGGCCAGAAATATCTTGTAAATCATGGACAGTTTTGGGTTTTTGTTTTAGTACTAAACAGTTACCTCTGTTAAATATCTCAACTATTTTAAGCCTGCTGACCAATAACTAATTGCACTGCTTAAAAAAAAGTTGCCCCATATGCCCCTCAGGCCAGAACTTTACCAACAGTGGTTCCCCCCACACACAAATAATTCCAGATGACAAACCGTATGACCAGGACCTGTCAAGCCAAACAAAGAGAGATGTCCAGTGAGTAATTTCTCTCTTTCTCTCCAGGAGTCGCACAATCTCCATGGTCCATCTCCCACCGGTACAGATTTTCCTTTCTCATTATTTATCTTGATGTCGTGCGAGCAGGCTGCTTATTCTCTGCCCCCCCCCCCCCCCCCCCAGCTCTTCCTGGAGAGCCAGTAGACAAGTCCCAACATGTCCATCTCGCATCTTTTCTTCTCTCTTCATTTTTTTTCAGGAATCTGGCCTTGCCATTGACATCACCTGATCAGGCTTTTGCATTATTAAATTGCCATTCTTAAGTGTCATCGTTAAGTCAACCCATGAAGAGATGGATAGGGATAGGGCAGCTCACGTGAGGTTTCATAATGGCTGTGTCAGGCACAGTGGTGGACGGGGTGAGACAAGAAGGTGGGGTGGTGGTGAGGCATGAGACGTTTTGGACTCTGGCCAAAATGATGTAACGATGAGTTGTTTGGTTGCCTTGGCATTGGTTTTTTTTTGGTTTTTTTTTATGGTCTTTGATTGTACAACTTTTTTATTCACTTAAGTGAAACAGAAATTATTCCAACGGGATGGCAGGAGCTTGGAGGTGTCTACTGCATTGGACTGTTCAGTTCTTGGACTCGAGCCAAATGATGCAGCGATGAGTCGGTAGATTTATGCGGAGTTAATTTTCTGGATCGATGACCGTTTCTCAGAATGACTAGGCGGAATGGGACAGAATGCTAGAAAACCAACAAATTGTAAATTGATGAGATGGGAAGGAAAAAGTCAGCAGAGACAAGGGGAATTATTAAGATAAAAGATAGTACATGTAGTTGTTTTAAAAAAAAGGTCTTGGATAGGATGTCAGAGAATTTGTTGATTGCAAAAATGAAAACGTATCATTGAAACCAGTTGCTGTTTTGGGAGAAGAATCTCCTACTCTCGGGTCCTCCCCCCCCCCCCCCCCCTCTCCCATACCAAAAACAAAATATCCAACCCCTTTCTTTCCCCTTCCTCCTTACCCACATCGCAGAAATCAAATAGAATGAACTCTTGACCAAGTGCAATTTGATTAGCATCCAGATCTTCCCAAGTCGTCATCCCAATTCAATTGAGTGATTTGAAGCCTGCCCAAAATTATTGGAATAAAATAATATTTATTATTAGAATACAATGATAAAGACGCCGGGATGTACATGTATGGTACCTATTGGACCCAAACCTCACCCAAATGCAAAAGTTTTAGATTGGGGGAAAAGTTTGGTCGCATGTATTTGAACGGAAGACATGGCTACACAGCCCTGCTATACATGAGCTAGTTATGCAAGCGTGTGCTGGCACATTTTTGTTTACAATCACTTGTTAAAATTACATACAGTGCATGGCCTAATGGCATGCTGCACATATATGACCTATTAATTTTTATATGACATCAGCAAAGTCTGATATTAATCTGGAAATTACTCTGCCATGGTAACGCTAATCAAGGATGCAGTAAAGACACATTTTGTGGATAAGAACTAGTTTCCTATTTATTAGACGGAATTTGCGTCGGGTTGATGTAAATTCAATATTAGGTTTTGCTCTTCACCGACGTATTTTATAAACACTCGGTGTATACGGAGTGTTGTCCCGAGAGATTATTTGGACAAAATCACTCGGGTGGGACTCGAACCGTCGACTTCCTGCTTTCTAGTGCAGATGTCTTACCAAGTTACCACTCGACCACCGAGCTTGCTGGAGTCGGTTGGCTGGTTCGAATCTGATATAGCGGCGGGTACCGCAGCCAAACTATTCATAAGATGGAATTTGCGCCGGGGTGATGTAAATTCAAGATTGGGTTTTGCCCTTCACCGACGTATTTTATAAACACTGTATATTCAGTGTTGTCCCGAGAGATTATTTGGAAAAAATTACTCTAGTGCAGACGTCTTACCACTCGACCACCGCGTTTCCTGTAGTCTTAATGAGCTTTATAGCGTGGGTCATATCTTTTGGAAATCCCCAAAACACAATCTGTTTTGCTGTAGATTGGAAAAAAGAACTAGGTAATTCAGGTTCTGTAGATTTGTTTGTGGATTTGGTAGAGAGATGTCGGATTCTGACAAATGCATGAACTACTACTTCAGATGTACATTGTAAAATGGTCTAACTTTGCGATTGTGGCAGTTGTGGGAAGTGGTGGGGAGTCAGGTTAGCCTTGTGGTAATTTCCTCACCTTCCACTGCTGTGACCCGGGTTCGAATCCCACCAGGACCAACATGTGGATTTGGTTTTCAGTCCCTGCCTGATTCCGTGGGTTTTCCCCAGAATACAGTGCGATATGTGGTTTTGAGGAATCCTTGGTTTCATTACCAGAAAGAATGAAAGATACAATTGAAACACTAAAAGGGGAACTTTCACACTGCAAAGCGGGTTAATCAAGGCTGATATGTCTTAAGGCCGCTTCAAATTTTTAGGTTGTCAACGCTAAATAGTTGCACTGAGATTTCACAAATGTTGGACACATTTTAACTTTTATGGTCTTCATTGTGAATGATTCATGACGTCGAATTCATTGCATGTTCACTTGGAGCAGGAACCGGCCTTTACAGTTTTGAGGTGTAACACTGGGACTTTTTGCTCATTTGCATTGAAAGCATGCGCTTCATCAAATTTGTGTACAGTGGCGCTTACCTGGCATACACGTAAGATGACATTTTGATGCTGGAAAATTATATCATACCAACAAAAACACACAAAAAACAAAGACAAACCCCCCAAAAATCCCCAAAACAATAATACGCCCTCATTGTACTAGTTTAGAAGGCAATAAATATAAGGAAATATATATGTGCCTTAGGCTTTGGTCATTATCAGCATTCAGGCCCCAAGGTGGGTTTAAACATACTTGTTTAAAACCGGCGCAGCACATTTTATTCCCATTCATAAGTACCTTTTTTTTATAATGCAGCAAAAATCCCAGAATTCAGAAAAAATCCCTGAAATTTGTCGTAAGTAAGCTATCCCGTTCCGCCATTTTTTTTCTTCCCCCTATCCATGTTCAGGGGCCCCCGGTGAAACTACCTTGTTTCTGTCTCTTCATTATCAGTACATTTAATTAGATAATGCAAACAACCCGAACCAGACTAGTGAGCTAATTATTATTGCCATCGGTGATACAGGTGTAGGGCAAAAATAGAAACAAAACAGTCTTTTGTGAACTTCTGAAATTTTTTCAATAAACACTCAAACCACAATTCGGTTCTAGAAATGCAACTGAATTTAATTTTGAACTTTAAATAGAACTTGTTTTGATAATCTTTTTTTTCCACTAAAGTGGCACATCAAACAGCCGTTTATTTTACGCAAGTGCAGCAGGACATGCATTGTGTGCGCGGCATCTTGAACTTACATGTACTAGCTCATGCTGGAAGTCCTGGAAGTGTTCCACCAATAAGCCAGTTCGGAATTTTATCCCGAATGGACCCATGTGACCTAACGCGCGTGTTTGAACGCAAAAGGTGGTCGCACAACGCGCACGTGTTAATCAGAATGGGTGTTCGCGTAATATGGCGTGACATTACATCAGCAATTGTATCCCGAATAACCTTTGACCTTTGAGATACCGAACTGGCTTATTGCATTTACACTTAAGCAATGCGGGATCAGATCCTGATCGGATCTTTCCCGAAAGGGGAATCGTTCCTCCTTGCCGGATCAGATCCCCCTTGCCGGATCAGATCCCTCTTCAATCCCCATTCGATCCAGTGTAAACGCGGTCATAGAATGCTCCTTTATTGCATTTGTAACAAATGTTCCCCGAAGATGCCAAAATCTTGGGCAAGCTGTCATCTGCAGCAACTTTTCAATATTTACAAGTTCAAGTTGACAGGCCACGATGAACTTCAGAGCAATGTAAATCAGATGGTTTTGTCTTTGGCTACACCTCATGAAACAATTCCGTGTAAACATGTCATGATTTCATCTGGCTGGTTACAGGTTTTTCATTACCCCTATGTATCCAATTAAGACTTCTCTGGTAGTCTGCGTAGAACACACACCAAGTTCTGCGCCAGGCATGAAGAGATTCTAAATCCATCCAACATGTGTTGTTTTCGTTCTGCCCAGCCCTGTATTTTGTGAATTTTTGTTTGGGGGGGGGGGGGGGGGGGGGTGGGAGATTTTTAATAGTCTGCCTACTGTAACAAGATAATTCTTGACTTAGTGATCACTTGGTGATCCTTCTAACGGTGGGGTATTGTAGCGTCCTCTAGTGGTGCCATCCAGAAAGTGTCAGGCTTGGAAGATTGTGCAGTCAGTGCGTGCTCCTTCAAAATTCTAATTTGATATGATTTGTTGGTAACATATTAGATACTTGGTGTAAAGTGTATGTGTACCCATTAGCAGACAGCAGGATTATCATTTGTTTTCCTTGAGTGTAGTTTCAATGATTAGACTTCGCCTTCACTCAAATTTAACCCTGCGTGCAGCCAACTGCCTGTTTGGCGAGGCACGTTTTTGTATTTTTGTTATTTACGTAAACACCTTTGGGCCAATTCACCTCAAACTTAATGTAATCCTTAATCGAACCCCCTAGTCTGAGGGCCTCTAGTCACCTTTAATGGCGAAATTACTAACAAGCCAAACCGACCAGAAGAAAAAAGGGCCAATAGCAAAGCCCCATTGGTTTGCGTACAAACCCCATTCATTGTAAACAAATCAGGGTCATTTGAGTTGGTGGTGTGGTCAGC
The DNA here is from genome assembly GCA_037893225.1 of Hippasteria phrygiana. Lineage (NCBI taxonomy): Eukaryota > Metazoa > Echinodermata > Asteroidea > Valvatida > Goniasteridae > Hippasteria > Hippasteria phrygiana. The sequence continues at coordinate 866,453 of JAZGUH010000092.1, forward strand.
TATCATAAAGGAAACTATCAATCATTCTACTGCTAGCCCAGTGACAGATGGTCAACAACAGCTGCTTTCACCCACAAAAAGCCTATGTCTGTGACTATGCTTTTAGAAAGTGCCTTCCGGAGCAGCACCTTTGTGCGCCTGAGTCATTTTTTTGGGGGGGGGGGGGGGTGCTGCACGCAGGGTTTTAAGTTGCAGCAAGGCAGAAAATGTGTGTACCTCTTTCAAAATGAAACAGAAAAGAGATTTTGGCACAGATATTTCAAACAATGATATTTTCATTTTTTTTTTTTTTTGAGACATGGCATTATTTATTATGACATGTTCATTATTTCAGTTTTTGATAACTTGCCAAATAAACACAATCCCCTGGCAGAACCCTTCAGATTCAGATGTACTTTTATTAAACCAAACCTGGAACTCGTTACATTCATTGTATACTGCAGTTTTCCCTCCCGGCCGAGTTTGTTTACCCTCCCCACATTTGCACCGATCCTTTAAAGTTCATGGCCTAGTTTGTCTGGTTCAGCCGGCATCTTCAGAACTCAAATGAAGATCAGGGACTAGTTCTGTTGTAACCTTATCTGAATTCTGGGCCATCCCCTGGTTAAACCATTAATACACCTGCCGTCCAGACATAAGATTTGTGCACTCTAATCCTGCAGGGAAAATGTTGGCATTCTGCAGATTAAAAGTACTTCGCCTAAGCTTCTAGTTTTTTTTTCAGGTGAGAAATATTTAATGAATAAGAAATCTCTGGACTTTACTTCAACTGTACTTTGAGTTATACCGGAATTTGGACTTAATCTCTGAAGCTTTAGTTTAAGCTGTCAGACTTGCTTCACATTGCAATAACTATTGTCAATTTTGCATGCCCTTATTGCATATAACACAGCCATTATAAAGCAATAAATGCTGTTTATTCTAGAAGTTCCGCTTTATTTCACCCATGGTGGTGGTGGCAGTGGGGGTATTTTCATCCTGACTGCTAAGAATCTAGATGTTGGCTCAGAGTTGAAAGGCCTAATATACAACATATGCTGAATATGGCTTATAAGCCATTGAATATGGCGTATCTCTTTGGAGCGGACACCGTACCCATTACCCCTGCAAACATGTAAGTGCACTCTTGGATCTCATTTAGGCAGAGCCAGAGTATATGATGTGTATTGATGTTGCACATTTAGGGCATTTTGGACCTTCAACTTTTCAACTCTTTCTTAGTAAATAGCAAGAAATAGCTTGGCTCTGACCTTGTGGATGAAGGATCATCCAGTGTTTGGTGTCCCTAGGTAATGCACAGTTAAACATCAACAATCATCCTGTGAACTCATCCTAGATTTGGAATTTGTTTTCCAAATAAGACAAAGATATATATGGGAATAATTTTTATTGGATTTTCATTGAATGAAAGGTAGAACACGGAATGATTCCGTGTTTCAGTAAAAGATGTACTGGCCAGGCTCTTCTTTTCCCGTTTCGCCCTGAAATTTTTTTCTTGTTTAAATTGTTGTTTTTCTAGCAATACAAAAATTATTAATTTGTTATGATTTCTGACTAACACCGGCATAGAGCAAGATAGCTCAGTTGGTAGAGCAACTGGTACGGTATTCCAGAGGTCACGGGTTCAAATCCCGCTCCTGCCAGCTTTCTTTGTTCACTTTGAAAATCCATTCAAATTACCCAGTCAAAAACTCAACAATCATACAAAAAACTCATTTTGTTTTGTAAACGAATGATTATTTTTTTTCAGATCTTGTGCAGGCACAATAGCCTTGGATTGTACCAAATTTATTTGTAGGGGTGCTTTTGAAATTTGATAACATTATCAAGTGCAGTCAAGGATTTGGGGAATAAGAATGATCTTTGTTTGAATGGAGATATTTACTTGCTTCAAATCCCATGAAAAGAAGGACTTACTTTTCTAAAGTCTTTTTGCCGCAACACGCAAACACCCCCTCCCATGAACCGACCAGGTCTCCCAAAAATGTAGTGGTTGACACACCATGTGTGCGCACAACGAAGCTATTTTGGCCAATCGAAAATGGTGAGCTAATATAAGGTAATATTGCTTGAATCAGCCAGAGTTGGATCGAGATTTTTTTAGTACTTATTGCAAGGCCAAGATTTTCTTGACCTGTGTAATTTCCCATCAAGTATCATTAAAATTGACTTCACACTATTTTTACTTGTTTGGCGGGTACTTTGCTTATTACATAATCACTCTTGGAGATTAAAGAATGTGTCCTGAATTGCAAAATCTGATCCATGTCACTATGTGACAGGAACACGAAAATTGTCGCACTGTATGGACCCCAAATTTCTGGAATGACCAATATCTACCCAGTAGCATGGATTTAAAGTTGCACATTCGTAGATAAATGTTTGTCATCCCTTAGTCATGTTTGATTCACTGATGATGATTAAAAACAAAAAAGTACATTCATGTCTACCGCCTATCACTGGCCGCAGGTCTGTTTTGATTCTGAGTTTCATGCTTCATGTTGCAGTTTGGTTAGTCATGTTTGAATGTCCGTCTTGGGGCAATTCATAATCCTCCCTTGTCGAACGTTTCCGATGAGCTGACGTCGCACTCGCCATTGGGACATTCAGAAGCTGCTGGGAATAGAGTTAGGTCCCGCAGACAGACGGTTATGCCGCCAGGAATTATGTTCACACATACCGTATGACTCGGGTGGGAATCGCCGTACCGACGGCAATTATGAACCTGACTGTAAGGTCATGACTGAGCAAGTTCATGGTCAGACGTGCTATCGGTTGTTAATGTATGACTGTTTGTGTGAGTGAATCACAGCATTGATACCTTTAGTTAGTAATTCCCGGAGAGGTTTCAGGACGCATCGCTTTGGGGTATCATCAGTAGCTTGTAGTAGTTTAAATTCCTGTGCATGCGGCAAATGGGCGACTCTGCCCGAAATAACCCCAAAGGGGGAATCGCCCATTTAGAGCACTTTCTTCACGCACCCTACTAAAAAACACTCCAAAGGGGCGACTTTCACAATGGGGCGACAGTTATGTGTCGCCCTATTCGACCGCGTCGCCCGAACCCACTCTTTTCCAGCATGTGTCACCCCAACCGGCAATTGAGGAAAATTAGGGTTATCGCTGGCAGATAAATTTGGTCATTTTCTGCATCATATTGCATATCATTAAGGTCATGCTTGTTGATATTGGTGAGGTGCAGACGCATATCCAGTTTGGATCGGGCTACATTGTGTCGGGAAATAATATAGTAACTTCCATTTTTTTTTTTAATACAAGAAATGAATTTCAAAATGACCGTGTGATTTATCCATTCTTGGAATTAGGTAGTAAAACACAATAATTTCATTATGCCCATATTCCCTAATACACCATATGGCATATTAGTAAGGAAACTTATTTCTACGATAATTGGCATTTTTTTTTTTACCACTTTCATCCAATTTGTTATGCTCCCCCACTTTTTTTTTACCCTCTCTTTTCACATATCCTTTCTTTAGTGTCTATTTTTTCACCAGAGGTTCTCTGTTTTTGTTTGTGTCTCTGTCAGATGTCTTTTGCAATGCCGGCTTTAAAGTATTCCTACTTTTTTTTCCTAATTTCGTTTAGCTTGCTCAAGTTTTCCTTCACTTTTCTTGAAATACGTATTTTTCCTCCTATTCACTACTTTTTTGGGTCCTACAACTGCGAAAGATGAAATCTCATTTAATATGTCATGCATATATAAAAATCACACAATAAAGGGCTTGGGTGCAGAAGTACTGCAATTTTACTTCCAAGAGCTTAGTTGAGGATGGAGCACAGAACATGTCAAATGACGCTAGTCATGCTGTGGACATTGGTCAGTATCAATAAAAACTACTCCTAAAAGCCCGCAAAAGTCCTACTTTTAACCTGATTTTGTCCCCCAAAGTCCTACTTTTGTCCTGTTTTTGGAAATATTTGCTCCTACTTTTCTCCTACTTTTTTAACTGGGTCTGCTTGAAAGCCTATGGTCTATGGTCAAATTGTGTCATCTCTTGTTGCCTAAAATTTCTGTGGGTGGAGTAGAAATTGTGCTTAATATTGTCCAAAAGAGATATTGAATCAATTTTCCCAAAAGACTGAGCCGCATGAAATTACATTTTCCAACATTTGCAAGTCAAAAAGTGGTAGACAAAGTGGTTTTGGACACGTATGAGATGTAGGAAATGAGTAGTGTTTGCATTTAAAAGTGGTAAACTACGTCACTCAAAATAGTAGATTTAGCAACTGTGTTGTAAGATTTCTGCCCCAAGCACTAATTCAAAATGGCCACAATAGACAGTTTTGTTTTTCCTTGCACATGCAGTATTCGGATTTTCTAAACCTGGCTATAGAAAGTAAGTTGTGCCTACATTGTAGACGCCTAATATTGTGGCCTAGACCCAGATGTATTCTTCCTTTTGAATATTTATCCGGCCAGTCCATGCTGAATGCAGAATAGCCCTTTGATTGAACGACAATAAACCCTTTCAAAATTTGTCAACACACAAAAACAATTTCAGCATTAATTATGTGTAGAGGTATCACAACTGAATGATTACTTTTGATCTTACATCATGGCCAGTCATGCTATGTCAACAGGTGACTAAAACAAGGCCTGAACCTACTCACAAAACCCACAGAAAGAGTCATGTCGACCCCACAATCATGAGCAATGTTCTGCCTTACCCTCTCATCCTACCATATCCTTTCTTTTTTTTACTGGACTTTTTGCAAAGCAGACAAGTCCTAACATGCCCAGCCAAAATGGCACTTTCAATGCTCCAAATCGACAATTTAAAGGATCCTCGTTGTTACTGACTCAAGGCAAATCATGTTCAGAGAAGAGTGTGGTTTTCGTTTACGTCAGAAATCCGTTTTTTTTTTTTTTTGCTTACGTTTTTGGAGTGCGTCAGTGCTTGCCGCTAGGAAAGCATGTGATTAAGATAGCCGTCACTGCGTCAGACATCCTTAATGGGATTGTGCTGAGGTTGTTGGGTTACTGGGTCAGTGGAAGGTGAATGATGCAAGGGGAAACTGTGGAAGTCTCCTAAGATATTCAATGTATCAGTTATAAGCTAGTTCGGTATTTCAACTGCGCATGTGCACAATGACATTTTATCCCGAATGACCCTTGTGACCTAATGCGCGGGTGTGAATGCAAAAGCATGTGTTAAATTCAATCAGAATGGGAATTCACGTAACACGGCGTGACATTACGTCAGTAATTTTATCCCGAATAACCTTTGACCTTTGGGAAACCGAACTGGCTTATTGGCCGAACTTATTAACCCCCCCCCCCCATGCACCAGGGATTAACCCCTTGCATACGGATGATGCCATATGGCGTCAAAAATAAAAGTGCCACCAGGCCGGATGATTTGCCGCCGTTTGTGTAGTTTCAATCCCTTGTTGGATTATTGTTTGTTACGCCTGACTGCACAAACACATTGTAGCGGTTCGCTTGGCTGCCGAAACCGCCGCGACACCCCAACGTCTCCCGTAAAAAAATGTACTCAAGGGGTTAAGTAAGACTTCAGACAATAGTTAGAGGATTTAGTGGTACTAGGTAATTACATATACCACTGGCATATCTGTCAAGTCAAAATCTTGACAGATGTAATATTCTCATAGATAAACAAATAAAAAAATACAAAGCAAAGAAACAATAACAGGATTCCTCAATCATCCACCCCTGACCTATTTGTGGTTCAACAGTGGCATTTTGTGGCCTCCCACAAACCTGCAAATTCACAGTATTGATTTTTCTGGTTTTTGTAACTCTTCAGTTAAAACGAATAAAAACCATTTCTGCCTGTGTGCGACTGTGTACGTGACATCAGCCTGTCAGACATACGAAGGACAACTGTCTGACTGCTGTACAGTCCTCATGTCGCCAACAATAAAATGGTGCCCCAAACTATGGAATGCTTAATTCGTTCAAGATCACAGAATCAAACGAATGGGCGTCTTAATACATGTATATGCGCTTTTCAAAAGGGGGCACAATGCAGCAATTTAGCGAGACAAATAATCGCACCAGGCGAGTCTTCCGACGCCATGGGAGGGAGTATTGTTATCGATCGGTTGCAGCATCATCATCCTAGATTCTGCCGCTCACGGTCAAGATCAGAAGCCTTGGCTGGTGCAGCCGACTGAGATAAATTTGTTAATTGTTAATTTGTCAGATGACCGTGACTGGTCACGTTCGCCGATCCTGCATGGAAATGATCCCATTCCCATCAGAGGGAATTGCCTGGGAGGCTGGGATTTTAAAAGTCAAGTAAAGCTGAAAATGAAATTGTAACAGACTTTTGAATCTTTTTAATGCAAAATTTCAAAAATTAATTTCTAGATTTATATACCATTGGAAAGAACATATCATAAGCTTAAAAATGATGAAAGAATTATTAAAATCGGAGCAGTATTAAAAAAATTATGATAATTTTAGTTTTATTAGGTGATCCAGCACTATTGTAGAAATCAAGTGATAAAGTTTGTCCTTCGTTTCTACATTGCTGAACGGCTCACGATTAGGGGTAGCCTTAACGTGGGGTTAGAATGGCCGGATTGAGTTGGCACAATAGTTGTTTGATAGTTATTCTGATACTACAGAAAAGCATAGCATGTCATTACATGTACGTCAGCAATTTTATCCCGAATAACCTTTGACCTTTGAGATACCAAACTGGCTTATTGCCACCCATTGCAGACGTTGATGACCATAGATCTCCAGAGTTCTGTGTTGTGAGCTGTTTGAATGAACTGGTTGTTTGTGAGATGTGTATCATTGACCGTTGAAACATACGTTGTGCGTTGACAACCTCAGCTTCTCTTTCCCTCACTATTTCCACACATCAAATTCTGGCCGAGAAATTTCATTTGTCTTTCCTTAATTTCTTTCATTTGACTGCTCTTAAATACTTGCATCGATTGCAGATTTTTACTATTTGACACTCTGTCCCTTCATGTCCCATCAAGTTGTACTTATTCCAGGATTATTTAGTATTTACACAAATCAACCCCCCAAATTTAGTATTCTAAATGTAGTTCAGCACCTTCCACCCCACCCCACCCCACCCCACCCCACCCCACCCCACCCCACCCCACCCCACCCCACCCCACCCCACCCTCACTACAGTACCCATTTTTACCCTTGTGAGCAATGAGGCAGAAGAGATGTACCTTGCCTAAGAACACAATGAAAACTAATTCATATTTGCAAGATTCATACAGATTCATGACTCAACAATAGTAAGCGCCACGCTTAACCACACTTAAAGGTAATATACAACATTTTCTTTTGCTGTAATTTTCAGAAATAAATGGATTTGGGGTTAGTATTTTTTAGCGTGCTATCAAGTACTGTATAAACACTGAACCGTTTAAAGTTTTGTGTGCATAGATACTGGAAAAACAGAGAGAAAAAAATTATGTTCTAGTGGCCTGGTTCCCTGACCCTACTTTAGACAAAACGGAGCAATTTATAGAGTCAGGGAAGTATCAGGTCGGGGAACTAGACTATTTCCAATGATTGTCGACCGACAATCGTTGGAAAATGATATAAATTTCAAATTGTCTTGAAAACGACAGCACACCAGGTTCTATTATTTCACAGGATGCTTGAGACTACTATTTACTTAGTCTAGTAAGGTATTTCGTAATAATTCAGTAGTTTTGTTTGTTGATGTTAGCAAATGTTTTATACTACCTTTAATGAATAGTTGTATATTCTCCAAATTTGTAAGCTGGTCCATACTTCATGTATCACAAGGAGGTTAGGTAAAGTCAATTTTGTGATGTACACAATAACTGTTTTTATTTTCATTTACCTACTTTTGTTTTGATGTAAAATTGATGTGAATATATATAAACCAGCCTTTATTCTCTCCTAATTGTAAGGATGAGACAAAATGAGTAGTTCATTGCAAAAGGATGACATAATCCACTTTTAATGGGGGGACAAACTTTTGATGAAATGGGGAGCATGGGACCTGATAATCGCAATAAATTACAATCTGATAATGTAAAATGCTGTACATTAATAAACCCGTATTTTTTAATAATTGAAATTTTGTTTGAATATGCTTCCTATAGGATGTCCATTGATAAGTGTTACATTTGGGAACACTCTGGTGAAATACAGTGGTGTGCAAAATTATTCTAACACTTGGCATATTTTAGGTACTTTAGTTCTTTGTGATGAAATGTCAATCAATATACCAATGTACATTTAAATGAAACCGTCTGGAATGAACTTCAGAAGACTTGGAACAGCATTAGTGTAGAAACTCTAAGGAAATATATAGACACTATGCCTGAAAGATGTGCCGCAGTGATTGCTGCCAAGGGTGGACACACCAAATATTAGAGTAAAGTTTGATAACAAAAGGTGGTAGGACTGGCAGATACTAATGTGAGCTACATGTACATGTATGCTCACAACAATTACCTTTTCTATTTAATACAGGTGAAAAATGTAAACCAGGCATTGTAATAAGGCATTAAATATCAATTTCTTCAGATATGTCAAGTGTTCAAATACTTTTGCACACCACTGTACTAATGATTTAAATGATTAATTTGTATCTTATAATATGTACAATATATCTCATAATGTACTAAGCACCAAAGGACTTCAGGTGAGTAACCCTAAGCCGAAACATCCCCTCCCCCCCAAAAAAAAGAATTAAGTGTTGCCTGGAAATCAGCCATACTTCATCAAACCTCTTTCTTCCCCTGTGTTTTCAAAAAGTGCTTGTCTCCACATAAATTCCACCGTTGCTGAAATCATTTGTCAAACAAATGTGATTTACTGTGGTAGTGTTCTCCCAAAACCTTAAACAAGAGTGTGTTTTTCTTTTTCTTTCTCCCCCCCCCCCCCCCCCCCCCGATTTAGCATGTTCTTTAAGCCTGTACTTCATTCCAACATGTTGGGACATGTCCAGCTGTGCGTTCCTATCGGGTTCGGTCCCACATTTCCGTCGGGATTTGTTTTGGTTCCTTTTTTGGCAAATTCTTCGTCCCGAGATCTCTTGCAAATTCAACAAATGGCTGATTAGGCTTCTGTCCGGGTATTTCTTGTCCATACTTGCATTTCTGTGGATCTGTCCGTCATTCCAGTACTTGATCTTCTCGGCGGTGGGTCAGAAATATCAGGATGCTGTCAAACCTTTGAAACTAAAACTGCTCTTCCATCTATTTCTAGATCATCCCCTGGTGGTTCAAAGTTTTGGACTTTGTTTTTTCACTCTCAGTCTTTGCAATCCTTTCCTTTATCTAGTCAGAATTACTGGATTAGTGGTGAGGCTGGATATAGGACAGTCGTTACATGGAGATACAATGTATATGATGCCCCAATTTGTCTAAGAATGTGCAATAGGTTTACTGCACAGTGTTGGATTTTGACAGGTTAAGGAAGCATCCTGGTAAAAATGCCAAGGGGGTTAGTGTTAAGCCACAAAACACTTTACAGGACCACACAGAACAGCACAATGCAGCATAACACAACCTATATTTATACATTTGATCTGTTTCCAACCCCTTGCATGACCCCCAATGTCTTGTCACCTGGTTGTACATCACCTATCCTCCCTGTCTGATTCCCAAGTGACACAGAGTACCATTCTGTGCCTGTCTTGGCCATCAACCAGCAGGTAGTATCAGTGTAATTCCATCCATTCAATATCATTACCCAACACATCCGGAGGGCCTCTAGCATTATAGAACAGCCTGGCTACTGCTCAGGCTTATTCCGGGAGAAAGCCAGCTACATTTCCGCACGAGATCATCTCACTTTAACACTTCATAAAAATATAAAAAATAAGGACTTGGAATAAAAGGAGAGGTATCAATGCATATTTGAAGCTTCTGTCAAAAGCCACGTTTCTTTTAGCGGAGAGGGACTTGTCGTCATGGCAACCAGAAATGAAAATGCAGAGATAGCTGCAATGTGGGCCGTGCTCTTTAAGCCATTTATGAAACTGAGGCTAGGTGTCATTTTCTATATAAACATGGCCTCTGGCCATTTGTGCCAAGGTGATATGATATAGTGAATGGACTTGCAGACAATCTAGACCCACCACAGCTGTTTCTTTAGATAGAAGTTCAGTGTATAAAGTTTTAGCCTTTGAACATCATACATCTTTCATGGGCTAAAAAAAAAGGGCACCCCCCCAGCACATCTATCCACCTGTTTTGAAATACAAATTTAAGGGTTTGTGACGCCCCTGTCCCCCATATTTGTGTATGCCTTCCCCTTATCTGTGAAACTGGATCAATTCTTTGCCATTTTTCACAAGAAATGGAAGCAAAAAAACAGCAATTCATTTAGAAATAAATTTCAGACTGAATAAAATTGACAAGGGCACGATTTGAACCTGCAACCACCTATATTGGGCATAATCTAGCTCAGGCAGTAGAACACTAGTACGGTAATCCGGAGGTTGCTCGCCAAGTTCAAATCCTTTGTTCACTCAGACAGTTGATTGAATTACTTTGTCAGTCTCTTGTGGTTTGTTTTATGATCATCATAAAACTGTCTTAATATTGTTGCTGTGTTAGATATAACAATGCACTGTTACCTTCTCCCCCAAATCAGTATATAATCACTGTTTCAGCTTAAAATGTTTATACAGTTATTCGTACCCATGCCAAATTCCGGGGTATTGCGAATCATTATATTTATTATTTCTACTTTTATGCTAATGATGTGAAACCAAAATATATGTAGATTTGTACATGCCAACTTAAAATCATTTAGTAAAGACTAAGTTCCGCCAATCCAGCTTTTATGTATGAGAGAAAAGCAAACTACCAGATTTTTCATAGGGTATGAATAATTTGGGGCATTTAATCAAATTTAGAAGGGGTTTTTGTCCTTCACAATGCAGTGTAACTATAAGCACTACTGTACATGTATATGCTCAAGGCTTTCCAAGAAGCTGTGGGAAAGAAAATTTATAGGCTTACTCAGCCGGGACTTGAACCCATAACCTGCTTCTTACTAGTGTAGAAATCTTAACCCTCAAAGGGGAGGGGGGAGGAATCCACCCCCTTGTTATTTTATTGCGATCGTGTCTTGGAGCTTTTTTTTTTTTTTTTTGTGCTCAGCCTTGCTAACTTTTTCACGTATCCTCATTTGCACACTTTAATTTCACGAAAATCGGTTACTGTGTGGCCGAGATCAAGAGAGGGCAGAATCAATCCCTAACATTAAAAGCGTAATGTCCAGTGCGTCATTTTGGTGCCATAAAGTTCTCAAAACTGCATTTTCAAAACTGAGAAACCCTGAAGCCTTACCTGTATTTAGTGAAGTCGTCATTTGTCATAATTACATGAATGCAGTTGAAGCATCAATGTGTTGCCGGCATACATTCATACATTTCATAAAAATCTTAGAAACTAAAGCTTAAACCCTCCAGGGCATGTTTGCTCTTAGAACCCTGCCAGACGCATCAGATTGCATACTTTGTCACATTGACTTGCGTGGAGAGTGCAGCAAAGTGGAGCTGTCAGCATAGGTGCACTGTGCTGCGTCTGGCAGGGTTAGGGTTTTAAAGCATTTTTGATGGGGTACGTAGTGTACATGCAGAGAGAATGCTCATATCTATAACTGCTGCTTGTTTCAGCTTCATTTTCATGTTATACATGTGGATGTACTGGTATGTAGAACTCTATATAGGCCAATTATTGTTTCAGGGCACTGGAGCCTTCAAGCTGCTTTCGTTCTGCTTTTTGACCAGGCAAGGGCCTTATAAAAACATTGCTGCAAAGGATCACTCACTATACAGCCCCCTCTGGAAAGAGTGAATACCCCCTATGGATATTCATCGGCATGTTGGAGCAGTGAGCTGACCTGGGAAGGCCCCCAGCTCTATTCCCAGGGCAGTGTTTAAATATGGGAAGGTAACGAAGCATATAGGGGGACCGTTCTATATGCAGATTGGTATTAATCTGCGGTCTGAAACTATCGGGCCAGCCAGCTGACCAATTACAACTGGTCGGCTAAGCTTAGACCAGAGTAATCCATGAATTGGCTACAGGCTGCATACAATCTAGAGCCAGGGTTGCTTGTGAATGTATGCATAGGTTGAATTGACACCCCCCCTCCCGACCCCCCTCCCCTCCCCTAGGTCAGTCATAGGAAGATTCTACAACTTGGCTGAGCAATAGCTCATTAGGGTGATGGACATCATGCGCTCGCACGCGAGAACTCCCAGAATGCAACTCTAGATGTAACGACGTTTCAAATCCTATTTTGTTTGTTCGTAATGCATGAAAATTCACCCGCCCCTGTTAAGCAGAGTTCCTGTTAAATCTGTAAATAAATCAACTGGCTGAGAAATTGTTTTACAGTTTTACGAGGAAGGTTTACAAAAAAAACTTCTAGCAGGGCTTTGTGTTTGTTGCAAGTTAGGACTTGCAGGAACAGAGCTCTCGAAAGCCTCACGCCATAGTCATACATATTGCAGTAGCCTTGAGCTGAGGGGCTTATCTTTGTTGTCAAAATCTGCATGTTTTTTTGTTGTTTCCAATTGATACATGTATGTTGATCAGAAACAAGAATGCTAACCGTTACGTTGTGTGGGATGGGCCATCCATCTTGGAACCTCATCAATCAAACACAGATTTCATTTCAAATGACGTTCATGCTGTCAACCTTTTTGAGCATACAGTTCAGTTATTTCCCATGTTCATTTAATAAAAGCTTGATGTGATGTAGAAGATATCAAATGTTTTTGTTAATAATATCTCATGGTTACTCAGTCATTGCACTTTCCATGTACTATAGCCCACTGACTGTCTGTCGCTGGCCCTCATACGTGCCAAAAAGGTTTGTATTCTAGACAGCAGGCACATTTGGATGCATATATATGTAGGCCAGAGGCAGATGGTAGTGGTTATTGTACATGGTGTACAATAAGCAAAACTTAAAATTGGACATCACTGTTTGGTTTACCATTTTGTCGTAATTCTAGTTCCTCAGGCCAAGTAGCATTGCACAATGGTTTGATGTTGTAGATAGAGCCAATAAAGAAACTATCATGATGAGTATGCTTTATTGTTGGCTGAAATTGAAGGGGTAAGCTATCAGCAGAAGTTAACTATGTGTCATTTTGCTGTAATAAATAAAGTTGTCAATATTGAAAAAGAAATTTCCGTACTTTTTTTGTAAAAACCCTATTTTTTGCTCTTTTGCAACCCGTCTGCAACCCTAAAAAAAAAAAAGGCTTTTATTCTTGGTTACTTTTGTGCATCTAATACACACAGAGATATATGCCCGAATTATTGTCAGCTCATAAATAATTCCATTTTTGTAATGTAATTATTTCATAACTAAACGTGGGTGGGATTCTTGGTTCGATGTCTCATTAAATAGTGAATAACTTTTGTATCGCTAGAAAAATAGCAATTTACAAAATATTTTTCATGGTGAAACTTACAGGGCCCAATTTCATGGCTCTGCTAACCACAGCTTTCCGCGCTTACGATCACCATTTTGCACTGGAAAAATTCTGCACTAACCCTGTAAGCACAGAATCCTTAGTTACGGGATGTACGCATGCTCAGGAGCAAAAATTCCCCGCTAACACGTGAAATACGCTTGCCGTAACCACATAATTTTCTGCTACAAGTAAGCGGAGATTTTTCGCTAACGGTAAGCAGAGCCATGAAATTGGGCCCAGATCCCAGAGGGCCATTACTATAGCCAAATTGCAACTGATTAACACGTTCTCTTTTTGCATGGATATGAAAGCTTTGTGACTTGCAGATTCCAGTTTCCATGTCAACCTCCAACCTCTTCCTAATAACGAGTTCTTCAGAAACTTAATAGTGCACTCATAAAGTCTGTTTTGGTCGTGGAAACTTGATCCGAATAGAGATGGGGAGTGTAAATATAGATACATGTAGGCTATTGACATGTGCAAGTTCCTGCCATTTACACTTTCAAAAGAGAAGTGTAGTGGATGGAGTTATTGCCGTAATACCTCCAGATTGAAGGACCTGCTGGAATTCCATCATTTGTAAGTTAAAAAGAGGACATCCTTATTGAACAGGTGGTGTTGTTAGCGCTACTGGGTCATTCAGTGTATAATCACCCAAAAAATTGGAAATTTAAACCTGACCCTCTTCAGATTGGCTCAAATTTGGTGTATGGGGTAATTGAGGCTGAAAAACCTGAAATTTTGAGTTTTAGCCCCATTGTACCAACAGTTCGTGCTACGACACACCCTTGTTGGTGATTTTAGCCAAAATGGGCATGCCCCCCAATTTTCAAATGACCATATCTCTGTAACCAGTGGACCAAATCTGTTGATATTGGTGTCTTTGGAAAGGTAACTGCAATCCAAAATGTGCCATTGTTTATGTTGGAGCAATTTGAAGTTTGATAACCTTTTGACCCTTACTTTGAATTTTACCTTTGACCTTCACGTGACCTTGAGATGAACTTTATGAAAATGATACCCCAACAGGTACACCCAGTCATGTAAACGGGTGCAATCGTGGACCTCCCATTGTTCCTCTTTTGTTTATACTCTCTTTTTCGGAAGACCTCCCATTGGTTTTGTACACGATTTTCAATCGTGGACGTTCGGTCAAACGTGGACCCCTTTGTCTACGCCCGAATTCTTTTGTCCTAGGTCCACGATTGCCGGCATATACAAACTCATGTATACATAATATTTTTTTTTTTGCTTTCTAGCTTTTCTCAATGTTGGCATACTTGATGCAAAAATGTGTTGCAATTTACTATAAATCTATGCAATTTACTAATCTATGTATACACAGATTTTAATTGCATAGGGATATCACATTTTTGCATCAAGTATGCCAACATTGAGAAAAGCTAGAGAGCAAACAAAAGATATTATGCCTGTGATTTTGTTATATTATGTAGAAAACATGTTGGGGTTTAATTTTTACCCCCATACACCAAATTTGAGCCAATTTGAAGAGGGTCAGGTTTAACCCATTGGGTGTCTCTGACATGGAATGACCCAACTGCTGCGTTTGGAGAGGCACTCTTATTCAGAGCTTTGCATCAGGCAGTATATGGAAATCCCAATTTTGGAGACAGTAGACAAAAATATGTTGGGGCTTCTTTTTTTATTCAATTCTTTTTCTTTGTTTTTTTTGCAACTGCTAATACTAATAGGATGGTTGGAGTAAAACACAAGAATTAAGAGGATTAATTGAAATAAATTTACGATTAAAATACATTCTAATTACAAATCAATGTCATACATAACTTAAAGCCATAAAGACTTAAAATCATTAGGAGTAAACAAACATAAAAAATTACAACTCATTATACACAAAACTAATATCCAATTGGCAGCTTTGGTGTGATCCAATCAAAAATAAAGTCATACTGCGAAAAGGTTCAATATTGCACACTGTGCAATGCTCTGTATGTCATTCCCCTCTGCACATTTCGGTGGTATCTCCTGAGGCGAGGAAGTGTATTGGCCATAAGATCGTCCATAAACCCTCGAACATTTCTGACTTTACGTCTTCCGCTAATAACCGGTTCTCCTCCAAAGGACAAAAAAAATCCTGGAGAGTCTTTCATAAGGTTGAGATGTTGGAATCGGGGAAACTCAATCCAAACGTAAAGAGGGTATAAATTAAAGATGTCTTCCTCTGGAGCAGGCATACTCAACAAATGCCTCTTAAGACTCAACAAAGAAGATTGACAGATTGTATGGGGGGGGGGGCTTGGCAGGCTTTGTTGTGACACACTTCAAGTTTCTGATGCAAAAGGATGTTCTGCTCATATCGGCTTGTTTCCATTATTTGCTAGTCCTGCCCTCTTTTTGGGCAAAGGTCGTGTCTGCTCTTCAAAGTTCAATCTCCTGCTCTGAGAGGTAACTCTTGTCAGTGATCCAAAGGCCTTTTCACACTATCTCCGCTTCGAACCGTGTTGAAACCAACCCGGATCCGCCCCGGTTCAGCCTGGGTTGTTTTCGACACGGATCGCAAAGACGCAACGTTCACACTGTCCATTATGCAAACTGGCCGCTGCGTGAACCGTGTAACGTTCAATCCGGATAGGGCTGTATATGTATTCACACTACGAATTCTCAACACGGATCGCATTCGGCACCGGCGCGCTGTGATGATTTTCTCGATCCCACAATGCATTGCGACGCGCCAAGCGGCCGGATGTATGCGACACATTTCCAACATTTCGTGTGGTGCCCTCCAGCTGCGACTGAATTTCAGCATCAGACCAAATCGCTAACAGAGCTTTTACCTCTTCGTCCCTCCATGTTGGCCTTTCAGCCTTATTGTCGGACTTCTTATTACTTAGGACCTATTTTCGTCAGAAAGTGAAGAGAAATATTATACGTGTGCGTGGTGATTGTTGAACAGTTGTTAAAGTTTGGTGAAGAACCTCGTGTGTGCGCGTGCGCTGCACGGTACATGTGCTGTACACGAATGTACGTACGTAGCGCGCGGCCACGTCGCAGCTGATTGTTTATTGACCTTTGTACCCGTGTCAGATTTCCATAGAATTTCGCGCCACACAACTCAACACGGATCGGCGGTAAGTGAACTCAACTCGGGGCGGTTCACACTATTGTTTTCGACACGGTTCAAGCTGAAAAATGCAATTTCAATCCGGATTGAGATTTTCAACCCTGGTCCCTGCCAGGGTTGATTTCGATCCGGCTAGAGCATGCTACCCGGGTTGGAACCGGGTTGAAATTTTAGAAGTGTGAAAAGGGTTGAAAAAATCTCTGGGTTGGAACCGGTTCCAACCCCGAGATTATGGACAGTGTGAAAAGGCCTCAAGTCAGGACAAAGGATGCCTGGTGATTGTGCTTATAGAATGGACAATTTAACCAAATTCAGGGTTTATTTTGCAAGAACATGGGACTCGGGCACACAACATAGGTGCTACAATGCGTGCATGTCCTGTTTTAT
The DNA here is from genome assembly GCA_037893225.1 of Hippasteria phrygiana. Taxonomy (NCBI): domain Eukaryota; kingdom Metazoa; phylum Echinodermata; class Asteroidea; order Valvatida; family Goniasteridae; genus Hippasteria; species Hippasteria phrygiana. The sequence goes on from JAZGUH010000092.1 coordinate 883,391, forward strand.
TATTTCATTTTCTGACTCGGTCGAGGTGGTTAAACAATGTGGTTTCAAGATAGAAAAAAGGCTTTTCAATTTACAACGGGTTTACAATATATGCAAATTGATGATTAAAAATACTGAAAAAGTGTTTCAACTTCTGATCACACTATCATTCACATTACTATAGAGGAGTCTGAGACTAGAGTATTCAGTATTTGGTATAAACGAGACTTTCACAGGAAAGTGATAAAAAGTAATTGTCAAGCAATTGTACGGCTGCACGCTTTACAGCCTTGGTCAAGGTGTTTGACAATTGTCCGATGATCCATGGTTGGGCACTAACAGTAGTCGCACGCCATGCACTCACTCTCGTACATGCAGTAATGTTGGAAGTGCAAACTGTGACCTCGCATGGCAAGGCTACGTGTGCAAATTAGCTTGTGTTGGTCAAACGTCTTGGAACAAAGGCCTGCATCGTTTTCAGGGCAATGATCATCATTTTGTCATTGGATTTCTATCCAGTTAAATTTGGTCTGCGAACTCCAAACTTGTTGGAGAATGTAGTCACACTATCCAGCTCTCTATATATATGTAACACATGAACCATTTAATACCAAGTACTGATTAATAATCTCATTTTTATTCGCACATGATGTCGTCGCTGGAAATCCAGCGACAAAAACATAGGCCAAGGCGAACAGTTCTTCCAATTGAAGGCTTGATTCAACTGATTTGCATATTGTAGCCTAACTGCGTGAGGTCACTGTTCGTGCTTCATGCATAGCGCGGCCACTGTTCATCTGGTAGTCAAACACCTTGATCAAGGCTACACGCTTTATAGCTTGCTGTTGGAGGAAAAGAATCAGAATTTTTTTTATATTTATTATTTTTATTTATTTAATACTTTTTGGTAAAATGAAACCAAGGATTCCTCAAAAGCACATATCGCACTGTAACCCGAAACTTGAAGAAACCTGTATGAAGACGATAAAGAAATGTTCAGTTTTAGAAGTGGAAGGAAAACCCCAGAATGATATTCTGGGGAAACCAATTGATCAGGCAGGGACTAAAAACCCAATCCACATGTCGACTCTGCTGGGATTCGAACCCGGGTCACAGCGGTGGAAGGCGAGGAAAGTACCACTAGGCCAACCTGACTCCAAATGTTATATCATTTCACTCTAAATAGTGCAGTTTCTTTGGCCAAGAACACAAATGTCACTGGACTAAAAATAACACTTGACTCATTAAGGAGGCCTTTTGCGATGAAAATCTCCATGGACTATCATTGATGTCAGAAGCTACATTACATGCTTTGTTGATGTACATATGAGTGTATGTTTTCTTTTAAACTGGAAGATTATTGGCCTCTGTGATTGACCTTCTCTCGAATGACTGACACTATGCACTGCATGTATATAAATGCACTATATAGGTACCGTGTAATTAATAATATTAGTATTAATATTATAAAACTATGGATTGTTTTCGTGATTATTCCTACAAAAGTACCCTTAAGGATACACTTTGTCGTCATTCTTTTTATACCTTAGGGAGACAAGTGGAATTAGGGAGACATTTCAGTGTCTCCCTAATTCCACAGCTCCTATATAGAGGCAAAATGTTACCGTCGCAAATAGGTTATATCAATAGATATTGGTCCAAAACATAAATATACCAACATTCGTGGGGTTAGGATAAGGGAAAGTGGGATTAGGCTTCATGAAAGTTGAACAAATAATTGGTAATTATTTATCTTCCAATGCCACCCCAAACAGATGTTACGTATGCTGAAACTGAATGAAATGGATGAGAAATTTTGCTATTTATTTTTTTACTTGAACAATGTCGGCACGTTCCGGACTTTTTAGGCATTTGTTCTCCAGCCTTATAATCACATAACAGATGATTACATTCCTGGCTATATACCCCAGTGAGTTTCATGTCTCATGCCCCTTTCCTGTGCACTTTTTGTGGTCAGTCGCCTCAGATGAACTCACATTTCGTCAAACTGTTTGTACAGTCATAGGCCGGGGCGAGTGCAGGTCTTTGTGTCACACAAGCATTTCATTCAGCCTCTTGAACTTGTCCAGCAGCCCCCGCAAAAAGTCACCTTCCTTTTCTTGGATTTTGTCCAACTTTTAGATCCTTACACATGCCATTCTTTTCAAACGGTTGAATAGTGTATTTGTGTGTTAACACCCCCCCCCCCTTTCGTATCTCTATTTCGCCAGAATTGTATTTCTATTTTTCGTGGAACAGTATCTCAAGTTCCAGTCCCTTGTCCTTTCTCCCTTTTCCCCTCCAGCCATGGTGCGTGACTGCTTCCCCTTCGACCCAGGAGACACACTTCCTCTGACCATCTCTCATATCGCGCTTCATCCGTTGCCAAGAGGGGCATGTCCTGACTTGTCTACTCAACTCACAGAATGTTAGGCAGGAAACATTCTTCCTAGGCTGGACAGAAGAAAAAAAACAGAAGGGGGGTGGAAATCTGGGTCGCAGATTGCTTGTTACAGATTTCAGAAAAGATGCAAGGGCATTTTTTGATGGATGATGGGACCTGATTAAAGTATGCATATATTTCTGATCACTGATTTGATAGCTGAAGTATTTTTATCACCTGCAGCCACAATTAATAACCTTTGAAGCTTGACATACATGTAATTGACCTGTCACTGTAGAATAGAATGAACACAGCTTGTGCAAGATTCTCCTCTCACATATTAGTTGTAATTTGACGCAGAACGTGCAAAATCTAACACAAACAAAAATGTCCGCACTAAATTCTCCAGAGAAATTTTGACGGCAGGCAAATGTTGGTCAGCACCAGCAATTTGAGTCTGTTTACTCACGTGAAACTCAGTTTTCTGACTTTTTTGTTCCTAAAAGTGAAAATTGGTATTTCCATTCTGCCCAGTTCAATGAAATCATTAATAATAGTTAATTCACTGTTGTAGTCGAGAGCTGGAAGTCCAAGACCACGTCCAAGAGACATAAACTAGGAGGTTCAAGACTAAGACCGAGACCTTCAGACCGAGACCTTCAGACCTTTTGACCATTAAATCACATAATAGATAAATCAAGAAAAGTCAAGACTGTATTATCTTCAGGATTTACTCCTTTGGGAGGAAGTTAACATCATGTACATGTATGCTAACCTTCAAATCACTGGCTGTGTTACGGCTGAAGATCATATGGCTTCTATGAAAAAGTAAGGCTTTTAATTTTTCAGGTCTCTCTTAATTTTTCAGGTCTCGGGTCTGAGACCAGCAAAATGTCGAGACCTCAACTGTTCAAGACCGAGACGGCAGTGTGCCGAGACCGAGACAAACCAGCAAAACCAAGACTGGTCTCAGGTCTTGGATCAAATCATGCTCCTGTCAGTTTACTTTGTTCACTCTGAAATTTGATTAAACTATACCTAGTCAGTTTCCTTTGTGGTTTATTTGATGATAAAAGAGAAATCAATCAGCAGTACAATTGGCAAAAAAGAAGCAGCATTGTGCATGAATCCCCTTTGGAATGACATCATCTATACTGATATGGAAATGTTAGGGGACTTGAATCTCATCACTTTACAGAAACATCACCATCCACTTGGAAATGATGCCTATCTGGCATTGCACTCCTGCGGGATGCATCCTCCACAAGTAAATGCTTCCCCTTGCATTCCTATTCACGATTCACGATTGATCAGATAAATTGTTTCTTGGGAGGAATCATCCATGGCACAATGAAGCGAGACAATAATTGTCCGAGTCTGAATGCCAATGTAATCGGAAAGTGGATCGTCCAAGGAATGGTTTCCCCTGCAGTCTTTCTTCTTTCTCTGGTGGTTTTCATGGTGCAAACAAGTCTCAGATTGTTCAAGATCAAGTCCAATGGAGCCATTTCTTAGAACTCAGTCTCCTCGCGAGTTCTTTCTGGATTTTCTCAAATTCTCATGCTGTTTCCCCAGCATATACAAAAGATAGCCACATATTTCAAGCCTCATCCTAGCAGAATTGCTTGCAAGGTAATTTCTGAAATAAACACAGAAACTTATACAGTGGTCAGAATCAACTTCACAAGATTGACTCAATAATGAAAGAATCTCTATTGTTTGTTGCCTGTGAATTTTTTCACACAGGCTCTCGGAAAGCACATGAGTATACAGTGCTTCATATACTACGTCGGGACAGGGCAAAAGAGAAAACATCTCTGTTCTAATTTACATCATCCCCTGACACAAACATTCCATCTTCTGACTTACTTCAACATGTTCGAATGACAAAAATGACGTGAGAAAGAGATATTGAATTAGACAGGCAAAATACCTTCATAGTGCAATCCATTTTCAAGGAGTAATTTGAGAATACTGCCAAATGTAGATCATTGCAGTTTACATTTGAAAGACTTTCCCAGCTACAATAATTTCACTTGGAGCCCTTCCAATAGCTTATAGAGCCTGATGGAATTATATACTATCACTTTTAATATACAGCGTTTCAAATGGTATTACCATTGCAGTCAAACTTAAATCTCCTGTGTCAGGCCTACATTGGTTATCCCCATGGGGACTTCTTTACTTTAAATACGAGTTTAGTAAAATCCTGATTCAGATTTGTGAGCATTGAATTGGTCAATGGCAATGTAACATTATAGCCTCCGACTTGATGTAGATTGTTGCTGTGCAGATGAACTCTTTAAAGAAGTCTGTGGTTCATTCCAAGTGTTTAATGTTTTGGCCGAATCTCACGGGGAATAACAGAAAGGTCATCGGTGCACCGCACATTTTCATCAGGTAAAAATCTAACTTAAAAATTGATGGAAGATGCAGAAATTCCCCTGCGTGATTGACTTCTGTTTGACGTGGTATACTTTTGTAATAGCCCGTTCTCACAGGTTGTAGGGGTGTTGTGTGTAATTCGGACGGGTTGCATGCCCGTGCGAGTTTTTTCAAATGTTGAAAATTTCCATACGGCTGTCGCACGGTTCGCATGGGGGTCGCACGGCAGTCGCACGGCAGTCTGATAGGTCGCATGGGATTCTGAAGAGAGTCGCACGGCTCGGCCGTGCGACTTCCAGCAGACCCCGTGCGACTCCCGTGCGACTCCCGTGCGACTCCCGTGCGACTCCCGTGCGACTCCCGTGCGACTCCCGTGCGACATCCATCAGACTGCCGTGCAACTGCCGTGCAACCTGTGCGAATCTCATGAGAGCCCGGTGCGACTGCCATCAGACTGCTGTACAAGCTGTAGGAATCTCATGCAAGTGCGGTGCGACCCCATGCGAGTGCGGTGCTACTGCCGTCCAACCTGGGTGGATCTCACCAACAAACATATGAAAGCGGCCTCAGCAGCCTGAAAATCATTCACTACCTGATGTTCAGGCTGTCCACATCAAGATGGAAGACAACCAGAGAAAATCGACGCCAAAAGGCCCTGCTTTTATGCGATTCGCGCAGATTGAACGGCGCTTGTACAGCGGTTGTACATTGGTCGTACGCGAGTCGAACAAAAATCGCACGGCGCTTGCGCGGGACTCGTACAGGTTGTACGGCAGTCTCACGGAACTTGAACCGTTATCGGATGTTTCGGGAGGAAAAGTCGCACGAGAGTTGAACAGCAGTCGCACGGCAGTTGTACAAGTGAGACTGCGCGGGAAAGAAACAGGGAAAGTCGTATGGAAATCGCACGGCTGTACGATTTTTGTTGTCGCACCGCAGTTGTAAAAAAATCATCTAAGTGAGAACGGGCTATTAGCAAAAACTGACATTTTCTGGTTTACATTGTAAGGATAATGGAACTCTAACTTATTTTCTGGCTTAGCTAAGAAACAGACCAGACTAACGGATTTGTTGATGGTAGACATTTTCTTATTACTTTTATCAACTTTTATAATCATGTTAGTGTTGAAATAACTTTCAGGTTTCTAATCAAATAATGCAGGCTTGCTGTGGTTTTAGGATGACAAGGTAACTGAAATGCAATTGTACCCATTTGTTCCTAAAATGGATTTACAATTTCATAACTTTATTACTGTAAGAATATTATTTTACTGGTCAAGGACCAATCCAAGTGCTGAAAAGATTTGTTATTTATTATTAATTTTAAGGCACAAGCTAGAGGTACGTGTTTCGTTCGGCGTTTAGATCTTGATAGATTCTAACCCAGTGGAGACAGTGCATTGTAAGTTCTTGCCGTGTTTGATTAAATGTTTAGGCACTACAGTGTTTTCTTTGTTAGAAACTTCTGTTTAGGATCTGGTCCCTTGCATTAGGGATTGCAAGACTGAATAAAACATGGATAATCCCCTGAAAAACATTTTTGGGGGGGCCAAATTCCGAGCCTGCTTTGTCCACATACTTTTGCAAATGGACTTAAGTGGCTTGGGGCTGAATTTGCTGACCATTACAATGCATTGGTATTCAAAAAAAGCAATTTTCAAATTGTTGATGCATTGGCTATTTGAAGACTGGCTTTACTGGATTTAGCTTGATTTATTATTGATACAATGGCGTTTCAGAAATCCATTGTGTTAGGATTATGCGAACAAAGCTTGTCCCATCAAGTGATGTTGTTTGTCCACCGGCTGTCAACGAGGACCATGACCTCAGGTTTTTTGAGCCGTATTTCCATTGAACATTTGTGGAATTGACCAAGACCATGGTAAGAATTCCAATGGTTAAATCTAATACCAGTGTTTGTACTTGGTTCTTTTTACTAGGGAAAGTTTTCTCGAGACCGATTATAAAGTAACTAAACTGGCAATTGCACACAGCTGCAGCTGTTGTCCTAGCCTTGTTCTTTGTAACATGCAGCCTTATGTAACATTATCTAGTGTGTATTTGAACTTGGCTTTTTTGTTTTTGTTTTTTAAGGGGTGTGTGTTTGTTTCCATGTTGTTTGGGTTTCTGTCAGGATGCTGGCTGAAGTCCCATGAAGTTTGTCCACCCCTTAAAAACCTTGTTTGTTTGTTTGTTTGTTTTTAGTACAGACCAACACTTTAATGACAATCTCTGAAAACATTGGGTAGCTTCCTCTGATACATAATTAAATTAAGGAATATAACTAACAGCTGCAAATGTTTCACTTCTGACTTCTGAGTTAACTGGTAAATGATCCATCTGGGTCAGTGCGAATCTAAATGACATATTCAGATATGAGTAAGGTTCAGCTGACGGATGTCTTGAAAGATGGGCATTTCCCCCTGTGGTTCTTCTGTCTTTCAGTAATAATCCATTACATGTCTGGTTGATTTGGCTTTGTTTGCCGTGAATCACGTTTTACTTCAGGCAACAGATGAGTTTGTCTTCAAATCGTCCCAAAGATCATAATTTACCCAATTAAACCACCTGTTTGGCGGAGGGAGACATTCTGTCTTTACAGCAAGATTAATTTCTTCCCTGGTTTATTCCTTTAAGGGATCAAATTGGATATTTGGAAATAAGAACAAATGGACAAGAAATTGAAACCAGTGTTATGTCGGTGTCTTCAGTAACATGTGTTTTTCCTAAGGGTCATGAAATGTAGGTCGTCTTGTTTTGACAGCAGATCAGTTTTGCATTTTTGTATGGGACCAGTACTTGTAGTGATCAGAATTGCCTTAAATTTGGAAGTTGGCTGTTTCTACAAAGACCAAAAAAGTTCCATGTAGGTTTTAAAAAACATAAAGGGATTTGATTGGTGGAAATGAAGGTAAAGATAATGGGCTGTTTTAGGGAAACTATTGACAAAGCATTTATACACCTTGCAAACTAGTTCCTTATCAAGTTTTTAATAACCTCCTGAATACAGACGATGGCTGTAGCCGTGGCTTGAAAAAAGACCAGATGGCCGGTTGTTGTCTATATACACATTTCTGCGCATACTCAATCCATTCATGTTTCAACTATATTGTTCTTGAATGGGAGTGTAATGAATAATGGAGCTTTTTCTAACGAAGCTTTCATTCGCGAAAGAGGGGCTCGAAAGGGTGCTCCAAGTGCAGTGATTCAGTGTGGTGATCTATTGTGTACGTTTACGCTTGGCTGCACAGCCCATTCTTGGCAGAGCAGCACTCCATCAATAAGAGGCGGACACAGGGGGTTAACTGAAATAAGAGTATTTGTCAGTTAAAATTCCATGATGGCATGATGCTGGCTGCTGTTTCCTTTTCCATTTCATCTTATACAGGTTGGCCAAAAAAACCGGAACGGCATACTTCCACTACCTTTAGTAGTCAAACCACCTGTACCGATGGCTGGAGAATCTTTTTAGAAGAAAAAAATTCATTACGCAGGATAAATGCTGTTTTAAACACAAATATGCAACAAAAATAGTGTGTAGTAAAAAAATCAATCAATAAATCAATTAATCAATCATTGCCTTGTGCAATGCGCATGCCCTGTGCAAATGAATGAAGTCAGTCAAAATGCTTCGCGCAATGCATGACAAGCTCTAGGTTAGTTTTCCCTTTTTTTTTTTCTTTTTTTTTACCAGTGAAATTTGGAGTCTATGACAGAGCATTATGCATTGTCATTACTTTACTTACGAATGCATTTTGTTGTTTGGTCTCTTGATGCAGGTTGTGTACGGCCTTCCATTTGGTCCAGAGATTGACATGTGGTCCATGGGATGTATCTTGGCTGAGGTAGGTGTTTAAAAATAAACCAGTGACTTCCAGAGAAACTGGTGCCATAAAGACCGGCAATATGTTGCAAAGGATCTTAGCTTTAAAAAACACATTCTATTTGATTGTAGTAAAACAGGGGTTATTCATAATACAGTGGTTTGGACTACTGAGTAGAGGCCATTTTTTTAATTACACAGTTGAAATTACTCCTTGATCCAAATGTACATGTATTTCTCAGGATATTTCATGATAATACTGTAATACAGTAGAATGCCGCTATAACGAACATCGCGGGATTTACAGATTTTGTTCAGTATAGCGATCGTTCGGTATAGCGATTTTCAGCTGCCAGTTACTTAAGGACGACTTTGAACATGTGCCGGCCATTGAATCATGTAACTACATGTTCATACTTCTAAGCTTACCGAATTCTAAAGCAACAGTTGGCTTTTCCCTTCTATACCTTGGGGAAATAATAGCCACCTGTCACTCTTCAACATAAAGCTGCGGCCGTTTGGGAATTACAAACAGCCCAAATACCCGGTACATTTGTTTAATCTATTGGCTTTTTTTTTCAACTACAACGTTTGGTAAATTTTGTACACAAAATTTGGGAGCCAAGGATGGTGTTCGGTATAGCCGAATGTTTGGTATAGCAGTGTTCGGTATAGCGACGTTCCCCTGTACTGAAAAGCCTGGTGTGTGTATATATATTTATATAAGAAAGAACCACCTGTCAAAAATATCAAAGTTTGCACTTATCATGGTACCAGTTTCGTTCGCTTCATGCAAAATGACAGATGCAGTTGAGACGGATGTGTCGCCTTTTTCAAACAAACTGTATGAAAAATGGCCTCTCTGTAACAAACTTGGTGGTGCACTGTATTGCAAATTGCCCAAATCAAGAGTATACAGGCATGCAACTTTTCCTTGGATCAGCTGATTTCCTCGTTTTTCACTTCATGCCATTGAACATTGAAAAACACTGTACAAAGTCTTGTTAATTCGAAGTTGCATGCCTGAGTATAAAAAGTTGAACAGGTCTGGTAAATGGTTACATCTTGAACAGTGTTTTTCATTGAAGAGTATGCATACACCCAGGAAGAAGAGAGAGGGAGATTGGAGGGTAGCTGCAAACCCAATTTCTACAATGTTTGAAAAAATATATGGGGGGGGGACAATTCCTGTTTTTGTTTTTTTTGCTCTTGAAGTAATTAATTACTGTGTGTTAAGAGTACTCATTGAGCTGTTGTGATATGGGTTTACTATCAGTAGACAAGAGGAAGTTATTCGTTTTCTTCAGCTATTAGCTGCATTTATCAGATTTTGAAGCAGGCTGTAAATTAATTCCTTTGTTGATGCAAAGACTTTGAAGTGCTAAAATGCCATTATATTGCTGTGCACGAGGCTGTAGTGCATGCATCTTTTGAAAAAAAATATCGTTTGGACCAGAAGTGACCAGTTTGGTGAAATTTACTCCCCCTTGAGCCAATTCAATTTAACAACATTTTTTGAAAGTCTTGCAAATTTATGACCAAAATGAACAATTTCACCTCAACTTCCTATCAATCAGGTAAAGAGGCCATCACTACATTAGTCAGTGTTTGGTATCAAGATGTAGACATAAAAAGTGGTACTGGAAGAATGCTTGAATCTTGATTAATTTTTAACATCTCTTTCTTAATTTTGCCTCCTATCTGCCATAGTTGTACCTTGGGGAACCACTCTTCTTTGCAGTCAGCAAGGAGGAGCTTCTGCAGAAGATGGTGGGCGTTCTTGGTCCTTTGCCCGTCCAGGTCTTCCAAAGAGGGAAGTTCTACACGGATTATGAAAGCTTCATTGGCAAACCACAGTCAGTGCTTGGTGAGGGTGTAGAAAGGTTATTCTTATCATGGAGTTGTCTTGTGGATACCCCTGGTCACTGTTCTCAAAGCAAAGCTTTCTACTTGTGTCTCGTCTCGTCTTGATTTTTATTAAACAAGTTTTTTGTGCTTAAGCATGTTTTTTGTGTGCTTAAGCAGCTCTATGAAATTGGCCCCTGGTAGTAAGCTGTACCATACTACAACCTTTCTTCCAGTCCGAACCATGTGCACTCTATGACAGTCTGACACTGCTGTTGATTACTAGTTAAAGAAAAAGCTAATACAGAATAAGCCAAATCATAATAAGACTGTACAGCGCATGCGCAGTAGCCTACTTTTTGATAAACACTTCCCAGTTCAGGGGCGGATGTAGAGGGGGGATTGTGGGGTTGCAACCCCCCATCTTGGGCTGCTGAGCAACGTTGTGATGAGCAATTTTTCAGCCCAATATGAGCAAATTCTTCTTTAAAAACCACAAATTTTGCAGTTTCAAATGGTGCCTGAGATGCCTTAGATTGCACGAGAAAGCCCCCGGATTACAACATTTTCCAAGGGGTATGCCCCCGGACCCCTTAGTGGGAACGTGCCTTTGGCACGTTCCACATTTGGTGGGTGAATGTTACAACCCCTCCCTAAATAAAAGGCTAGATCCGCCCCTGCAGTTGTGTGCACAAGTCAGTGTAAAAGCTGGTAACCAAATTGGAACTTGTCACTTTGTCATGGAGTGTACCAAAACATAAAGCAAATGTCCTGAGGATGGACGGAGCAGACTGTCCGAAATGTCGAGATCCATTCTCACCCCGGTTCTTCTTAAAAGTGATTACTTTCACATGGTGTCACCCCCATTCTTTCATTTATTTCTCATCGTTTCCACCATGCAAAGCTTCAAATCGTATTTATAAAGCCAAAACTTTTACAAATCAGTCAACGTGGCAGAAAAAAAACTTCTTCGTTGATGAGTCTGTCACTCTGACAGTAATTCAGGCTTTTTAATTTTTATGGAAACACTGAACATTTTTCTCATCGTAAAAATTACAGGAGGCGGTGTCCGGAAATTGGGCATAGAGTGTATTGTACAAAACTGCAGCGCGGCCCAGATTTCGGACACATTTTTCTTCCGTCTATTTTCCAATTTTTTTCCCATATGCCAGTTTCATCTCTGTTTTCCACTGTAAAAAGCACTTAAACTATCCATACTCTAAGTTCTGAGAACTCCTTATCACAAAAATGTTTTGTGTAGTAATAATTTTTAGTACTCCCCCACCCCCCTAAAAAAAAATCAATATCCCTGGCCTTCAGAAAATGAAAATTTACTTTCTATCATCGTCAAAAAACACACCTGAGCCCAGTTAGTTAAAGCAGTGACAGTCCTCCTACCCCGCTGGACATAAATTTGTAACAGGAGAAGGGTTTTGGCTGTTTAATGGGAAATGTAATCACTCACTGCCTGCCCGCCATTAATATGATATACCACATTCTATTTGCTATAATCAGTTTACTGACAGACATACCGGATGCCCTAGTTCCGTTCTCGGCCCGCATACCTGCTGTTCCCCATTTCCCATACCGGTACGAACGAGCGGGCAACCCTCATAAAAGTCAGGCTTTCGTCATCTTGGATGCATTGCGTTAGACAGACTTTAAAGACCTAGTAGAACGCTTTGAAAAAATGTGAAATTATTGTCTCAGTCTACAGATATGTCAATATAGAGAACAATACACCAAAAATATGTTGTATTGTCCTTTTTAATTTGAAAAAAAAAATGCAAATTGGTTCACTTTAAAAAAACAACTATCGTCTGAAAAAGCGTACATCACGTCCCCCATTTGCATGTCATGCGTTATGCATTTATTGCGCGTGACGTCGTGGTGTGTAGTCTGATCGTTGCATTTGGTACAAGTTCATATATTAACTTCGTCTCTGTATCCCATCATGTAAGCCTACTATTTAAATTCCAAATCGGAGTTTAGTATGGATGACTACACGCGATGACGTCAAGGCTAACAGCGTGCCGCCGACGGCAGCAGGGGGAGAACTTGGAGTAAGCGCGAAATTTGAATATTTAATTAGCATCTTTTTCTTGTCCGTTAATTAATAATGATGGACAGAAAATGACAATATTTAGCACGAATTTGGTTTCTTGTAATTCATAATCAAGATACTTATCTTTTTTAGAGAATTAAACTTTGGTTTAGGTCTTTAAGTTTTACCATTTTGAAACTAAACTTTAATGCAGGGCTTGAACATTTTCACCAAAATTTAATTAGTTGAAGAGCACTGACAATGTATCTCTGAAGAGTTCAGAGAGATATACAGACCAACTGAAATAAACCTGTAACGGGGGCATTTGTAGTGGTGCAAATTTTGTTCATCCACAATATATCCAGTTGATACATTGTATCCAATGTATCACAGAAACTTAACTTTCAGCACGTTGTCATCTTTCAGCCTTTGCACAAGCAGCGTCTATATTTACCACTTATATTGACTGTGTCCAGGTCTCTTCACATAAATCTTGCTCGTACCTGAACTTTGGTGGTTTGATTACTGGGTGGGAGTTGCACCAGAGTTTACAACACTCCCCCTTGATAAACTACCCCTAATGGAGCTAATAAATATCCCCCAGGAATCGCTCTGTTGTACTCGGCCATCTGGCTTGTATCTGTCTTATGGAGTGAAATTTTTTTTTAAAGATGATGTTGATTGCTGAGAGAAGTTTGGGTATTTGTTTTTTTATGTAGATTCTGTATTGTAAAATAAAACAGCCAATTTTTTCTGCCATGAAATAACAAAAAAAGTGACTTTTGAGAGCTATTTGTATCAAGTCCCCCTCTAGTGCGGCATAGCCTGCTGATGCTATTTGTCTAAAAGTCGTCGCTGCGGGCAGCAAACCATTCTGATGTCATAGCATGAACTCCTCTTTTGTTCCTAGTGCTAGATACAAAAGGGAGTTCATTCAATGATGTCAGATTTGTTTGCTGCCCGCAGCGACGACTTTTAGACGAATGGCATCAGTAGGCTAGAGGAGACTTGATAAAACTGCTCTCAAAAGAATTGGCTGTTTTATTTTACAATACAGAATCTACATAAAACCCAAAAAATGACCCAAACTTCTCTCAGCAATCAACATCATCTTTAATATTTATTTACCAGATGTGAAAGATTAGTCAGCCTTTTTAAACCGTGATTAAAAAACATGAAATGCTTAGGTTTTTATCTTAATTCAGGGTATCTGCGGGTCTTTAAAAAGTCTTAAAAAGTCTTAAATTCACTTTTCTAAATTTAAGGCCTTAAAAAGCATTAAAAAGCATTAAATTGAGTTCTCCTAGGTCTTAAAAAATGGACCTATAAAGGTTATGACTTTTCTTCGCTCGTAAAAATAAAATTCCCCTACAAATTCATCTTTCAGTGGACCAATGTGTCTTTAAAACCGGTCACATTTCTGATGAGGACAAGGTCTCAGGTCAATGTCGGCTCCTCAAAAGCTTTTGTCGGCTTATTTTTGGGTTTCAAATTTTTGTTATGGTAGCATTAAAAGGGTCTTAAAAAGTCTTAATTTTGAATCTCTGATACGTGCAGATACCCTGTAATTTAAAGTAAGTCTCTTAACAAAAAAAGCATGTCAGAAATGTTGCTTGTTATGCATTATCTTTGAGATCAACTAAAGAGACATTTTGTAGATTCATATGAAGTAGCTAACTCTAACAAAATAAGACAAGTGTGGTTTTTAGTAGAACTATCTTCCAAAAACTTCTCTCTAGTTGTACTCTGCCCATGCAAAGTCCCAAACAATATTTATCTTTGAGACCATTCAGAGGTTCGTTTTTTGACACTTGATGCAGAATTTTCATGTAGAGGAAGAATTTTCATGGGACTGCGTCAAGATGTTGCATAGAATAACCTGTTGATTAATGATTTTCAAAGTGAACAAAGAAAACTGGCAGGAGCGGGATTTGAACATGCGACCTCCGGAATACCGTACCGGCACTCTACCAACTGAGCTATCTTGCCCCATGTTGGCGGTCTTCCAAATTGTCAGTATCTTTGTTCGGGTGGGCGCTAGTCAGAAGTCATCAACCAAGAATGCCGTATAGCCAGGGATCACACCCAATTTTACGATACAACCTGGGAAGCGACATTGTGGGGATCACTCATTGAGGATGCAACTTTTTAATTTATAATTCATCAAACAAACCAAAAATGTAACAAAGAAATTTATTTTGCAACCAGCAGCAGATGTCATCAAATTCACGTCACTGAATGTCACTATGAGATTTGATTTGATTTGATTTGATTTGATTTGATTTGATTTGTTTCTTCTTCTGTTGTCACATTTGCAGAGACACAGAGCAAGCTATTTCGCCGACTGGGTAATCTACGAGATTACAACTTTGGCAGTTTTATTCTGTCGATCCTGCAGTACAACCCAAGTAAGTTAGGTAACAGCCTCTAATGTGGATTTATAAATGCATGTATGTGGAACAGTATCACTATTCCTATTGGTCGAGAGCCTGTCACATGGTTGTGTTTGAACCTTTATGCCTGATGCGAGTTGATATGCAATTGGGTGTTCAATCCATTGAATACAGACTATGGCCATAGCCGTAATTTGAAAAAGTCCACATGGCCAGTTGTTGTCTATACACGCATACTCAATCCATTGCGCATACTCAATCCATTGTTTGCCTATTGTTTACATTATGCTTGGCTGCACAAGCCCCTATTGGCATACCAGCACCCCATTAATAACAGCCGAACAGGTTAAGGTGCAAACACAATTGATCTATTGCAGTTTACGAGTAAACCACACACCCCTTAGACAATCCTATGGAATTTTGTGCGGTAATTTTTGTTTAGCACGTTTCACGTCAAATTATAACTACCCGGTAATGTGATTGGGCCTAGTGCTGCAACTGATCCTCCAGGTTCGGTTCGGATTCGGTTCGGATTTTTTTTTTTCGAACATCGGTTCGGTTCGGGTTCGGAAGTATATATGCATTAAAAAAAATCTCTCAAATCGCGATCGCGCCGATCGATAGTACATACACATACAATGTCCTTCCGGGAATTCCCCGGCCCTCCCCCACTGCAGTCATAACAAGTTGATTGGCACGTTGCCAAACCCACAGGGTGCAAGATAGATAATAATGGAACAATGGTCACACCCCGCGGGCCACTGCCGCACCAATGCTTGACTGTATCTGATTTTCAGAAATGCATATTCAGTGTTTGGTCACGATTTCATCGAGTGATTCAGAGATCCATGTGAGTACATGAACATGATCGTTAGCGCATGTAGGCGTGATAAGCATGGTAAAAAAGTACACAATTCAATTAGGTCAAAACTTTTGACAAAACGTAATTTTATTCTGGAACGTTTTTGTTCTTCAACATTTTTTTGGCGAGCAGAGAAGGACTGGCGCATGGCGGATAAAGTGCTGCAACATATAATTCACAATGCAGGAGTTTTTGCTTAGGAAGGAATGTACATGTAGAATCCTACTACCATTTTCGGGGGTACAATTTTGCAATAAATGCAAGTATTTTTGTTCCAAACTAAAAGGTGTCCATGAGAGAGTACCTGGAATCTGATGGGGCCCTGGCCCCAAAAGGCTTCATCACGCCGTACGCGCTCACAAACTTCAAACTTTATTTTCTTTAATAGAATCTCATCCCTAGACTGTGCATCCCCACAAAACGAGAAATGTATATTCATGTTGTGTCGCCGTGTGAACAGCCAATCATTGCATACTGGGCGGGGCTCGCTTTCGAGTACACTACATTTTTTTAGGCGGGTGGTGGAGGGATGGAAACTCGCATGGCCGGCCGGATGCAAGCGTCGCGACTTGGTCTTTTATGATTTTTTTTTTACCTTCCTAGAATGGAAAAGGCTTTATCTTGTTTTGTTTTTAATTCTATCGACTGTCTACATTGCATGCAGTACCTGGGCTAACCGTTTACACGGTACATGTACGCGCACTCGAGTCCAAACCTGCTACAATGTAAGGCCGAAAAAAGGGCCTTATCAACGGGTAAATTCAATCATATCCGTGCTGCCCATGTGCGCAAATTTTGTCCTATCATCGCATGCGGTCTTAGCGCTATCAATATGTGTGCGTAAAGTTTGCCAAACTTCCGAACCAACAATTTTGGTTCGGTTCGGTTCGGTTCGGAAGGCCATGTTCGGCCATTTTTAGTTCGGTTCGGCGGTTCGGCTGCAGCACTAATTGGGCCATATTTCACAAGTTGTGTTCAAGTGATTCTGCCAAGATGGGTTAATATGCAGTGAAGTTAAGATGAGAGACAGCAATCATATCCATGTCATATGTCATGGGGCGTATCCAGGATTTTTTGCGGTGGGGGGGGGGGGGGGGGGGTTCTGAAATTTGCCCAGAAAGGTGACTCCCAAAATGTTTTGTCTGCGAAAAAAAATTACAGGGGGGGGGGGGGGGGGGGGGGGGGGCACACTTTCTCACCGTTGGTGGCGCTATTTAACCTCTTTGTTTAGTTATCACCTATAGGCAAAATAAGACCTGTATTTGCAAGGTGTAGGCCCCTACAAGCAAAACAAACAAACAAATTGCCAACGAGCAGGGGGGGGGGTGTGTTTTGACCCCCTCCCCCCCCCCCCCCCCCCCCCCCCCCCGATCCGCGCCTGATGTCATACGAGTTAGCATGGGACCAACAAGCCAATCGGCTCCCATTTTTGAACGGAGATGACAAAATAATGACCCAATCTTCACCAGTCAATAATATAGACGTCATTTTAGATATAGACGTCATTTTACTTGAGTTCATTAGCAGCGGCCCTGGCCTTGCTCGGCCATTATTGACATAGTAAAGATCAGGTCATCACGATTTCATCTCCCTATTCAAGTTGCAGCAAGCATTAACTGAACAGTCCGCTGTTTAATTTTATGGTAATGAAGTAACATCGTGGACACGGTGCGCATTTCAAAGGCTAAAATGCACATTGAGTGTAAAGCCATTGAGATCATCTTGATTTCATGGTTCTTCTAAGCACACTTTTTTGGGAAAAAAGCCCACCGTGATTTATGTTTTAGTGAACCACGGGAGAGGTGTTATTCTTTTTTTTTTTTTATCGAGATTATTGAAATATCGAGATTCATCCCACGATGGCCCTGGGATTTGCCTTGGGTTGACTTCAACCTGAGGTGAGAGCCTCTTAGTGTGAAAAGGCTTTGAGTAATGAGTAATCAGATCAGAGAAACAGGTGGGTTAGTTCTTGAGGGGCATTTCTGTGAAAGTCTGGGTAGGTAAGAGGTAGGTGAGTTGGTCTCAACAGTGAAAGTTACCCCACCAGGTCATATAGGTCTGAAAATTGGGAGAATTTCTTTGGCATCTGAAGATTTATCCTCTATTTAGATTTGGGACCAGGAAAACTGTAAGGGTGATGGGGTTGGCAACTGAAAATGTGGTTTGCTCGATATCTTTGACATTTGTTGGACCATAATGTTCCAGAATTTTTACTGCTTTTTTGGGTTTTACCTTTATACCAAAATGTGTATTGAGAATTTTGTATTATGCTGTGAAGTCGGCATTGTGAAGTCGCTTTTTTCCATTGAGATAGTATTTGCTGTAATTCTCTATCTATCTATCTAGGTGAGCGAATCACAGTCAGCAGTGCATTTCTGCATCCATTCTTGGCTCCAGAAGTCGCTTCCAGGTTTCTTCTACCTCCTAGACTCAAAGGTAAGGATCAGATGCCACCCTCTGCTCCCATAATCAATGTGGTAGCAGGAGTGGTTCTTGAAACCAGCTTTGTGCCCAATGTCATGGCTCTTGTAACTACACAGAATGTTGAACTTGTAGTCACCATTTTGTGTTTCTCAGTGCTAACCTAAAATTCTGTGCTTACCTGGGGCCAATTTCACAGAGCTGCTAAGCACGTAAATTTGCTTAGCACCAAAAAATCTTGCTTAGTTAAAACAGGTTACCAGCCAAAATGCCATGGGATTTTCATGCTAAGCAAACAACTGAATACCAGTCACAAGCAATATACAACACATGGGAATCTGGTTGGTTATCCAGTTTTTATCAAGGAAGAGTTTTCATGCTAAGCAAATTGTTGTGCTTAGCCGCTCCATGAAATTGGCCCCTGGTGCTTACCTGGTAAGCTGGGAAACCTTTGTTGTGGGATGTATGCATGCATGCAAGCCAAAATACCTTGCCAACCATTGAAACACACCAACAGTTAGCGGAATGGCTTTGCTTTAGGTAAGCAGCTTTTTTAAATCATGTGACCCCGACACCACAAAATGGGTGGAAAGTAGAAAAATATGAAAATGGACAGTGTTTTTTTCTTCTGAAAGTACATGATGTTATCAGCTTGAATTTGATGTATATTTTGTTTTACTGTAGTTCATTCCCAGCCCATGCTATAACCTTTTGAAGTTGTCATGATCACTTGTTTTGAGAAAACGAAGCTCAAAGTCAGTGAACTGTGAGAATTATTCTATCAATGCAAACATAAAATCACCCCAAAACAATATTTTGAGATTGAATTCAGATATGAAACTTTAGGATATGATAGCAAAGAGTTTTTCAGATGCAAAATGACATCATCAAAACTGAGAAATATGCTTCTGAGAGCCAGAGTCATCAAAGATAAGAAACTGAAAGTCTCAAATTATCTGCACTCAGAGGAGTAAAACTCTTATATCTACTGTTCCCCCAACGTGTGTGAACATTCTACAATAGTACAAAAAAGTTTTGAAACCAAGTGTTGAAACTACCTTTCGGCAGTCTTTACACTTCATTGTGCCATTGTGTGGATCAAGCAGACAGGTCATTTCTGGCACCATCTGACTTGATATTATGAAAATCACCTTGTACTGTATAGGTTTTTCAGTGAAATCTGGATCTAATGTCAACAAAATAATACACACACAAAAAATCCCCCCTCCCTGAACAAAGACACTGACAATTTGGGGAACCGCCAACATGGGGCAGGATAGCTCAGTTGATAGAACACCAGTACAGTATTTCGGAGATCGCAGGTTCAAATCCTCTTTGTTCACTTTGATAATTTAGAAAAAAAATTCTTTTAACAATTAGCTTAATTAGATTGGGCCTTCAAAAGTAACTTGTATAATGAAGTAAGTATGTTGAAAGTGGGACCCTACTTTGAAACTTTATATTTACGCAAAATATCATTTAATTTTTAATTTTTGATTTACTCCTTTCAGATGGAACATCCCTGTATAACAAAATCAACATTCCTGCAAGCACCTACACGCTGTCTCCAGCCATCTCCAGTG
This sequence comes from Hippasteria phrygiana, assembly GCA_037893225.1. Lineage (NCBI taxonomy): Eukaryota > Metazoa > Echinodermata > Asteroidea > Valvatida > Goniasteridae > Hippasteria > Hippasteria phrygiana. The sequence goes on from JAZGUH010000092.1 coordinate 903,109, forward strand.
AGATAGCCGCCGATCATCTGAATAGTGTTGATCTGCTTCGACGGGGAACCATTTCCCTCCAGTCAGAGCCGGTTCCAACAAAGAGACCAAAACGTGCTGTCGCAGAAGTTGCTCCCTTTTCTCCCAAGCAGGACCTTAAAGGCAGTCAGGTTATCAGGGTACCAGTGTGTGGCAGAGTACCAACCGATACAATCCCAAGTGAAGTCGGTGACAGCCCGATGAAGTGGGAAACCCAAGCCTTGGACACTGACTTTTCAGACATGCATAACATAGCCACAGTTGCACATACTAGCATCCCTGAAACTAGTACAGCTTCACTAAATGCATCCCTCAAATCAAATCAGGATCAAAGTAACGGACAAGGCACATTGCAGCCAACATTGATAGAATGTACAGACAAGCAAGGACAGTATGGCCATCTGAGCCATCAGGACTCGCTGTCCCTTAAGGATTTCTCAAGACAAGAAGTAGCTTCTGGGAATGAGGTAGCAAACGCTGTAATTGAGGGCCAGTCAAAGAAGCAAGACACAGGCGTCAGAACAATAAGAGGACCTCAGTGTACTGATTTAGAACACCCTCAACCAGTTAAAACAAATGAACCTGATGCTGAGAAGAGACAACTTGATTTTGACACTGATGATACGAGCTTGCCGACTCCGCTGACATCAACGGAAGGTCCTCAAGAAACTCAGGATCCTCAAGAACCACCCAAGAGTAATGAAATCTGCATTGGTAACCTGAAGGGCCCCATAGAACAGACTATTGAGGCAGAGTACCAGCAGCTTGAAAGACTTCCTCGACAGCCATCCGTGTCCAGGTTTAAGCATCTGGAGAGGATGAAGATGGACACCCCTAAGCAAGACTCAGAAAAATCTTTGCAGTTGACGGGAGAAAGTAGTGCGTGGTATCGGAAGTCATTTGGAGAGAAATCCTGCATACGTGCAAAGAGCAACCAGACTAAATCTGTGAAAGTCACAGAACCTTCCATAAATGACACCCCGAAAAGAGCCTGTAGGGTGACTAGAAAGACCCCGACATCCACCCCGTCTAATACACAAGATGACGTCAACGATTGCTTGAATCTGCTGACCCCTCTGAGTCATTCTCAATCACCACAGCTGTCTACTAAACAGTCTCAAAAAGATATTAAAGAGGTTACTCCTAAACGGACAACAAAAACTGTAAGGAAAGGGCTTGGGGGTTGGACAGCACATAATAAGAAAACACCGGTTAGACAGAAGATATCATCAAGGACTGGGGTAAAGGAGACAAGTTCAGAGCACACAGCTTTATCAGTAAAGAAATCCAAGCAACAATCAGATGCCATGCTGCTTCCTGGGTCGATGCCAAAGGAAAGGGATAAGAAGCCAATTCTCAAAAATCAGACTCTGAAGGGAGAACAAAAATCAACCAGCAGTAAGCGGTACAAAAATCTCTTCAGCGTTGAGGACATCTCAAAAAATACAACGCTGAGCATTTCCAAGACTGCCAAAGCCAGAACACAGGACAGAAATAAAGCCAGTTTAGGCAGGGCATTGAAGAAAGATAGCAGCGACTCTAACAGCAGTAGAGCAAAAAGGACGGAGACTAACCAACATCTCAAAGCAGCACCTGAGCAGTGTAAAGAAACTGAAGTTGTTGGTAGTGGAAAAGGCAGTAAGAATTGCAATCCTATCAAAAACTTGAGTTTATTAAGTCGAGCAACAGTCTTTGCATCGAGTCCCCGGTCACCAGTGAGAAGGAGCAAGACCCAGGCGCAAGAGAGAATCAAAGCACAGCAACGCCTCTTGGACCTGGAACCCTGCCATTGGTGGGAGGTGAACCCCAGAGGAACAGGGATGCAGAGAGGAGGAGACAACCACCGAGATGGAGAGAAGACTGAGGTCCTGCATCAAGGAGAAGTGGGCACTGCCTGTGATGACAAGGAACGGCAGCCTTTGGAAAAAATCCCAAATGCTCAGATGACTCTTAAGATTCCAGAGGATCTACCGAAAGAAACTCTCACCAGAAATATTGCAGGTCTGAGAGATTTGGAAAAGAGAAAGCTTGCAGAGGACATGTACAAACTTGAGAACTCGCCCAATCCTCGGGTGTCACTACAATTAAGTAAATCAAAGAATGAGTTGAAACTTCGCTTAAGGCCTAAAAGAACTGCCAAACAAGATTTGGGGAATCGGGGTCAAACAAAAGGACAAAAGCACAAAGACACAGGCAAGAGAACTATTGCAAGTTCACAGATCCAAAGAACACTAAAAAGGAAGAAACCTGGATCTTCAAGGAACGTTGTCAAGACACACGCTAATCCGGTATTAAATGCTGAAGGAAAATCCCCTGGACGTAAAGTCAAATCAAAACAAGAAATAGTCACAAAACTACAGTCTGCCAATGATGGGAGCAGTTTTCAGCACACGCAGGATGGACATGTCACGTTAAGGATTGGAGACAAAAGTCCAAGGTACAGTCATTGTAAAAAGAGGAAGGCCGAGCCATCATTAGAAGGCATCGATGAGATGGAAGATACAAGGAATGATCCAAAAGCATCATCTGCTAAGGACTATTGTGACAGAACTGCACACTTGGTCAAATTAGAATCACATGCGGAAATGAAAAATGTCAAACTCAAAGAGGTCAGCGCTGTCAGTCCAGAAGAGGTAAGCTGATGGGTTTCACAAGTTCTCATGTGTCAATTCAGTCTTTAAACCAAATCAGAGAAGGACATGCCAGTCTTGCTGTTTTCAAGAAAATCCCCCAATATAACTTTGGGAAGACACGAAAGCGTGGAGCTGTTCTTGATGTTATAGCTTTTCGTAGTTCCTTTGTGTGAGATTTTGGCTTTACATTGCACTACCAATCACGTGATTTATTCTGCTTGTATCAGCTATTTAGAGCACTATGTGGCCAAGCAAAAACAGCTTTGGTTGCACACCGATTCCAAGGAAAAAAATAACTCTTATAGCAACCCCAGCTACATGTTCTCGATTTTTAGATGCTGCTTGTTTGTTTGTTAATGTCCTAGTTGATTTATTCCATACTGTGAATAATTTGGTGGCTTTTTCTGCCTGAATTTGTTGTACTCTCTCAGATATGTTTAATCAGTTTTTTTTATATAATTAGCTATCTAAAAAATGTGACGGCCATCTAATAAGCATCTGTGTTTTGTTTTTATATTTAGCCTTAAGTTTAAGCCCATCTGTTATAATGGAGCGCTGGTATGGGTTTGTGTAGCCAAGCGTAATGACCACAATAACCCAACAATGGATTTAATATGCAGAAAATGCAGGTATAGCTGTCAACCGGCCAGGTGGTCTTTTACAAACCAGGGCTATAGCCTCATACAGGCTCTAGGGGTTAACTAGCACTTTATAACTAAGGTTGTAAAGTCAAGGTTCCAGTGCCAATTGTACACTTCCAATTTCTAACTAATTTGTGTACAAAAATTGTTTTTTGTGGAAGTTGCCTAATACAAGGCTGAAAGCCACTCTAAGTATAGGGCTACAACAGAGATGGTGGAGTCGGACACATTTTAGGTTGCCAGCCCCACCACCCTTGGTTTCCTTGGGTCCAGATCTTAATAGATTATACATTTTCAACAGATGCCAGATAAATAATTTTCAGACCTAAAGATCTAAGCATACTTTGTGTGCTATACCCTATTAACTTTTATTACAAAGACCAATTAAACTGAAATTTCAGTTATATTCTTTAACAAAAACAAGGATTTTTCCCACATTCCTCACTTGATGCTGTAGTCTGACAATGAACAATTTCTTCCACTAGTTTATCCGTAACCCACAATTATTCCTATAATCCTTCCAACATTTACATCAGATTCATCAAAGCTCTGGGAGTGAGTCCGAGATGAATACCAATCGCTCAGTATATTCACCGATCTGCAAGTCAAGCTCAGAGGAGGATGAGGAAGATGTAAGACTCTGTTTCACCTTGTCCCCCACCATGTCTGTCTAGCCGTCTGTCATCTTGACGTCTCTTTCCCCATCTTGTCTGTGTGCTGTAGTTTCACACCTGTCTCTGTGATCTCTGTTAATAGAGAGTTCATTTACGTGTGAGGCTAAATATGCAAGAATGCAGTCAGAAAAAAATCACCCCCTTCACAAAAGTTGAAATTATAAGCCATTTTATTTTGTTCCCCAAAATGAAAATGAAATTGGAACCTACAGACAAAAAGCTTCCTGAACAAAGTTACTGTACGTATTGTTGTTGATGAAACTGAGGATTCCTAAAAAAACAAAAATGCGAAAGCCTGAAGAAACCTGAAGAAATGCTCAGTCTTAAAGGTTTCCGGAAAACCACAGAATGATATCCTTGGGGGAACCCATAGATTCAGACAGAATAAAAAAAAAACAATCTGACCTAGGTCACAGGTGAAAGGTGAGGTCAGGACTATTGCGCCAACCTGACTGCTGGGGAGACTGCTAAACAAAGTAGCTCTATTGTGAGGAGTGTTACTGGTGCAGTGTTAGAGGTCGCAGGGTCAAAACCTGCTCTTATCAGTTTTCTTTGCTTGTCTCGGAAAAAGTGATTAAATTACCTAGTCCCTTGTGGCTTGTTTGAATACTTAAAAACCTGATGTGATTTTTTTGGAAAAAAAATTGATTTTCCAATATTGACCTCTGTAAAGAGGTACATCAAAGTTAGCCTCTCAAGATGATCCTTGATGAGTTACATTTCCCGAGGCACAGTTGCCCCTAAAAGAGTGGCAAAAAACCAAAATTAAAAACATACACAGAGACAGATCTGTAGATCATCTTCACAAAGTTGTCTTAAGGAATGCTCATGTATCACGCCTTCAAAACAACTTTGTTGAAATTGGTGGGACACAGAAAGGGGGTCAGGTGTTATATGTCAGTCGGGGTTACAGTACCTTTCTGCTCATCCTAGACCAGACTGTTTATGTAAAGGATAAACACTGTCTAAACTCGGGCAGTCAAATTAGACCAGGCTGACCGGGAGATGCTCTTAAATCTAGTCTTGATCATCACAAGAGCGTGACAACCAATAAATAAGAGGGTCAGCAAGAGTGTGTTCAGACATTGCTTACATTCAGAAGTTTGGTTTGGAGGGCGGGTGCTGATGGCTGTGCATCTTGATTGTCATTTGATGTGGAGGCATTCGTCCCAGCATTTTGCAAAAATAAAAAAAAAACATTCTCGGTTACAATCCAACTACAGATTACAAGTGTATCAAAAGTGTGTTTTGCCAGACTTGCGGTGGCAATTTGTCTTTTTATCCTCTGTGAAATAATTAGCAGATTTGGTTGTCTGGTTTGAAAACCAGGCCGAATATGCAGGTAGATTGGGTCATTTTTAGATGAGATTTATTGATTTTTGAGATAGTCGTGCCCCTCTAGCCAAATTATGTGTGTGGCACATGAAATTGAGTTATTGCAAACTATAATAAAAACAAGCAACATTAAAAACCAGAATAATATTTGTAGAAAAATGACATGACAAAAAAAATTAAATGATGGTGCTTGTTTGTGACTTAAAAGATCCACCATTTTGACTTTCCTCCATTAATGCTAAAATTCTTGTTCTGCACAAAATGTTTGAAATAACAATTTAGAGGCCTGCACAATTGTCTGTACATTTTTTAGGCTTTATCAAATGGCTTTTAACCCCTTGAGTACGGTATTTTACTGGAGACGTCGGGGTGCCGCGGCGGCTCTGGCAGCCAAGCGAACCGCTACAATGTGTTTATGCAGTCAAGCGTAACCTATACACAATAATCCAACAATGGATTGAAACTGGATTGAAACTGCACAAACAGCGGCCAATGGCATCATCCGGCCTGGTGGCACTGTTTTTTTTCGGCATATTTGTGTCATCCGTACGCAAGGGGTTAAATGGGTTGTAATAAGTACCCACAAAAGTATTTTTACATATACATGTGCCCTGGCAGTGACTACGTTGTGGGGAAATGTTGTTTTTTGCTGGACAAATTAAGAACCAAGTTGTATGGACATTCTCATGTTCCCACAACGTCCATCATATTCATAGCAATGATGTGCTGTTCCCACAACTACGGAGCAAGATTGTGTGTACACACACAGGTTTGTTCATGGTTTCTACTGAGGACTTTCCATTCTCCTTCTGATCGTACTAGATTTTCTTGCAACCTCTCATATTGTTTGATGTGTTTCCCAACTGAGGACTTATTATCGTTCTCGCGTGTCATTCTTTTGGTCCATGTCCATAAACTTCTTGCGAGGACAACACATCAGTCCCATGAACTAGTCATGTCCTAAGGACTAACGACGTGTGGGAGACCCATAAACAATGTTGCAGGGACTAAAGAACGCACATTTATGCTGTAGCTTGATAACTTTATTGATTCTGCAGGTTTTTCATCTCAAAACCACAAAAACACAGACTGAATTTGAGAAATTCCAGCAAAATGTACGTCCCTGTGTGCATTTCCAATGGAGAGCTCAAGCTTCTTGCCTGACTGAGCTCTATGCATGCATGCATAAATTTGAATTTATTAGTGAACCTGGGGCCGATTTCCCAAAACTCTTCTTATCTTAGGATCGATCCTAGGATTTAAGAAGAGTCCCAGCCCTAAGATCGATTTCACAAAACCCGTCTTAAGCAGGACACGTCGGAAATATAATAAAACCGTAAGATATTTAGTGAAGAAGGCAAAATTTGCATAAGCGACGGCTATTTGATATCTGTATTGCTGTGTTAATGAAACGGCCGTCGACTCAAAACCTTCTGCACTCCACATGATTCAAGATGGCTGATTGGCGAGTTGACGTTGTACAACTTTTTGGCTCCAAACTTTTTTGGAAATGTCATCTGCAAACTCAATAACAATAAAACACCACTACCGCTAAATACAACATTTTCAAAGTGAACAAAGAAACTGGCAGGAGCGGGATTCGAACCTGCGACCTCCAGGTTAACGTACCGGCGCTCTACCAACTGAGCTATCTTGCCCTATATTGGTGGTCTCCCAAGTTGTCAGTATCTTTGTTCGGGTGGGCGCTAGTCAGAAGTCATAAACCCAGAATGCCGTATAGCCAGGGATCACACTCAATTTTACGATACAATTGGGTGTGTAAAATTGGGTGTGATCCCTGGCTATACGGCATTCTGGGTTTATGACTTCTGACTAGCGCCCACCCGAACAAAGATACTGACAACTTGGGATACCCCCAATATAGCTCAGTTGGTAGAGCGCCGGTACGGTAACCTGGAGGTCGCAGGTTCGAATCCCGCTCGATCCTGCCAGTTTCTTTGTTCACTTTGAAAATGTATTCAAATTTACCTAGTCAGTTTCCCTTGTGGATTGTTTGACGAATAAAAGATTTCTTTGCGTGTAATGACATGGTTATGCAATATATATTTACATATCAATACACTGACTAATGGTGGTGCTAAACAAAATTAAAACAACGCTTGCAGGCGGTAGGCCTATGCGTGCTAATATGAACGGTCGTTAAAACAATAAGAATGAAATTATTAACGTCCATTTATTAATTTCTAATTACCCGTGTTTCATGTTGTATTTGTTCACCAACCCTGTCTGGCAGTTTTATTATCCCCTGCCTCGTGAATCTGTATCTATGGACAATTTCCTTGTCATTCAAACGTTCTCTTCTTAACGCCCGTCTGGCTTCATGGTCAGCCAGCGCTAGTAGCATCGCCATTATTGCATCAAGCGGTCAGCAACGTAAGCCTACGTACAGCATCAGTTAAGACAACCCACACACCGATCTTAAGTTAAGAACGGTTCTGCCCCGTTGTCAAGGTAGTTAGGACGCGTTTAAACCCTTCTTATCTTTTGTGAAATTGTTCTTAGGACGAGTTACTCTTCTTAACTCGAGATAAGACACATCTTAGCGCTTTGTGAAATCGGCCCCTGGTCTATGTCACCACAACAGGGTCATTTGCCTAACAATAAAAAAAACTTATAATGCAGTCAAATGGACACAAATCTCAGAATGAGATTTTATGTGGATGTTATATTTGGAATGGTTTCACTGAAAGATTCCTCTTTTAATACTGTAGGAGGTGCTTCTGCTGTAAACCTGAAGTTCCGATACCAAGGAGGATGATGTTGAAGCCTCCTCGGGCAGGAAGAAAAGGCAAGATGAACTTGTCTAGGAAGACATGGCAACCCAAGTATTTCCATCCAGGGATTGTGCCTGGTGTCTGGATACCACAGTGGATCGTTTGGAGGTCGATGATCGATGATAATATCGACAAAGATGATCTCACATGGAAGCTCTTGTGCTACTTTAGACGAACTGGCTTACGACTGCTTGATGTGTTGACGATGTTTAATAGCTTGCAGCAGTTTTGAGCAAGGAAAATTGGTTATTAAACCAGTTTTGTATATTTAGAGCATACCTCGGACGTGCGCAAAACATGAAAGTACGAATGAGAGCTGGTTGAATGGTTGAATTGACTAGTCAAGGTTCGGGCAGTGTTAGTCCAGTAACAGCAAACAATAATTACCCATAGTTCTTGCTCAGGCTGGTAGTTTTGCAGCGTACCTTACTGGAGTAAACACTCACAAATCTGTGTCTGACAGAACAAGATCAAAATTTACTAAAATGCAAGTTTGGCACATTAAAACTACATGTATTTTTACTTTCGTAATAAATTTTCAGATGGAATGCATTGTCCTACGTTTAAAACATACACGGTGACTATTTTGTAAGAACAGTTTTTATTTGTAAATATGATTTTAATGAATTCTGAGCATCTCAAGCAGTATTTTAAGTTTTGTAAGAATTTTTGTGTGTAAAAAACGAAACAACCTGGACTTTTCTGTATGAATAATAAGCTTTCGTCAATCCTGTTTTTATCCCAGTGCTATAATGGTGCCAATTACATCTTGAAAAAAAATTGTAAGACTAAACATATGGAAACCACAAAATATCTGGCGTTATCTTTCATCAGAACTAAAAGGTACTTGCATACATTGTGTTAAAAGATATATCTGCAATTATAATTGAATGAATGAAATTAGTTTTACACAATAATCTTTACAAGAAATCAGACCGGGTGAAATTTGTCCAGTCCTTTTTAGTCTCCACATTGTAGAATATATAAATGAAAAATTTCCCCAGCTATTTGAACGTGTAGGATGACTTAAAACTCTATATTGATAAGCATTTGCTTGGAAAAAGCTACCTTTTTCCTAGTCTTGGATCAAGATGGGATTTTCTATCGATTTCTGCTTAAATGCACACCGATTCCTGACAAAGCCACTAGTTACAGTAATGTGGTGCTTTATACAAATGTCTCAAAGATCTGTTCTATGCAGCAGTTTGAGATCTGTTCTCTACCCTCACAGGTAACCCATGGCCATACTCCTGGGTGGAGAGAGGCAATTGTAGTAAAGTGTCTTGGTACTTAAGCACATGGACCTGGGAAATTCCAAGCATACCTCAAGCGCAAGCCCACTGATTACCATGATATTTAATAGTATTTTCGTGTGTGCATGTGTGAGATATGGTATACTTAAATTTGCCTGGATAGTTCATTCAGGCGAGTAGATGACCATCTACCAGTGGTCTTTATCAGGAACCATGATTAATGTATAAAGACTAATGAGGGAAATCAATCTAAAATCCTGTTTTAAACCAAGACTACCCTATTCCTGAAAATGAACATTCCAGTTTGTATCCATATCATGTATATAGGTCTTTAAGGGGAGAAAAGTGTGATGACCCGGTCTTTACCACGTCAACAATAACCGAGGAGAGGCGTGACCGCTGTTAATGGACCGAGCCGAAGGCGTGGTCCATTAACAGCGGTCACGACCCTTCAAGGTTATTATTGACTGGTAAAGACCGGGTCATCACATTTTTATTCCCATTCCATAAATGCCTTCTTACGAAAAATGCAAAAAGCTCATGTAAAAAGGACAAAATGCAAAGCTTTTTCACCCCACTTTTTCTTCCATTTGCTCAGTACAAAACACATGCGTATGTATCGGCCTTGTGAGCGCGTGAAAGCGCTCCGCGCCTGTCTGTCGCGTGCGCATACGCACGAGATGGCAGCGTTTTATACGCGTGCATTAGCGTTGTCTTACATTATGAAGTTCAGTACATCTTGTGCACGCACCTACTACGCTCTCCCTATTGCATATCGGCTGAGAACAGCTGGTTATGACACACCGTGTTTAATCAACTTCCAGCCGTGTTTAAACAACCGTTTAAACACACCCACATGACAGGCTCTCGACCAATAGGGATAGTGAAACTCGCTGAGGCATTTATGAATTATGGTTAATAAACAATAACTAATTAAGGTAGGTCTTTCCAATAAAAATGTTTTTTGCAACTCTGGCATAATAGTTTTGGGCGAGTTCAAGTCTTTTGAATTTAGCAACTTAGTATGCCTACAAATGCCACTGCAGTTTCGGATGTAAGGATGTGCTGCAACAATGTTTCATCAGTAAAAAACTGCAGTCATGTAGGATAATGTGTGAATACACAAAGGTATACCACCATGCACTAGGTTTGGTCTTAACCTCTTACAGCTGGCTGACGGCCATAGCTGCGGTTTGAAGCGAGACCACTCGATCGCTTGATGTATAGCCGTACATTCCCTCATACAGCCATGTTAGTCAGCTAGATACAGATAAATATTGATGGTAGCACTTAAATTGAAATTTAATGATGCAATTGCAACTGAAGCAGCTGTAGCTATGAAGCTTTAAAGTGCTACCTTCAATATTTATCTGGAATGGGAATTATAGATGGGGCTTTTCAAACAAAGCTTTCATTCACACAAAATGGGTGCACTGGGTGTGATAAATAGGGCCACTACTTATTCAGTGTGGTGCCTATTGTTTGCATTTACGCTCAGCTGCACAGCCCTTTCTGTGATAGTTCTGACATATCCGCAGCCTTTCCATAGCAGCCAGCCACAAGGAGTTCAAAGACATTCCGTCATTGTGACATCAGATGCATGGCTGAAGGTGTGAACAGGACACAACAAATTAGTGTAAGATGTCACTCAATCATACAGATACAGAATATGTACAGTACACATTTTTTGGACAATTAAGTTGCCTATAGTCATGCATCTGAATTCGATCGTAGGCTTAATTAGTTGCACAGGAACCTGAAAATAACCAATGGGAGAGACTTTGGAGACATTCAAGTCCTTTTCCATTGTTCTCACTAGTCATGCACATGCTCAGAACTAGCATAAAGGACCGGTATGTCTGCTGCCATCAGCGTCTCAAAAGGCTCCCATTATAAAGGAATTTCACATTAGCCCCTTCTGCGCACTTCCGGGTTGAAAGCGAGAATGTCAGTGGCAAACAAAAAAATGCTTTTCAGCACATTCATTCATGCATGAATCAGGCCATAAAAGGAAGCACAGGCGCACGATCAGCATAAAGTTGTTTACTGTGACATTGAGATCCTCGTTTTCAAACGCGGAAGTGCGCAGATCGGCGCTAAACTCATCGTCGTGGGATTCCTCTATAGGGATTGAAAGTCCACGATTGCCAAGACTGATATGTAAATGCTTGGAAAGGGTTCATTTCAAACAGTATAGAGTATCGAAGTGATGATGTCAAATGCAATGTTTGGAACCAGAATACTATTGTTATTTTGTGTCAATGTGTTTGCATGACTGGCTGTTAACAAAGGAACAGTCAAAATCTCCATTTGTTTGGAGCCAGTTGTAGTGCCAACTGACTTCGGTACTCTATTAGCAAGTGTGAAAGGCCTTGTTCTAATTCTTACTTGGTCTTAATTCTGAGCCGTTGATATACAATGTCATATTATGCATTATAACACCTCCTCCACGGATTCTGTGTCTTGATTGGCCGAGAGCGAGTCACATGGCATTTTCTATTTTTGCTATCTTCCTGTGCAGGGCCCAAAGTACTATACACATGGCGCAGTATTTGTGTGCAGATGCATGCGGGTGTGCGCATTGAGCGTTGCGCGTAACGTTCCTAAGTGCCAGCGCTACAGAGCTTGGTTCAAACATTTCCTTAAGGGGTGGTTTTGAAAAGAGCAAATAAATTTTCCACTTATTTTGTATTAAAATAGAAGTCCATTTTAACTGTATTTAGATTTAAATAATGTTAAAATTTTAAATTCAAGCAAAATCTGTAGGTGAGGTGTTATAAAACAAATATTTACTGCTTTTATCTCGTAGTGTGGTAAAACTAGCCTCCCTCGGTGTCGTCGGTGATCCATGGAGCATTCTATTTTCCCTCGGCTTCGCCTCGGGAAAATAGAATGCTCCATGGATCACCTCGGGAGGCTAGTTTTACTACACCACTTGAAGCAGTAAATATTTGTATAATAAATCTTTTGCCACAATGTGCTGAATGAAGCCTATGCTGTTCATTGACTTGTAATGTTGATGTAGCTGTACAAGACTAGAATTATCAATAAAATAGTTTAAAGGAACACCCTCAATTTGTTTTCACTCTTCAAATTTGCAAAGGGACCTGAAAATAATCATGTGCTGATTATACATACAGCATCTCAATAATATAAAGTTTAGTATGCATAATTTAAAAATGTTACCAAATGGTAAAAACAGCATTCTCTACTGTTCAATTATTTATAAGGAAAGAGCCCATCTTTGATAGTGTACAAAATTTGTTGGTTCCATCAGAGTTGCAGTACATTTTGACGTATGCAAATATGTGACCCGCTCTACAAAAAAGGGTATTGTGTCGCACTGCTATGTGAAAACACACACAGGGCTGTTCTATGTGAAGTAGGCGAACAAATCTTCAGTGAATTTTTTTTGTTTTTGGTTTGTTGGCTTCTGTTATTTTCATAATTTATTTTCAGAAATAATATTGATAGATAAAGATGAAAAAATAAATGTTGATAGAAATTAATTCTATTTCATTTCTTTGCACTTTTTGCATTAAAAGGCTATATCTCTAAACACACTTCCGTTAAATTTGATATCTCGAGAACACAAAATGCCACAGGGGTCAAACCTACACCAAATTAAAGCTTAAGATGTGACAAATTCAACTATGTATTACTATATATAACAAGTTTTTGCAGAGCCGGTCACATATAGTAACATCACAGCTTCATATTTTCATTTAGGAAATACCCAATCAACCCCCCCCCCCCCCCCCCAAAAAAAGAATTTAACCTTTTCAGGCCTATACCCAGGTTATCCCAGGTTATGTTGCACGACTTCAGATCAAACACTCGGATAGACACAAAGTATATCGGATCTGGATCACAACCGTCTGTATAATGCTGCGACTAACCACGGGTACACAAATCAACCTTTCAAACTTCTTTTAAATCTCTACATTACATCTGTACTTTCAGCACCAACTACATATCTGTGATACATGGTAGTGTTGATGAAGTGGTTCTTTCGTTGCCTTTCACCCCCGTTTCGCCCAGTTCGATTCCTACTGCGTGCACTCTGTGGATTGGGTTTTCAGTCCCTACCTGATTGAATAATGTCCTTGGGTTTCCCACCGGCTACTCAAACTGAAATTTCCTTCGTCGTCTTCTCTCAATAAGCCAGTTCGCTATCTCAATGGTCATTTGGAATAAAATTGCTGATGTAATGTCACGCCATGTTTATACGCGAACGCCCATTCCGACTGAATTTAACACGTGCTCGTTGTGCGACCACCTTTTTGCATTCACACGCATAGGTCATGCCGGTCATTCGGGATAAAATGTTATTGTGCACAAGCGCAGTCGAAATACCGAACTGGCTAATTCAAACTGGACCCTGAGGGAGAACAGTGCTAATGCACTGATCAGACTACCCGGGATAAGTGAGATAAGTCAAATCTATCACCAGCCCTTGGGGCTCAATATCATACAGCTGCTTAGCACAAACTACTGCTAAGTAAATGTTCTTGCTTAGCACCCATCAGCTGAGAACCAGTCACATGCACCTCACATGCACATGACATGATGGTAACCTGCTTTGCTAAGGTAACTTTTCTGTGCAGCCAAAATGTTAAGTTCAATGAAATTGGCCCCACTATGCGACACATCGTTTGAATCTCTTAATCTTTCTTAAATGCAAACCCAGCCAGCTTAGAATTCGTAGACGGAAGCAGTGGTTTCTTAACGGGGCCACTCTCTAAACCCTTCAGCTTCACCTGACCTTTGACCCTCTTCTCTGACCCTTGCGTGACCCCACCATCCAGAGGTAGTTTACGTTTCTTTCCTTCGGTAAGTTCCGGCATTTCTTGGGCAGTGTTTTCCTTGGGGTCCGTGTCTGCTTCTGATGGCTGCACCGATTCTTTGGCCTTACTTCCCCACTCCTACAAGCCAAACAATTTAGAAAAAGCAATTAAGAAATGACGCAAATCTCACAAAGTAAAGAGTGTTTAGAGTTTCCTGTTTGATAAAGTGGGAAAGAAGAGAAAACAGCCATAACTTTGTTATTTTAGCAGTTATGACTTTCATTCTTGCACCATATGAACAAGTAATTTTAATGGAACAAAGTTTACACACATTTCCCTTTTCAATCAACTCTTGAGGGTGAAAACTTTGGTTGCAAGTACAACCATTCAGCAAGCAGTTAGCCGTTTTTTCTTCTGCTTGATAGTACTGGGCCAAGTAAACAAAAAAACATGTTTAGCATCCAGGTTTTTGATTAAAAAGGAAGAAGGGGCGTTTTTTTTTTTTTTTTTTCAAGATGGCTGCCATTCTTTTTAAAATTTCTGACAACCGCAGTTTTTCAACTGTTCAAAGACACAAAAATGAAAGAGACATGTTGGACAAGAGAATAGAACATTTTTACTAATAATAGTTTGAGTAAGCTTGTATTTTATTTTCCAGTGGATTGGTTGACATATTCAGGAGTTTTTTCACCTCATTTTCCACTGGTAAAATTGTTTTTAAAATCCAGGCGGCCCCCAACAGGAAGCGGGCAATTTATGGCACTCCATACACACACAGCTCTGTTTCACATACACAGTGTGGACATTCCTTTGTATTCGTGTAGTTAAGAATTCTCGGCCAAAATCCTCATTTTTCTCACATCCAGAAACATTTTTCAACCCCAATTTTTGATAGTGGCCCCCTGAAGTAATTATCTTCATTCTCCCACAGATAACCCTTAACCCCATTTTGCCTCTGAAGCCCTTTTCTAGAGAGAGCGAAACACTATGTGGACCTGACCCAGTTTCACATAGTGTCTCATCTATTGTTCACGCCGAAATCTTTTATTCACAGGTCCACACAGTGTATGCACCGCTAACTCACAACTACAGGGGAAGTTCGGACAGAGTTTTCTCAAAATATTGTAATGTTGACACATGAATTTGATAGCACCATTAGACTGATCTGAACAAGCTCCTTCTGTTGGTATAAGGATCATGTATGAACAGCGCAAACAACAAGCACTACATATTGTTGAAACATGGTGAATATATCCGATGTTTGGATACTCTGGTGTGTGGTTTCCTTGTCGAGTAAACTCGACATTGGTAAAGCAGCACATGTGCTGTGGTCTGAGTCAACTTGGTAAGCAACGTGTTAACGTGGGGGTAAAATAAATTGTCCTTTCAATAATGACCAACCCCTTATATTGTGCTATGGCATTAGCCTCCGTGGTGGATCTAGAAAATACAGGCTTCAGGTGAGGTCGTGTTTCATGGAAAAGTGTCAATTTTTTATGGAAGTTGCCTAATACAAGGCTAAAAGCCACTCTAGGTAAAGGGCTACAACAGAGGTGGTGTGGTTGGCTACATTTTAGGTTGCCAGCCCTACCACCCTTATGGTATTCCTGGGTCCAGATCTAAATAGAACATACATCTTAAACACGTTTCAGACCTATAGTCCCAGGATTGGTAACGTCCACTATCGGTGAGACCAACTCACAACCCCCCAATATGACAGGTTGACCCAACGGAGATCAAAGACTGTCTTCATTGTGCCAACCTGCCATATTGACAATATTCTGTAAAGCACGCTCTCATCAGTAGGATGTCAGGATCTGTGACAAGCTAATAGCAGACCATTAGTGTAGTGGGGATGACCTTCACATGGGAATGACGATGACCAATTCAAATACAAATTGGACAAAAGTTCCTCCCCTTTTGCTTGACCGATTCATTTTTTAAATTTCCTGCATAAGAATTTGTGTTTGCAAAATTAGTAAGGTTCTTACACTTATAATCAATTGGAATATGTAACCCTCTGTAGCATATTGAGGAATGTCTCCCAAGTTTTCTTTTTTAGATTAGTTTGCCAGAATAAAGACTTAATGGGCTTAATAATAAATTTAAGCCCATTATCCATGTACATTGCACACGTGAATGTAAGGACACCATAGTGCAAATGGGCAGAGAACACTTTTGGAGAAAAACAGCATTGAAAAAAAATCAGTACATATCAGAGTTGTAGTCAAGTCCCTGCAAGTCCTTTCACAAGTCCTTTCACAAGTCCATTTAGAGGTCCTTTCATAAAGCCGGTCACAAGTAACTGGATGAACAATGACAAAGGAATGCCTTTGTCAAAGCTCATTTGAATAGCTTGCGATTGGAATTAGCGCTGGGGGGCTTGTGATGGACTTGCAGGGACTTGTGATGGACCCGACTACATCTCTGGTACATATGCTGCCAACATCAGCATAAAAAACTTCAGTTTTTGTTGTTTTTTACTTTATCTGTCTCTTTTTTTCAAAACAAAATTGCACTTTGGGATTTGATAGTGCTAACTAAAGCTTTCTAAAACTGCTTTGTGCGGTGTTCATGGGGATATGTTACCTTTTTCTCCTCTGCTGGTAGTGCCCGCCATCTTTGCATGGCCAGCTTGATGAGATCAGACTCTGACAGCTCTGGATTTTCTTCAGTCAGACTTGACTTGCTCTCCGACAACCAATAGGAAAATGCCGATGGCGGCCTGGAAATAGAATCAGGTCAAGTGAGGATAAAATGAATGGTCAACGTTAACCCCTTGCGTACGGATGACGCAAAATGGCGCAAAAAAAATGCTACCCGGCCGAATGACGTCTATACACGCCATTTTATGCATTTTCAATCCATTGTTGGATTATTGTGTATGTTACGGTTGGCTGCACAAGCCTCTTGTGTCTGTTTCACTTGGCTGCACAGGCCGCCTCGGCGCCTCACTAAAATAACCGTACTCAAGGGGTTAACATGTAAATGCATTGAAGCATTCCAAGCTTGCTGCTACAAACTTCACAAAACTCCAGACAACATCAAGTTGGCAAATGTGGTCAGCTCTGTGACAATGAGTCAGATGCCACAAACAAGTTTCCTAAGTTGATCACTTGATTTTACAGAAAAAAAGGAATTTGCTGTATTCTGTTGTCTGGGCTCTTGATATGATATTTGATCCTTGAGATGGATGTCTGCCAAATAAAATAACTGATGAAAAAATATGGGGTCTGATGTTTCAATCATAGAATTTTTCTTAAAGGCTTAGTCCTTGAAATTTGATAGAGTTTTGGTAATTGCAAACAAAGATTAGTTTCAATCTGAAAAATTACTGCTTAAAAAGATGGCACCAGTGCCAATCATTCTGAGTAATATTTAGTGCTGCAACTGATCCTCCAGTTTCGTTTCGTTTCGTTTCGGTTCGGTTCGGTTCGGTTCGGTTCGTTTTTTTTTTCCGAACATCGGTTGGGGTTCGGGTTCGGAAGTACATGTACATGTGCATTCAAAAAAAATCTCTTCAATCGCGATAGCGCCAATCGATACTGCATGCAAACAATGTCCTTCCGGGAATTCCCCGGCCCTCCCCACCAGTCATAAGTTGCTTGGCACATTGCCAAACCCGCAGGGCGCAAGATTGATAATAATGAAAATGGCCACACCCCAGGGGCCACCGCCGCGCCAATGCTTGACATTACTGTCGCTAATTATCATAAATGCATATTCAGCGTTTGGTCACGATTTCATCATGTGATTCAGAGATAGCCGGGCCGGATCCGCGAAGGCATAGCTAGGCTTGGAGTTTCATTTTCCGAAGTTAAATCTGCTTGAGAAAATGGACTACAGCTAGGAAAGATTAAATGGCGGGGGAAAAAGAGAAAGACATGTTCAGATTTCCATTTAGAAAATGCATGTGCATGTGCATGTGCATGTGCATGTGCATGTGCATGTGCATGTGCATGTGCATGTGCATGTGCATGTGCATGTGCATGTGCATGTGCATGTGCATGTGCATGTGCATGTGCATGTGCATGTGCATGTGCATGTGCATGTGCATGTGCACTGTATATATCTCCGAGGACAAGAGAAGAAAGGAAACACAAAGAAACCATTCAGTCCTCGAACGTAGAGTCTTTTGTTGAAATCGGTCCTCGAACGTAAGGATACGGTGCTTAGTCTATGGGGTTTGGTTATATCAAGGGAACAAAAGGAAACACAAAGCTTTGTCCTCGGACGTATTAGGGAAGTACGACTGTGTGCGTGTGCATGTGCATGTGCATGTGCATGTACATTTTATTTAATCTTGCCTGAAAATGTAAACTTCATCATTTCTTGCTGCCAAAGTCAAGGGGAAAGACTGCCCAGTGCTCCAGAAAAAAAAAACACTGATACATTTACTCGGACTCCTTCACTAAATAACTCCTTTTCCCACATGTACAACTCTCACAGGGATAAGATTCTTCCGACTTTCGAATTAAGTTCCGACATTTTAGACTTTCCGACATATTTTAGAAAGCTGGCTTGATTATGGTATCAGATATTTTAACACCAATGAAGTTGAATGTGTTCTGAAATAAAATAAAAAAGCGTTTCTTCTTAATTATTTTTCCCTGTCTAATGTCTTTCTTTCTATTTAAGCAAAATCACATGCAGTAATATGCCATGCATGATATTATGCCACGCACAACGACTGCGAAATGAAAACATCGCAACACCCCCATGAGCTGAATCCAACGTTTCCGTATACATTGCACAACGCACACATTTTTTTAGTCAACTACCACAAAGCTACACGCGTCACACTGTAAAATCACGCGTCACACTGTAAAATCATGCATTGTGCGAGCATCATACTCCGTCCGTACCGTAACCAGACCATAGCATAGCATTATTTGGATATCGCCACAGACGAAAACGATGCCAAAACTCGTGATTGAACATCTTTTAATTTGAAAGATAATTTTGAACGCTAAAATGAATCTTCCCAAACAGATGATGACAATTCAAGCTTGCAGTCACAATGAAAATGTCACATTTTTATAAAGACTACTGACAAAATCACACGACGAAATGCGGATGTACCAAGCATTCATGGTGTAAAGGTACACAACTCCGGTAAAACTGTGTGAATTGACCAGCTCGGTGCGAGAGGTTCGTGGGTCAATGCACGTGCTGAGTCGACGGGCATGTTGATCGTGTGAGTACATGAACATGATCGTTAGCGCAGTGTGCGTGATAAGCAAAATGGACAGCAATCTTTTGAAATTATGGTAAAAATAACCAATTTAATTAACTCTTGACAAAACGTAATTTTATTCTGGAACATTTTGTTTCTCAACATTTTTTTTGTGAGCAGAGGACAAACGTGCTGCAACATATAATTCACAAGGCAGGAGTTGCTTAGGAAGGAATGTACATGTACATTGAACATGTAGAATCCTACCACAATTTTTTAGGGGTACAATTTTGCAAATATTTTTGTTGTAAGAGGTGTCCATTGCACCACAGAGTACCTGGAATCTGATGGAGCCCTGAATGGCTTCACGCCGTACGCGCTCACAAACTTCAAACTTTATTTTCTTAGAATCTCATCCATGGACTCGACTCTGTGCATCCCCACAAAACGAGCAATGTATATTCATGTTGTGTCGCCCCCGGGTGTCGCCATGTGAACAACCAATCATTGCATACTGGGCGGGGCTCCCTTTCGACCTTATGTCTTTTCTTACCTTCCTGGATTGAAAAGGCTTTTTAAATTCTATCGGCTGTCTTCATTGGCAATATAATTTACGCGGTACATGTACACGTGATGGAGTCCAAACCTGCTGCAATATAAGGCCGAAAAGAAGGGCCTAATCAACACGTAAATTCAATCATCCGTGCCGCCCGTGTGCGCTAATTTTGTTCTATCATCGCATGCATTCCAAGCGCTATCAATATGTGCACGTAAAGATTGCTGAACTTCCGAACCGACAATTTCGGTTCGGTTCGGTTCGGATGGCCATGTTCGGCCATTTTTAGTTCGGTTCGGCTGCAGCACTAGTAATATTTCCATCTGCAATGCAGTCATCTTCAAGATAATTTTTAAATGTTGTGGCTAATTTCAGTTTCACCCTGAACAGCAGAAATAAGCATTTATGAACTTGTCAAATCACTGTTCAAAAATAATGTTTTTGGGTGATTGCGATGACGGATTGAGATCAAGCTTTCACAGATTGATTTCATGTATATGTTTGAATCACACCACTTCGTGCAACTGTGTTATCAGCTCGACTCAATAAGCCAGTTCGGTATTCCAACTGCGCATGTGCACATCAAGATTTGACAATTTTTCTTTCGGGAGAAACATTTCATCGTATGCGTGCAAAAGCATGTTCGTCGTGTTCTAAAGTAACATTTAAAAAAAATGTTTGGACAGCGAAGTGTTTTCAGGTGTCTTGTGTGTCCAAACTTTTGTTCAAACAAAAGTTTCCATCGTCTTTTCAATTGCACGAAAAATTAATTGCACAGAATGCAGATTCGGTTACCACGTCCCCCATAGCCTTGTGTGCATTTATCTGCCACATTTTTCCAGAGAGAAAAATCATCGAATCTTGTTGTGCACATGCGCAGTTGGGATACCAAACTGGCTTATTATATCATACTTTTCATTTTCAAAGTTAACAAAGAAACTGGCAGGAGCGGGATTCGAATCTGCGACCTCCGGGTTACCGTACCGGCGCTCTACCAACTGAGCTATCTTGCCCTATGTTGGCGGTCTCCCAAATTGTCAGAGAGCAGGTCACATATCAATGGGCAATAAATGACTTCTTTTTTAATCTACCACTGACCCCTCAGTCAGAGCGCCGATCGAACTTACCTCTTTGCTGCAATGGGCTCTTCCGTTACTTGCTTGGTATTCTCATCTTTCTCCTTCTGTTTGGGTGACTTCATTTTGCCAAACAGGGTAGACTGTGTTTTGCCTTTCTTCTGCTTTGGCTCAACTGATTTTTCAGGAGCTGTAAGAAAACAAAAAAATCAAAAAAATTTAGAAATCAGGAAAATGGGGTAGTAAAGCTAAATCCTGATCTAAGATCCAAAATGTGAAGTTGTAGGTTGGCCATGTGACAGAGTTTTACACACAAAAAACAATACATTGTAAAGTTGAATTATCAGATATTGAACTTGAATGTGATAAATGAAAATTGTAAATGAAAATAATGAGTAATTACTCCACCAAAATGTAAAAAAATGGGTATTTAAATACAAAATTATGAAAAGGATGAAAATTTCAATAAATCAATTACCAAAATTCAGGTCTTCAGGGAAATTAATGGATTTCTGGTTTTTAAAAAAATTTTAGACCAGATTATTTTGCATTACATGAAAATATTTAATTTCCAGATTAAAAAAATCCAACTTATTATTTTGTAACAATATTTTCTTCATACTATTCTAAGATTTAGCTAAATTTAGTGCTGCAACTGATCCTCCAGGTTCGGTTCGGTTCGGTTCGGTTCGGTTCGGTTCGGTTCCGGTTCCGGTTCGGATTCGGTTCGGGTTCGGAAGTACATATGCATTAAAATAAAATCTGTCAAATCGCGATCGTGCTGATATCGATAGTAGGCCTACATACACATACAATGTCCTTCCGGGAATTCCCCGGCCCTCCCTACTGCAGTCATAAGTTGATTGGCATGTTGCCAAACCCGCAGGGCGCAAGATAGATAACAATGGAGCAATGGTCACACCCCTCGGGCCACCGCCGCGCCAATGTTTGACTGTATCTGATTTTCAGAAATGCATATTCAGTGTTTGGTTACGATTTCATCGAGTGATTCAGAGATCCGGGAAGGCATAGCGAGCTAGGCTTGGAGTTTCATTTTCCGAAGTTGAATCTGCTTGGGAAAATGGACTATAGCGAGGAAAGATTAAATGGCGGGGAAACAAACAGAAAGACATGTTCAGATTTCCATTTAGAAAACGCATGTACATGTGAATGTACATTTTATTTAATCTTGTCTGAAAAAATAAACTTCATAATTTCTTGCTGTCAAAGACTGCCCAGTGCTCCAGAAAAAAAACATCCCACTGATACATTTACTTGGACTCCTTGAGTAAATACAATGTATGTAACTCCCCTCCCCCACATGCACAACTCTCACAGGGATAAGATTCTTCCGACTTTCAAATTAAGTTCCGCCATTTTAGACTTTCCGACATATTTTTAGAAAGATGGCTTGATTATGGTATCAGATATTTTAACACCAATGAAGTTGAATGTGTTCTGAATTAAAATAAAAACACATTTCTTCCTAATATTTTTTCCTGTCTCATGTCTTTCTTTAAATTTAACCAAAAATCACATGCAGTAATATGCCGTGCATGATGATGCCACGCACATACGAAATGAAAACATCGCATCACCCCATGAGCTGAATCCAACGTGTCCGTCGCACAACGCACACGCGATACATTTTTTTTTAATTATGCATTGTGCAAGCATTCCGTACCGTAACCAGACCATAGCAATATATCGCCTCGGACGAAAACGATGCCAAAACTGGTGATTGAACATCTAATTTGAAAGCTAAATTTTGAACGCTAAAATGAATCTACCCAATGGATGATGACAATTCAAGCTTACAGTCACAATGAAAATGTCACATTATTATAAAGACTTCCGACAAAATCACTATATACGACGAAATGCGGATGTACCAAGCATTCATGGTGTAAAGTACACAACTCCGGGAAAATCAAGTGAATTGATGACCTGCTCGGTGCGAGAGGTTTGTGGGTCAATGCACGGGGGCGATGTGGCCACTGTGCGTTGAGTCGACGGGCATGTTGATCGTGTGAGTACATTAACATGATCGTTAGCGCATGTGTGCGTGATAAGCAAAAGTGACAGCCATTTTTTGAAATTATGGTAAATAGTACAAATTTAATTAAGTCAAAACTTTTGACAAAACGTAATTTTATTCTGGAATGTTTTTGTTAATAAAAAAAAAATTTGCGAGCAGAGAAGGACTGGCGCATGGCGGATTTGCTTAGGAAGGAATGTACATGTACATGTAAAATCCTACCACCATTTTCGGGTTTACAATTTTGCAAGTATTTTTGTTCTAAACTAAAAGGTGTCAATCAGAGAGTACCTGGAATCTGATGGGGCCCTGGCCCCAAAAGGCTTCATCACGCCGTACGCGCTCACAAACTTCAAACTTTAGAATCTCATCCCTGGACTGTGCATCCTCACAAAACAAGAAATGTATATTCATGTTGTGTCGCCGTGTGAACAACCAATCATTGCATACTGGGCGGGGCTCGCTTTCGAGTACACTACATTTTTTAGGCGGGGGTGGAGGGATGAAAACTCGCATTGGCCGGCCGGATGCAAGCGGTCGCGACTTGGTCTTTTATGATTTTTTGTTTACCTTCCGGGAATGGAAAAGGCTTTATCTTTTCTTTTTGTATTCTATCGACTGTCTACATTGCATGCAGTATAGGCTAATGTAACCGTTTACACGGTACATGTACATGTTCTCAAGTCCAAACCTGCTACAATGTAAGGCCGAAAAGAAGGGCCTTATCAACAGGTAAATTCAATCATATCCGTGCCGCCCGTGTGCGCTAATTTGAAAATGTATAATGTCTGACTGACTTACGGCTTTTGGCTTTGAGTTTGGAGGCCTTTTTCATGCTATCAAAGACGCTACTGCCCTTGCTTGCTATCTGTGTCTCAGAGCCAGTCTTCTTGAAGGGATTCTTCCTCGTCTGACTGCTAGGTAAGACGGAGCTTAACACACTCTCTGTGGAATAACAAGTGCAATCTACTTCGCTACAGAGTTTTTTTGTTAACATTGAAAAACTGAATTCAAACATGAACAAGTTATCCTGTGGAGTGATACTATGCCAGAAATGGTAAAAACCTTGTTTATAAAAATTGTTTTCATACTCAGGGATCCAATCATTACCAAATTCAAAGGAACAAAAACAATTAAAAAAAATTATGTTTTAGTTATTTGACACAAGCTACTATATTGAATATTCTTCATGTCTGTCAAAAACTTGTTCTAAAAAGCACGGTGACAAATCATATATTTTGTTTCAACTGTTGGATGAAACTCTGTTATTTGTAATTTCTACAGAACGCTATTATGTACAATTAAATCGGGGGGGGGGGGGGGTGGTTCTAAAAAAAAAATCCCCTCAAAGACAGCTAGTTTTTGAGAACCTGATTTAGGAAAAAAATTGAGAAATACCTAAAAATTATTTGTAATATTAAAAAGACTTTTTTGTGAGGGGGTGGGGGTGGGGGGTGTCTGAATTTTAGGAGCTTTAAACCCTCCCCTTCTCCCTTCCATGTATATAACTCTTCCTTATGTCTTTTTGACTGTGATACGGCATACAATCCCTAGATATATGGTATTACAGGTTTCAGGCTTCTGATTAGAGCCCCTATAAGCAAAAAAAGCCAATCCTAAAAAATACATCTTGGAAATTGCTGTTCATATTGTTTGTAAAGGTCCGCATGTTAATACTACCACATCGTACAACAATGCAACAAGATGCAAGTGTGTACAGTGAGCTAACGTTAATCTGTTTGGTCTTTCCCCACAAATGACATTCAAAACTTATCTTTTTCATTGTCTGAGAAATTACTAAGTAATATGTCAATTCGGTTACGGGTACTCGATTCCATAATCTGGAACTGGTTCCTGACATGAGCAGGGGCAAGGCAATGCAAGGCAGCTCAGTTGGCAGAGTGCTGCTACCGTATTTCCAACATTGCAAGTTCAAATCCTGCTCGTCAATTGTTTGGGTTTTTTTCACTCTCAATGCAGACAAATTAGAAATGAAACGACCACACTGTACCTTTCTTGGGTTTAATGATCAGAGCTGGTGCTTTCCTGGATTTCATCTCTGGCATTTCATCCTCTCCATCATCCCCTCCGTTTTCATCCATCACTTCTTCTGTCTCCTGCTCCTCCTCATTGACATCAACATCTTCATCATCGTCTTGTCTTGAGGCTTGCTGGACAGGAGCCCTAGATCGGGACAGAGTTGACCACTCCTTGCTCCTCCTGAGGAAGGAAAGTTCCACACCATTATGATTACAAACCAGTTGAAAATGTATCTCTCAAAGTTTGCAAGGGACAGCCATATTATATTCTAAATGAAAGGTTATTCCATGCCCTTACATGGGGCTTAGATTTGAGGAAAATGAAAAAACCAACAAAACATTTGGAGGCATTTGATTTGTATGGCATTGCTGAAAAATGCATACAAAAACTGTATTATCTGCAAAAAATTGTCAAAATTGCGCAAATAAATCAGGTTATTAGTATTGAAAGTAGACTTTCAGCTTGCAGAGGTCATTTTGGAATGATCAAAACAATTCAAGGACAAAAAAATCTTCTGGAAATCTGGAAGATGTCTCACCAAAAATCCTGAATCGGGAAAATTCAGAGAAATCTCACCGCTGCCTTACAAGTTACAAAATTACATTTGCAAAGTGAACAAAGAAACTGGCAGGAGCGGGAACCGAACCTGCGGCCTCCGGAATACCGTACCGGCGCTCTACCAACTGAGCTATCTTGCCCTATGTTGGTGGTCTCCCAAATTGTCAGTATCTTTGTTCGGGTGCAAAATTGACTCTCAGAGCCAGACATGCAAGCTAACAAAAAAAGACATTTCTGGCAGAGCCTGGTACATGGAGTTTGAAGTTTAAGATGCCCTTATTCAGATACAGTTATCTCAGATGTGGCCAAAGCAAGCTGTTCAACTGAGCATGGGTGGGGGGGGGGATGTAGACTAGAAGAGTGATAACTCAAGGTTGCCCTCAAGGTTGCCCTCAAGGTTTTAGGGGGTTTGAGTGCCCCTGTAAGATCCTGCATTACCGTGGGGTTTGACCTTGATTTATACATTCTTTAATCCTTCATTGCCCCCTAAGTTGTTTGACAGTTATATCAATACGGTAAAAATGACTGGTAAAAATGACTTAAGTTGTGAGAAACACTCTGAAAAATCTACAAAGGTTGACACGTCTTAGTCCACTTTAGTTTGTGTAAGAAACATAGAAAGGCAAATATTCCAATGTCATCGCTCAACATTTTTCTTACCCGGTGTTTGTAGCATTTGCATAATACCCATCATGCACTTCTTCCTGCTCCATTTCCATGGCAGCCATCTCCTCTTCCATCATCTGCTTAGCCAGTTGGTTAAGTCGTTCAGCCAGCGCCATCCTGCGTGACCTGCTGGCGTATTTGATGGCCAAGGTCACCGCATGTTGCGAGGTCATGAGCTGACAAATCTCAGCAGCTCGGTATTCTCTGTCTGTACGGCATGCTAGCTGGAGAAGTAACAGTAGACAATCAAGAAATGAAAAAGCTACGCTGAATATACAAAGACGAGTATTACGGATCAGCCGTCCGAGGAAATAAATCTAATTTAAGTTTGGAATTGACTTGAGAACTATCTCCAGCCCAGATTGGCCATGATCTTCAGCATACTCACATACAAACAATTCCAGAATCAAGTCTACATTTGTGCTCTGGTTCAATCTAAGTCCAGTCTTGAGCTATTTTTCCAGCTTTAAATTTGTACCCAAGTGGACTTCAAGTTGGCAGGAGCGGGATTTGAAACTATGACCTCCGGAATAACGTACCGGTGCTCTACTAACTGAGCTATTTTGCCCCATGTTGGCGGTCTCCCAAATTGTCAGTATCTTTGTTCAGACGGACTAGTCAGAAGACATAAATCCATAATGCCATATAGCAAGGGATGACG
Source organism: Hippasteria phrygiana (assembly GCA_037893225.1). NCBI lineage: Eukaryota > Metazoa > Echinodermata > Asteroidea > Valvatida > Goniasteridae > Hippasteria > Hippasteria phrygiana. Next base: position 930,016 of record JAZGUH010000092.1, read on the forward strand.
CCCCCAACAAATTATTCACATTTACTTTTCCTTGTTGTTTGACAATTTTTGTTGATGTTTTGGACCAAGACGCATGAAGTGTGCACATTCCATCATTCAATTAAGTTCTATTCCATTTGACCCCAAGGACAGTTATGGAAAAATGATTGGACCATCAACATTTTATCACTTGGTGTCAATTTGTAGGTTTCTATGATAGATTGTTAATTTGTTCCAGGCATATCTACGTATTGGGGTGACAATTTTGAATTACAAATTGTTTATGATTTATCAAATCTTGCTTCAATAATATCAATGTTGTTTGGATATTGTTTGTGGTTCAATCATTTTTTGCAAGTCCAATGTGCTGGGCCTTTGTAACAAATATGATTTACAAGGCTACAAGGTGATGGAAGTGTGTGCAAGATGTTTGAGAGTAAAAAAAACTATTTCAAAGTTATCTAAGACAAACTATACAATTCATCTTGTTGGCTCCTATTTGTAGCTGAAGTGACAGATCCTATGACTGTTCTCTAAGATGCCATGTTGGGGTTCAGAGTGGTCAACCTTACAAGCGAGGCACAGATATGACAAAGGAACCAGTTTATAAATCTTGCAAGATGTCACTGTTTTGACATGCCTAGATGTTCATACCCAGTTGTCTGTTTACTTAAAAGCAAGCTTTTAAGATATTCCCCGTATGCTCTTTTTAAAAAATATTGACATGGTCATTAACAAAAACATTATATGTAATTCGTCTTAGAATAATTAGACTTGGAAATTGTAATTCATGAGCTTTCCCTCAATACTAAAACAGTCAAATTCAAAGAATATTGCGTACATATCTTAAGTAAATACGGGGAAATAATTGGGTTTGTCTTTTGTGTTAATTCACCCTGTAAATGAATGGTAACTACAGCTAGATTTGTCCCTTCAATTGAAGCTTACCGCAAATAGCTTCATGATGTTGTCTTGCTTTTCTCGATCAGATTGTGCTTTACTCATCTCATGAGTCTCATAGCCCTGTGACTCACTGTAGTCAAAGTGTTTACTCAGAGCATCTGTCCTCCAGTAAGCTTCCTGGACAAAGTTTGATCAAGTAATTTGTTAAAACAATAATTGTAACATTTTTCTTTTAATGGAAGGGTATGGTTATGCAATGTGTCAATTTATGAACTGGTAAAAATGGTCCAGCGAGCTGCATACACAGTGATTACGCAGCGAGTATGAACCGGCCATTACAGTCTATTCAAAGTTTCAAATCATCAAATCAAATCTATTTGATCTAATCACCTCGATGATTCCCTTTTCAGTGTCCAGATCACACATGGGTACTTGGAATGGTAGGACCATGACAGCAGGTCTGGGCAGGGTCGGTGGGAAAGGAGCTCCTCTGCATTGGATGCATCGCAGCTGCTGGGGGCTCTCGTTCAGACCAACCACCCAGAAATGATCCGATCGGCTCTTGGTCTAAAAACAAAGCCAACAAAACTAGCAGTTATTCAATAGAAACACTGATAAATGGTTGGTTATTAAATATGCGATTTTAACTTAAATAAATTTAATACTTGATCGAAAGAAGGGCCTAATTCCACTTTAAAAGATTTTGAGACATTTAAAAAAAAGGCACACACATGATAGCCCATGGTGTTAGCAGTAACTTTCCTTGGCTAACTCAGTTTGGCCAAAAATGGTGGACTAGGGCCCTTCTTTCAATCAGGTATTCAATTATATAGATTTATGCTTTGACGGACCAACCTACCAGTCAAATGGTTAACTAGCAAGCAAGCCAACCAGCCAATGAACGAACCGACCAAACAATTGAGGGAGAAATCAGCAATTGGCCAATCAACCAAACTAAAACGGCAGCCAGCAAGCGTGCTATTTAGCCAAAGAAACCTACCAGTAAGCCATTCAGCCAGTTAGCCTGACAGTTTGTTTGGTAGCCAACAGGAGACCCAACTAACTGACCAACTATCTAGATAGATAGCCAGTTTATCGACAGCCCAAAAAAATCACCATACAGCCAAACTAACTACCCAGACAGCGAAGCCAGTAAACCTGGCAGGCTGTTTTCAGCTGATTATGCAACTGACTAGTGACCCAGAATGCAGGCCAGCACGCTGACCAGCCAGACAACACCCAGTCTGGTAGCCAGACTGCCATCTAACCAACTCAACTGCCCGCTGAGTGAGCTAGTCAGTCAGGCAACAGAGAGCAAGTTTCAGTAGCAACCATTAGTCAACCAATTTTTGATTTTGCCTTGTACTCAATACGATTCATAAAGTTAAAAAGTCGTATCCTCATTGAGTGATCCCCACAATGTCGCTTCCACGGTTGTATCGTAAAATTGGGTGTGATCCCTGGCTAAACGACATTCTGGGTAAATGACTTCCGACTAGCGCCCACCCGAACAAAGATACTGACAATTTGAGAGACCGCCAACATAGGGCAAGATAGCTCAGTTGGTAGAGCGCCGGTACGGTAACCCGGAGGTCGCAGGTTCGAATCCCGCTCCTGCCAGTTTCTTTGTTCACTTTGAACGCATATATTACCACGGAACATCGATCAATGGCTGCTCCTTGTACTTGCTCAAAGTATAGCTCAAAAACTGTTTTACATACAAGCTATATTTTTAAAAGGGACAAGGCTAAGGAAGATGATAAACAACAAAGTTCACAATTTACAAGTGATTTCTTACATGATTCTTAGTGTTGGCGATTTGTATCCATGACAACAAGGATCGATTCAGAAGCCTAACCACGCTGTCCGAGTCCACTGTGCATGGCGTTCCTTCTGCAGAAAATCTACCATCATAGCAGAGAAAGAAACGAACATCTCTAAACATCTGAACAGGTTTGTAATTGTCAAGTGGATATTATATACATCCAGATACATTCATTTACTTCATGGTGCAGAAATAGTTCCTTTTCACATAAATCTAGTGATTTAAACATTTATTGACCATAATTTCCATCCCTTAATTAACGCTAACCCTCCCAGATCCTTCAAAATCCACAGGGACATTTTGGAGGATTTTGCAGGATTGAGGACAGCACAGCCGAGTCACCATTACATCCCTTGAAAGTTGAAGTACAAAGAATGTGTCATTGGGTTCTACACAGTGGTGGATTTTGGAGCAATCACAAAGGTTCCCAGTAAGAATAACTATGGGAGAAATGGGTAACCTCATATGGGGAAATGTAAACTTAACCCATTCTGGCTGGCTGGTATGCCAAGACAGGCTTGTGCAGCCAAGCGTAATGCAAACAATAGGTAAAAAACGGATTAAGTATGCGCAGGAATGCGCACATAGATTACAACCAGCAAGGTGGTCTTTTTCAAACCAAGGCCGTGATCCATATTGTTGACCGTGAGGTTAAGGGGTTTGAGTGCTATGAGCAGTGAGGTACCCGGTAAAACCCCACAGTAACACAAGGTTGAACCTCGAGTTACCCTGAGTTACCGCATCTTTAATTCTGCATGTCTCCCCCAACTGCCAAGACATTTATGTCAGGAATCTTCCTGAATCCTCCAAATTCCTCTACTGTGCATTAACCCAACCACACTTTATACCAATACTGTAACTTTCAAGAGCTATCAAGCCCCATGCAAAACAGTAGCAGCGGGACTCTAGTCTTTTCAATCCTAGAAAATTATCAAAAATCTAGTGGATTTTAAAGAATACTGTTAATGGAAAATTTAAGGAATCCCCATGTAAAATCTCTTTTGTAAGTTATGGATGGTTCTTATGTGTGCGCAGACACTTCACCTTGAAATTCCTACTTTGCCCACCTAAGAAACGTGGCCATTCCAACCTTGCACAGATTCCCACTTTGCCTAGGCCATCGGGGGTGCGTTTTGACAGCCATGAACTGTCATAACCAAGATTGGTTCGGTTGTTTCTTGTCGATGAATTTCTTTGTAAATAGGCGAGAATTACGCACTGCAATGAAATACTCAAATACCCAGAATAATTCATCAAGGGGGGGACACGACAGAACCAATTTTCGGTTATGAATGTCAAATCGCACCCAAGTACGGTGATCCAGATTACAAGATTCAAATCCCACTCCTGCCAGTTTTCCTTGTTCACTTTGAATTTGTTTCTATTACACATTTTTATGAAGAGGTAAACAAATTGTCAATTTCTGGGTTCGGACAGAGCTACCGTAATTTTCGGAATATAGGCCGCGGTTTATACGTTGATTCTCACGCTAAAAAATGTCCATGCGGCTTATACTCCGGTCGGCTTATACGGCAACATTTGAAGAATAAAATCAGTCACAGAAGCTGCGCCTCAGCGTGTTGGAAATAAAGGAAACCAGTCCAGAGGGACCGAATAGACTTGCAAATGTACCGTAAGTACCGTTCACACCTCACAAATCGTGTGGTGCGTCTGTTCGTTTTTTTCTGTTTTATCGTTGTGTAATCCATGTTGTTTATTATTTCACTGGTTAATGTAGGGTCCGGCTATCAGAATTTTCAATAATCGATACATCGGAGGTCCAACATCGATTATATTCGATGTCAAAATGTCAAAATACGTACACAACTTCCATTTCCAGCGTCCTCTAAAGTAAACAAAATATTGTTGCAATAATGTTTTGTTGCCACATCTTTGCGGAAAAGTCACGTACTTCCGGGGCGCGGGTACCAGTGCAGTATTGTCCGTAGTAACAAAATTGCGCGCGGGCACCATGCGACATTCATTTTCACATTAGGAGAATTTTTACCGAAATATTACAATCCATTGCAATCCGCTGAAATCTTTCAGTAAAATATATTCATCTATCTGCATATATATTTATTATTTATTAATTATCATTCTGGCGATTTAATTTCGTCCTCGTATGTTCCCTGAAGTGGAGAAAAATCCAGACACAAATCATCTTTCGTTTACAGCAAAACGAATTATTTTCTTCAGATCTAATGAGCGTGCCTAGTTTTGGATTGCACCAAATATGCTACGAGGGATGTTGTTGAATTTCCGAAAACATTGTCAAGTGGAGTAAATGATAATGTGGGAAATACAAATCATATTTGTGTTTGAAAAAGAAGTTACTTGCTTCTAGGCGTATTTGCTTCATATCAAATTTAAAGAAAAATTACTTTTATACTGAAATCTTAAGCCGAAACCAATAAACATCCCTTTGCATGAATTAGCAAGGCCCCCAAATTTATGAATGGTTGCCAGCACGTAAGCATTTACGCGTGCAACAAAATCTACTTTGGCCAATCAAAACAACGACTAGCGACACGTGCTCATACATGATGCATAATGCATAAGGGAATTTGCTTCGCGATGCCGGTGAAAATAGACATGCTCGCCGTTCTCGGCGGAGTACAGACTCTATTATCGCGGTACTGGAAGTGGTTTTTACAATGACCTCAACTTTTTATTCACACTTTTTATTCATAAAGTACGATATTTTCCCTGTCAAGTTCAAGTTGATTAAAGACGATTAGGCCTGCAGGATATTTCTTAACACCCTGTCCCCCCGGCCCCGGAAGGCGACAAAATTCACTGCGACAAGTCTACTGATGGACGATTGGGGGCGCCATTCACTTTACACGGTGCGTCGTATACGCGTTACGCGTTTTATTTTTTTACCGCACTGTCATTTTGCTCCCGTAAGTTTTTACGATTTCGCGGTGGAAATATCGTCCTTCGGCGTCATTTTGCATTTGTACATGTAGCTGTAGAATGGGAACCAGACGGTACTTTTAGCAGACACGGTGAGGCAAACAAGTTTTGGAAAACGTAAATTTATTAAAAATCATTAAAAGTCTCGACACAACATTTTATAATCGTCATTTTTATACAACTTAGCAGAAAGTCCTTAATGCCTGATGAACTGGATGAACAATCGCCATACGGTTGGCAACGCAAAAAAAGGAGTAATTTCCGATGCCGCGATAATAAGAGTTGCCGCGATAATTAATAGGGAGTCCGACTAGCGCTTCAGCATGCAACATGATGACTTGTGGTTGGACGTCGTCAGCGCGGCTTATACACCGGTGCGGCTAATCCGCCAACTTTAAATCTTAATTTACAGATTTTTGCGTGCTGCGGCTTATACTCCACGCGGCCTATATTCCGAAAATTACGGTACTCACCCCAACCAAGCCAGAGTAGCCTTTGGACTCATTGGTAACCGATCACCTGAGATGACACAGCATTTGTTCTTCCCACTGATGTGTAGTAACTGCACCCCGAGGCACTGCTCGCCTGGTACACCTACAAGAAAACATCAGAATCTTATCGGCGTGTGGTTAGGGTCAAGTTAAAGGCAGTGTACATGATTGGTCATTGTTGCAATTTTCAGAAATGGGCGGATTAGTATTTTATAGGAAATATCGTTCCACTGACCTGTTCAAAGTTTTGCATTGTTGGATGGCGAAAAAAAGAACGAGAGAAAAACGGCGCTTGTATTCAACCGTCGGGCGGATGATAGCCTTTAGTCAAGGCGCACGTGGCTACCTGGATGCGTCCCGATGCCAGCATGTCCGGGTAGCCACGCGCGCCTTGACTAAAGGCTACAGGGCAGTTATAAATTTCCACGACAGCACACCTGGTGCCATCATTTCACAGGATGATTGAGACTACTATTAACATACAGTCTAGTAAGGTATTTCGTAATAATTCATTAAGTAAAAGAAATGGAGAATTACCAATCGTGTACACTACCTTTAAAGAAAAAAACTTGTTAAGCGCTCAGCTTACACTTCTCTTCTTTTAAGAGACCTACACCTCTTTGTGTGTCTTTTCTCAAACAATCCATGAAAATGCTAAATGAATAAAGGAATTTTTTCCCAATAGATGTGGGGAGCGTTCCACTCACGCAAACAACGCGATCGTTCGCCTACTACGCGAACAATTTTCCATTGGATGTGAACACAAAATTGGCGAACTGTTCGCGTGAGTGGAACGCACCCCTATTGCATGTTTTAATTGATTTGGTGGTCTTCATTTGGCGGAAGCCATCTTGAAAAAAAAAAGTTCATCTGGGAAAATGCTACCTGGCGCAATTTCAATATAAAGTAAATCAGGGTTTCCTCATCGCTTTTTTGAAAATGTCATGACGCTAAACATGTTTTAGGGATTTATTTCCCTCAGACTTCCCTTTGATAACATTCATAACCGCATGGTGTAAAAATTCTGATTGGTTGAGAGGTTAATACATTTGAGCACATATATTCAATAAGACGGGAATCAGAAGTAGTTCACAATCTTTCGGAAGGGCTACAAAACTGTGAATGTCTTGACAGGCCTCAAATTTAACGGCAGCCACGGCGGCCAGTGCCGTCGATGCCCTTAAGTTTGCCGTGGTGCCCTTCACACCATAGTGCCCTCGTTGCCGGCCCATGCGTACCAACCCGCGACGTGACGCGCCGACGTGACGGGCCGGGCTACCGGCCGTAGTCGGCGCGGCCGGGGCACGCAGCGCGGCAACGGTCCACGCGGGCCAGACCGGTACCGGTATGTACTACATGTACATGTACGTACGGCTGCTGCAGCATGCATACTGTACGGCACGAAGCTTGATATAGACTGGTTTCGATCCCTCCATCAGCATTTTAATTTCGAATGCAGGGGGCAGAAGCCAGATTTAATCTAAAGCACGTACACGTACGGTACGGCCAAGTTCCATCAGCGACTTTTTGCCAACCACTGGTCGATTTTGCCTGGTACCCCGGTTATATTTTGTGCTTAGGTTACCAGGCAAAATCGACCAAGTTGGTTGTCAAGTTTGCTTTTGCTTTTATCATGGAGTTGTGTACGTGCGGCGCATGGCATCATTCATTGTATGACCGATGTATTGTGTGTTGTTTATAATAACCTGAACTATCAAGTTTGTAAAAATGCCACGAAAAGATTGATTAAAGCGACAAACATTCATGTAAATGCACATGTATCTGTGGAGTTTTACAGAGCTTGTAGAGTTTTACAGGGCTTCACAGAATATTTCTAACAGAAGTAATAATGACTGGCCTCCGTGCCCTTTTAAAAAAATGCCATTGGCCTTGGTGCTCTTTGCTTTGGCCTTGGTGCCCTGCCAAATTTTTCATTATCGAAAGCAAAATGGCCGTGCCCTAGAAAATCTTAAATTTGAGGCCTGTCTTGATTATTGTTTAACCCTAATTCCCTTGGGTGTGTGGAAAATCATATTGAAATTGGAGGTTTCAGGACTGTTAGGGTTAATCCTGCGCATCCCAGATCCTTCATGAATCAATTAGGACTTTTTCTGAGAATTTTACAGGATTGTGGACAGTAAAATATATCTACCATTACTTTACATGATGCTTGATGTCCCTTGAATGTTAAATTACACACACACACACAAATCGGTTTACTGCAGAGTAGTAGATTTTGGAGGATTTAAGAAGGTTCCAAGCAAAAAACCTTTAGCAGGGGTGAGATTGGCCAAAAATGAAAAATACACGAAATCCACAAAAAATCCACGAGGACCCTAGATCAACATATAGTTTGTATTTGCCTAAAGGCACCCCCCTTAAAATATCCATTTTCATTGGTCTATATCCACTTTACAGGTAAAAACACCTTTAGGACAACACCTCAAGAATTCCAGATTGCAAAAGAGATTCTTTAAAAATTCTGAAAGGGATAAACAGAATAACGCATTACCCATTCCAGCATGGTAAACGATGATGAGTTGGTTACTGTGACCAGCCATGCAGACTACCGGGCCAGGGATAGCGATAATCTCCCTCTGCATACCACCAACACTAAATAGACGTACAAGACGCTTGTCGGTCGCAACAGCTAGCCAACCATGGCCTAGGGTAAGGGACTTCATGGCATAAGGCAAAATCAAAATAGGATTAAATGTATGAGGTCTTATCCATAATATATAAAATCTGAAACTCGGCCAAAACCTGAGAAAGGAAAAGATGTTTAGCACACCAGTTTAGTATTAAAGAAAGCCCTTTTCAAAATGGCTGCCTGGCGCATTTCCCAAGATGACTAATGGCTACTATTGGGGTTAGTCACATCAGCCACTGGTTATCAAAAGTGTTTTTTATTTACTGCTAAATTCAAGGAGCTGAAGTGAAAAAAATGGGTAGTCAAGTCGAAAGAGTGGTATTTATACGACAAGTCACATCTGTGTCTTGTGTGGGAATCTCATTCTGGCTCGTATAGTTGGTTGGGTTTTCAGTCTCTACCTGATTCCTCTCTCATTTCTTCATTGTCTTTCGTTAACTGTGTTCTTCAGGACTGTGGGTTACAGTGCTACAGGTTCTCTCAAGAAATCATTAGCTTCATTCCCAGGCAACACACAACAATGACAAACATTTTTCCAATGATGGGATTTTTATACGGCAAAGCAGGGTTGCAAAATAATGTACAAAATAATTTCCAAAAATATTCAATTTGTAAAACACAGCCAACAGCACTGGTATCTTGAGTGAGGTTGGCCTGTTGTTAGTTTCCAAGGCTTTTCAGCATGCTAGTTTCTACTGTGGTCATCTTATACATCTCCACGCCTTCTCTTATTGTACCTCAAGCAAGACCTATCTCTACAACCCCAAAACCCAAAACTGTCAAAGTGAGAATCTGACGAGTTTTATGACTGATTTCAGAACCGTACCTTGATGTTTTCCCCCTTGGGCATCGATGTCGTCCATTCCTTCTGGCTATCCCATGATGCAAAGTGGTAGCAAGCCACTTGACTGTTAAATAAAGCAATTACAATCACGTTGAACAGTTCCTGAAATCAATATCAATACACCAGTAAATCAAATTATTTAACGCCTTGCGTCCAGCTAATATTTGATGGGGTACTGGTATGAAATCGGGGATATGCAGCCAAGTGAATAGAGTGGTCCTATTCATTGCACACGTAGCTCCCCCCCCCCCCTTTTGTGTGAATGAAAGCTTTCTTTGAAAAATTACACTTCCATTCAAAAACAATATAGTTCAAAAATGAATGGATTGAGTAAGTGCAGGAATGTGCCTACAGACATCAACTGGCCACAAACTGTAGCTATGGCCGTTATCCGTATTCAAGAAATTAAGCCTGTTTGAGATATACGCATCGGAATTGTTTTTATTGAAGTCACCCAAACAAGCCTAAAAGCTGTGAGCCAATTCCACATGATTATCCCAAGCATGAGAAGGACTTTTGAATATACTGCAAATTTGCAATAGAAAAATTGCAAAAAAACAGAATAGCTCCAGGAACAATCAGCCAGTTCGGTATGTCAAAGGTCAAAGGTTATTCGGGATAAAATTGCTGACGTAATGTCACGCCATGTTACGCGAATGCCCATTCTGATTGAATTTAACACGTGCGCATTGTGTGATCACATTAGGTCACGCGGGTCATTTGGGATAAAATGTCATTGTGCACATGCGCAGTTGAAATACCGAACTGGCTTATTCCAAGTGTATGTAAACTTTTGACTACAACTGTACATATTCATCACTTTTAAAAGAGATCTTAGTTTGTTTTTATGTGAAGGCATTTATGAATGGGAATAAAATTGTGATGATTTGATATCAAATGCTGCTCAATCATTAACCTTGGGGGGTCGTGACCATCTTTTTTGGCCAACTAACATTGGCTATGACCCTCCTAGGCCATAAAATCAGGTCACTACACTTTTATTACTTTATTATATCAAGTGCTGGTGTATATTGTTCACATTTAAATGCTCCATTTTGTTTCAAATAAAACCCTTTAAACTCTGTTGTGACATGAATTCTAAACAATCATTTCTTAACCCTTTACGTACGGATGACACCAAATGGTGCAAAAAAAAGTGCCACCAGGCCGGATGACGCCATTTGCCGCTATTTGTGCAGTTTCAATCCATTGTTGGATTATTGTGTATGTTACGCTTGACTGCACAGGCACATTGTGTCTGTTTCGCTTGGCTGCACAAGCACATTGTGGCCATTTCAAGGGGTTAAGAAACAAGCACGAATTCAAGCAGGAGCCACGTCGTCCACCTATCAATCAGTAAAGCATAGTAAATGTTGTAACGCCCTCTTCTGTTGAGCCGTGTCGCGAAAACGAATTTGGCACAAGAAGAAGAAGAAGAACGCCAAGCGCTTATAGAGCCCCGTCTGCAATGCGACGCGGCTAAAAAGCCAGAATGCTCTACTCTATACACAAGAACAAAGATAAGTCTCTTTTTTACAATTTCTCCATACGAAAACAATTAATCTGTGAGTCCAAAATCTTACCTTGGCACATCTGTTGAGCTCTCACTGCCCAGTAGCACGGCTTCAGCCGAGAGGTCGGCCATTGTACGATTCAGCTGATTGTAAAAATGCATGGCATGATGGACCGACGTATCATGGAATTCAACATCAATGGAGGAGTCATCTTCTGCTTCATAGCAACGGACGATGCCAACAGAGTTCCATTTCTACATGATTACACATCCCAGGGGGAAAAAACATGAGACTTTGTGTAGGGCTGTAGAAAATATTATAAATATTTGATGTGAATCAAACATCTGAATAGTTTTACTGAAATATATCAACTAATTATTATCCTGCCGTGTGTGTTAGAAGTCACACCACCTCGTCAACATCTTTTAGAAGAGGGGAGGCAGTCAGAAGTTATTTAACCATCTACATGCTGTTTTGCTAGGGAATATATTGACACAAATATTGGGAGACCACAAACATAGGGCTAGATAACTCAATTGTTAGCTCAATGGTACAGTAACCAGGTAATTACAAATTCTAATCTCTATGTAGTAATCTTCTTTGTTCACTTTGACATATTTCTTTTTAAATCGTTCTTGAGTCCGGGTGTTACAGGACGGCTTGTGCAGCCAAGCGTAATGCACACAATAATCCAACAATGGATTGAAAATACAGAGAATGCTGGGTATACAGGGTTCTCCTCACGTACAAACTTGCGTATCGGCCCGATACGCAATTATTTCTGCCCGATACGCAAAAAACCCGCCGATACCCATTTTTTCATCCCCGATACGCACAATAGTACGGCTCAGTATTATCTTACATGATGCAGGTCCATTGCATGGCGTAAGGCCTAGCTTGCAATTTTACATGTCCGGCGAAATCTAGACGAAAAAGCAGTAAATCTTCCTACATTTTCTGTGTCGTACACGACGTACACCGTGCAGATACGTACACATCGCACAATGCACAACGCGTGGCCACGTCACAGTACATGTATCGGCACCACACACGAGTTCCTCGTGGTCGGTGTCGCCCCAAATCTGAACCTCCGTTGTAGGACAATTCTTCGTACATGCACCTTCCTGTGCGCGTGCGCGCATGTGTTCTCTTGGTGCCGGTCGTGTGCTCAATATGCTAGCAGGGGCTACTTTTATGAGGGTTAAAATTTTGCACTACACCATTTGCAGTGCTTACAAGATCGACCCCACACACGTCAGCTTTTTGTTCATGGCCGTAGTTCTTTGTATTAAAGGCATTTACGATGGGGACGAGATTGTTGGACGTTGCCAAGTCACCACGTTTTTGTCTCGCGATGGCGCTGGCTGAAAAGCAATCAAAAATAGGGTATTTTTTTAAGCCAATAACAGTCAGCGGTCCGCGCCGCGCAGAGGGAAACCCATTTTACTTGCAACTGATTTATATGGAAACAATTTTAACGAAAGGCCTAATTTTGTAAAATTAAGTTTCAATATTTTAATTGAATTTTTTTTCACATGAATTTTTAAAAACAACACATGATTTATTTACAGCATTCTAAAAAACAAGCTAACCCCTGGCCAATTTTTTTTTCACATGAATTTCTAAAAATGATTTTTGCATACAAAAACGGGCTAACCGCCCATGGGGAAACCCCTGGCCAATTTTTGGGGTACCTTTTTTGTAATTTGCAGGGTTTTTAAGCTAAAGCATGCATAAACAGTACACCTATTACAAAACATTTGTTTTTTTATTGTAGCTTGAAAATTTTCTTTATGGCACTCCCAAAAGGGTAATTAAGCCATGCCAATTCTTTTCTACATTATTTTTAATGACTTGCATTCACATTTCAGGAATGCTGTGCTCATTGTGCCGAAAGCACCACATGATGAGGCAGGGGACTTCTGTTGCATATCTGAAACTTGGAATGGCTCATTTTGTGTCTAGAATTACTAGTCCAGAAAGGAAAAGTGGTCATTTGATGAAATGTTGATATCCTAAATTTAAAAAAGCCTATTAAATCTCTCATGTTTTTTTCCTGAGAAAAAGTACTTGAAAAGCCCAGGAAATGCTCTAAAATGCACCAGAGAGCATCTAAAGTCCCAGGCCCAGAACCCCACGCCATGGCTCCGCAAATTGTCAGTCGACCACAAATGAAATCCCCAACAGTTTCGAAAAATCCTGGGGAGAACCCTGGTATAGCCGTCAACCGGCAAGGTGCTAATTTTCAAACTGCGGCTGTGGACGTCAGCCGGGTTCATGGGGTTAACTTGAAGCATGGGTGGTTTGTGACATAAATGCGTGTCAGGCATCCCCGTATTACACATACAGTACATTGCAATTGAAAGTTAACACTGTCAATAGCAATGGGATATTTTCTGAAAAGAATTCCCATACACATTCCCCACACAAATCCCCCCCCCCGCGAATTCAAGTGGGAAATTATTTCCCCACTTTGAGAAAAGGTGTGAACATATTTTCCCACTTGTTCTCACTTGTTCTCACTTCAGGAAATATTTGTGAAAATGTTTCCCACTTTGGGAAATATTTTTCACATTTTGAAAATGAAAATGAATTCCCATTTTGAGGTTAACTTTTAATTGCAATGTACTGTATACTTACAAAGAGCAATTGAAACAACTATGGTGGTAGGATGTGAAAAAGAGAGGTTCTGGTGATTGCCATGGCAATAATTTGGATATGGAGATAAAACTTACCATGAACCTGCTGGAAAGATGTACTGGAGTAGCAGCCGGAATGAAAGGTTTCTGGAGTGGGGTAGGTTTGGGACCCTCGTAGACAACTGGTTGTGTTGCCATGGTATCCACGGCTTCGGACACGACACTAGCAGCATCATCGCCAGCACGGGAACTGCCATCTGGAGAAACAAACATCAAAGTGAATTCAACAATGCATTCTAATAAATGGGTTTGATTCTTTTTGTTTTTAATCTGAATTATTTTCAGTGATTTCTATCAAGTCCAGGCAGCTAACCCTTGTACGGCAGAATGAAATCTGCAGAGTTTGGGGGTCGCCAAGGACCCTGGAGCAATGTAGGGTCTATGGTTTGTATTTGCCTAAAAGCACCCCTTAACCCTAACCCTGCCAGACACAGCACAGTGCATCTGTGGTGACAGCTTGACCTTGCTGTACTCTGCACACAAGTCAATGTGACAAAGTATGCAATCTGATGCGTCTAGCAGGGTTTCTAGCCAAAATACCCTGGAGGGTTAGGGTTAAAATACCCGTTTCTATTGGTCTACATCAACTTTTACAGGTAAGAACACCTTTAGGGTAACACCTCAGGAATTCCAGATTTCAAGAGATTCTTAAATTGTGACCCGCTCTGGAAAAAGGTATATTATGTCACAAAATATGAAAAATTAGTTTTATGTTTGTTTGGAAAGCCTGCAATGTAAGCTTTCATTTGGTACATGATAGAGAGTTTCAAAGCCCTTTCTGTTCTGGAGATATATCGTATTTTTGCATATTAATTAGTTCTATGGAGTTCAAATTGCACAACAGAGAAAACAGGCTTTGAAATAGCTAGTTCTAATACAATGCAATGGAACAATGCACTCTAAAAAGGTCATTTGTTTTCACTTTATTCACTGAAATCAACATTGTTGTGCACCAAACCTGAAACTTTAGATATTTAAGATGTCATTTAAGACAAAAAACAAAAAATGAATTTTGACGAAACATTTTACCCTCTCAACGTTGAAAGGGCCATTACACGTAAATGCATAGCGCGACTTATATCACCTTTTTCTGGAGCGGGTCACAATTATGCAATCAGTTAAAAATCCCGAAATCAGGAAAAATCCCAACAAGTCTCACCCCTGTAATATTCAGCTTTTCCAGGCTCTTAGAGTACTGAAGTTTCTTTGTGTTACCTCAGCTTAAACACTCGGTGTATAGTCTGGCTCCGTCCATTACTTACAATAAGCCAATGACATTTTATCCCGAATGACCCGCGTGACCTAACGCATGCGTGTTAACGCAAAAGGTGGTCGCACAACGTGCACATGTTAAATTCAATCAGAATAGGCGTTCGCGTAACATCGTGTGACATTACGTCAGCAATTTTATCCCGAATAACCTTTGACCTTTGAGATACCAAACTATCTTTCTCACCCATTGAATTGTCATCCTGAATTTGCATAATACGTTTATGTTGCGTGGTCGCCATGACATCATCACCATCTTCTTCCTCATTGGTCGGTTTGCCCGCTGCATTCTCCACCTCGGCTTGAGTGACAGCATCCAGAAAATCTTCATCAACTGCATCGTCATCGAACAAATCAGCTGACTGCTTGAAGGCTGAAAGCTAGTTAATAGCGACAAGTTCAAAGGGAAAAAATGTATTCTCCATTGCTATGCATAGGTGAGGAAACTTGAAAATATGAATGTATTTTCATACTTTCTCTACTAAAATTGTATGGCTCAAAGTTGTCTTTCAAACACATAGATGTTGATCCCACTGTTCATAGACAAGATAATTTTGACACCGAAGTAGTTTAGCATTGCAGACAGTATCAAACCTCGTCATGCAGTAACAAGGCCCAAAAAAATAGTTCTGCTTCCGATTACATGGCATTTGAAAATAGAGGAGGTAGGCAGGGAGAGCTTTTTTTTTTTTTTTTGGGGCACTTTTTTTGGTGCTGATCATATGTAGGTATCTATGTGTAGTCAAGGTTTAAACGTAGTATTTACATGTTTTTTGGTATTTTTTTTACTTTTTCCCCCCGAAAAAAAAATTAGGGTCTGGGCCATTAAAATAGGGTAGGTATGGTAACAGGAAGGTGGAAGAAGAACTATTTTTTTTTTGGCCTCATCATTTTCAGTATTCCAACTGCCCACATGCAGTTTTAATCAGAACCCATTTTAACCGAGGTGATATGGGACTTGACAACTGCTATACAGGGTCCCCTCGAATAAGAAAAAAGAGTCGCCCTAGATTTAAGACGGATAACAAAACTATCTATTGTTAAATCTGATAAAGATCTCCATTTTCCTGTGCAGATTAGCCTTGTACTAACAAAGCCTTTCTGATGACATTTTCCCCTTATATTTTTCCCTGCCCATATGTTTGGCAGACTCAACTACATTTGCATTACAGACACATCTGATAAAGTTCACCGAAGCTGCTCGGTCAATGTTGGAACACCTTCTGAACTAACAAGATACTGTCTAACTAACAACAGCGACTGTGTCATTTGACAGATCAAACTTGACTTCCGACTACTGCCAATAAATACACCAGATTTGTCACATTTGTTTTGCCACATCAACGGATTATTTGGACAAATTCCCAGTAAATATAAATTCTGTAATTATAAGCCAGAATCCTGAAGCCAGATTTTATTTTGCCCGAGTACCTGCTGTGACGTGGCCTTCCTGTCTGTAGGGATGACACTATCCAGAACTCCAACTTGTCCCATGACATCAGTGTAAGCGATTTCATTCCCGCTGGCAGGGTGCCAAGCCATGCCACATATCGACAGGCTCTTGTTGTGTTTGGTTCTGTTAGCGAGAGTAAACATTTTGGGTCATCAAAGAATTCTCACGTGTTGATTGGGGTCTTAGGTTTTTCAAGAAAAAATCCTGTAATCATACCTGTCAATACACTCTTTGGTAGCAACATCCCATATGCAGATGTTTCCATCAGTGTTGGCGGAAGCCAAAAACTGACCACAAGGTGACCAGGCCGTGACCGATACGAACCCGGCGACCCCTTGGGGTGTCAGCGAACAGGCCAAGTCCCATGTATCCCTTTCATAGATCTGGATTTCTGTCTCTGTAGGAACTGCCAGGAACTAAACAGCAAAGGGAAAATTCCATGATCTTTATCTGTAAGTGACTCAAAGTCACTTAAACGAGACTCACATCAGGGATTGTAATGGATGATTTCATAAACATAGAATTTCTTCAAATATATTTTATGGAAAAACTGACTCGGTAAGTCATTCAAGAATTTCTTTGTTCATGTTCTCTCTCTGTGGATGACAAGTCTACATACAATCATGCAGTTAACGTCTATGGACCAAGATTAGTTATTCAAGACATCCGCCTCTTGATCTTGATATTTTGAACAGGATTTGAACCAAAGTCATAACGACAGAAGGTGAAGATAAAAACGTACTGATGAGAAATATAGAAGCTGAACAAAAATATGAAAAAAACACCCTTTTCAGAAGTGGGGCCATTTTAAAATAAACATATGTGACCAGATCCTACGAAATGAAACATTTTTTGACCCGTTATATTTGTACTTGCATTGGATAGAGCATACTTGGCTCTGTGTGTCAGTCAGTTTGACATCCTGATGAATATGGACATTATGTGGGTGAAAACCTTGACAGTTCATATTGATTTCCAAAGCATAGGTCGTGTTTAAGGGCCTGTAACTCAAAAGAAACTCTGGCGGCTTGTGACTTATTTGATTGGGTTGGGTCACATATATTCAATCGGCTTACCTCTCCTGACTGTGGTTTCCATGACAACCTGCACAGAGTTTTGGACAGACTGAAAGAAGCAAAGAAAAGGGACAAGTTTCACCACGTCATCATGGATACTGCAAAATAGAATTATTAGGGGAAAAAAACAACTTCCAAAAGCATCGATTTGCTAGTGTAACTTTTTCCAGTCAACTCAAGTTCAAGGGGTTACTTTACTAAAGCCGTGTCCACACTGGACTTTTTGGGAAGGTTTTACTGAGACGATGGTACAATGAAAAATGGTCAAATGTGACCACTGTCCGCACTTGGACCTTCGACACAGAATGTTTTTACAGAGACCGTGGTAGAAGTAACCGAGCTGTCAGTATAACGACTCATGAGGGTGCTTTGCGTGACCTTTCTACATTGACAAGATTGACCCAAATCACGCGTGCCTTTTCATTTTTCCGGCCGATGTGTACACCTGCCTACGTCTTTAGCACCAATCAAACTTCCGACTGTATCAATAATAAAATCTGCCATGATTGCGACCAAAAGAGGAACAACGCACTGGAATTTGGAAACTTGCTACAAATGCACCGCACCGTGGTAAAACGATGCAAAGCGCTCGGGCCGGATGTACGCTCTCCTGAGCCGCTTTTACCGACTCGCACTGTCCACACTGGACTTATCGTCTCGGGAAAAGTTACCTGGTTAGTTTTCCTGGGCAGCAGTTGCCCGGTAGAAGTAACCGCTGGACTCAGGAAAAGTAACTGAGAGGAAAATGTCCTAGGCTGTCCGCACTGGACTTAAAATGGGAAAAGTACCCATCGTCTCGGTAAGTTACACCCCCAAAAAAGGTCCAGTGCGGACAGGGCTTTAGGCAACTGCAGGAGCATCCAGGGAAGTAGCTTTGGGTTGTCATGGCGAGGTTGGTGAGGAAGACGAGCAGTAACCACCCAAAAAGTAGTTTTTTGCCAACAATTTGGAGGGAGCCGACATTTTTTTTGAATGTGCCTACTTTTGGACTTCATGCTTTATAAAACAAATGCCAGAAAATTCTTAATTTTAGTGGAGATTTTCTGAACTATATAATCTTTTAAACACATATGAAACATTTCATTTTCATAAAACGATTAACAAATGTGAATATTCTGGTGATTTATTTTGTATTTATTTTTTTTTTTTTTTTTAATATACCACACATACTCCAGCCAATCAATAACACCTCAGAAGTGATCGACAGTGAAAAAAATAAAGGACACAGGTAGAAAAATAGCCTCAAAGAAGCAGAGGATTCACTTACCCAACATCACTGCATTTAGGAATCAAAGACACTGATTTCTCCCAGGATTGGTCAGCAATGCTCCAGATCTTCAACGTTCCATCACAACTCGAGGATGCCTACAACAAACAAACACATAAAAAATCCTGCTCAACCCCCGGCAGTTTTATTTCTATAAACCATTCTGAGTACACCACAATCCAACACTCTTACAATATACCAACGGCACATTCTTTGTACTGCCTTACATTTGAACTGCCTCTCTTTGGAACTCCTTACCTATAACCCGCTTCCCTTCCACCCATAATCTTTCACAATTCAAACGAAATGTGAATAGATATACCTTCTATCCCTGTGATTTCTGTCTTTTCTTGTCTGTTGTAGCCCACACCTTGAGTGGCCTTTTGGCCTTGTGTTGGGCGATACCCATATAAAAAAACACCTTAAACCAAATGAGGTAATCAAGTCCTATGTAAAGCAATGGGTAAAAGGCTCCACTTTCTGAATCCATCAAAGTGCAACAAAATACAGTGGTGGATTTTGGCGGATTTTGAAGGCCAGGGTTTTCAATGATCATCTATTTTTATCTATGACAAAAAAGATTCTCTTTCACAAGGGGATTTCAAATGTAAGGCTGACAATGATTTAAACAAAGATTCAGTCGACTGTTTTTGAAGGAATTGAGCTCTGTGTATCTGGTATTGCATTGGGGACATCTAATCAAGATATCAAGCTAAAATGCAAGCATCGGCAGAATATATTAACCACACACCAGCGACACGTCGTTATCCAAGGTTTGGGAAACGTGCACCCAAATTTGCAGTGGCAAAGAAGAATTTCCGTTCTCTACAAGTTTCTCTGAATTGTGCTACACATTTTTTCTACATCACGCCATAAGTTACACAGTTTTGTGAAAATGGTTGCAAGACATGGACACAAACCAAATGAGTCGAGACTGATTCTATTAGATTAGAGTAGATTAGATTAGATTAGATTAGATTAGATTAGATTAGATTCAATTTCTGTTCTGAGATCCAAGTCTATGCCCTACAGTAACAAAAATTTCCTCAATTTTGTTCGATGTTGACTATTTCTAAAAGCTTTCTCAAAACATCCCGAAATGCCCTGTTTTGTAAGATAAAGCCAAGTCTCTCAAGTGAATCAGAATTGTTTCAAAAACAAACAAACAAGAAAGGTAAAAGTTCCACTAATCATGTGGGTTGCTACACTGAGGATTTACATCTGAAACCCGAATGAACGGCTGAAAACGCTCTTTCAAACCTACAGTCAAACAATTCCCATGGCTCAATTCATGTGTTAGAAGTTCCTGTTTGACACAAATACTTACAATGTATTCATTTTTAGGGTCTATTGCCACGCTCAGGATCGGTGCATTGTGGCCGTGGAATGATTTGTGATTACTGCCATCAACATCAACATACTTCATGGTGAAATCACTGCAAAAAGGACAAACAGAAAAGTTATGCGAACTTAACAAGTGGTTACTTAAAACTAATTACTGAAGATTGGTAAGAATTTGATTTGATCCTGTGACCTCCTCAACATCGCAATAGCACTCTACCAATTACTTGTACATGTATGTTGGTGGTCTCCAAATTTGGCAATATGTGTATCAGAGCGTGCTAGTAAAAAGTGATAAAGAGTTGTAATTACATGTTTACAGCTGCATCTGAATGTAAAATGTATGCTATACTTATCTTAACCCATCCCCCTCCCAAAAGGGAGGGGGAGGGGTTTGGTTTGGGGGCTGATTTCAGAAACAAAAATCATTATCATCCCCCCCCCCCCCCCCCCCCCCCCCCCCCCCCGTTTGGGTACTGATTTATGCCACTGGATTAAATCAACTATTGTAGAGGAGTCGATGTCCTCTCAAAGGCATCACATGTTAATTTTTCGTAACATATAGAAAAATCTCCCTGCATGTTTAAACTTATGAAAAATACATCACCATATTTTCTGACCAGTTCCTTACCCCTTTGGAGGTGAAGCTACAGTGTGCAACTTCCATCAATGTTCTTGATTTAGTTTTTGCATTTCAAAAACATAACAGACACCATACGTTATTAAACATTTTCTAAACAAGTCCCATAAGGTCTGTACATGAACACTACCGAGGTCTTAGTCTCAGGTCCTCAGTTGTATTGTTATCACTGATCTCCTATTGTCCCAAGTCCTCGGACGTAATGGATAACCTGTACATATACCTTACATTGTGTGGACATTCCTTTGTTTTCATGTTGTTAAGAAAAACTGAAGAAAAAAATCTAATTTTACTTGCACTGTGAATGCTCTTTCAACCCAAATTTTTTATCACGATACGCTTCATTTTACGACAGATAACCCTAAACCCAAAATGCCTCTAAAGCTGTTTTTCCAAGAGAGGGGGAAACCATGTGTGGACATGGGCAAGTCCACAAACCGGTCACTATTCCTGCATCCTGTGGACATCTTTTGTTCACAGGTCCACAAAGAGTATGCAAGGTTAGAGCACACACACAAACAGTAAAGAACAAACATTCCGGGCAGCTTTCAGCGGGAATTCTGCCGGTGTTTACCTGGCACCAGCTAGCAGCCTTTCCCCATCCTCGCTCAGACAGAAGTGTGTTACGGGTGCGGTAAACCGTGTGACAATGCCATCGGGACTACCCTCTGGAAATGTATGAGCCTGGATCGTATTGGCCTCTGAGGCTGTGTAGAGTCTGTTGTTCTGGATGCAAAAACATAAAAACAAAAAAAATACTGAATTATTATTAAATACCTTACTAGACTGTAAGTAAATAGCAGTCTCAAGCATCCTGTGAAATCATGGCACCTGGTGTGCTGTCGTTTTCAAGAAAAGTAGAAATTTATATCGTTTTCCAACGATTGTCGGCCGACAATCACTGGAAATAGTCTTGTTCCCCAACCTGATAATTTCCTGACTCTATAAATTGTTACGTTTTGTCTAAAGTATGGTCAGGGAACCAGACTATACTAGAACATAATTTGTTTGTTTTCCCAGCATCTATGCATACAAAACTCTAAACAGGTCAGTGTTACAGTATTTGCTGGCATGCTATAAAATACTAACCCCCAAATCCATTTATTTCTGAAAATTACAGCAAAAGCAAATCATGTATACTACCCTTAAATGACTTAAATGACTCACAATTTTCACTGACTGGTTATAATATGACACACTGGGACATAGTTCAATACTTAAGGACAAGTCTTTACCAACTACGACCTTGCTGCAAACATCAGTTTTGCGTTTATATCCCCAACCAGAAAACATCACTGGATATCAGCTGAGGTACTGCATGTACATGATGCATGTATGTGGTATCCCTGCAGTTTTATTCAAGAATAACCACCCCCCCCCCCCCCCCCCCCCACGATAGGCATTATTTGTGAGTGACTGAGGACACTGGAACAATCACATAGACATTTTCAGTCGGAGCATGGACATTGTAGTGTTAATTGAAGCAACAGGCCAAATTACTTCAAAAATTAAGAATTCAATTCTATTTGTAACCAAACCCCCCCCCCCACCAACTCCCCCAAAAAATGTGTTTAAAAATGCCATAATTACATCATTCACTCAAAGATTTGACCTATTCCAAAACCCAAATCAGTCCAGTCACCTTCATTGCGATAGCGTAAGCAGCATCCCCAACGTTGATGGATTGTGGGTCGTCATCGTCCATGCTCTTCCATATCCGTATATCACCGTCACTACCACAAGTGAGAATGTGGCTCCCCGTCTCCTCATAGCAGACGTCTGTCTGACCCTCACTATGACCCATCCGCATCTCCTGTTTGTTCAAGGGCATCTTGACAGACCTGTGATGGGAAACTTCAAATAAAAGAGGCAAGTAATCAGAAGAGTAAGTAAAGGTACAGGGTTTAAAACAGATAGGCCATCAATTCAGTCGATTCACAACTCGGTGCGCCGCCAGCGGCAACCGGGGAGAGGCCAAATTACGCAGTGCATCATGGAAAAAGTGGGTATCTCCAATGCATCGACCGTACTTCTTACACCCCTTCTCCGCTAAATCTATCAACTCCTCTCTCTTCTTTCCCGCACAAGGTATTAGTTAAAAATTGTTTTAACACATCCAATCGCATTCGCGTTAAATCCATACTGCTGTACTGTCCACCATCTAATACAATGCAATAGACGCGATGTCAACCCCGAAAGTGGGAAATTGGCCTTTCCCGGCTTGCTGCTGTTGTGAATTGACCGAATTGCATGTGCCAACCTAGGGCATTTTGAATATCCTGAGTACACTTCAGAAAGAGTTCCATCTGGACATCACTTATACCTCGTGCACAAAGTCTATGGGCCATGACAGAAAAAGTCAAAGTATTTTCAAAGAATAAGTTGAAATTTGTTCCCTCCTAAATTCGTGTTTCTTCATCAGATTTACACTTTTTTGTCGTTTTTAAGTCATATTAAGGGAAAATAAGTGATGTCCGGATATGGAACTCTTTCCGATTTCGGCCATAACTGACAATTTTGAAACTTGCGCACGGTGACCGCATGTAAATTGCGCCCTCTGTTGTTGATAAACATTCAAGACATGCGGACAAGGTATTACTCCTCTTGTTTGTGAAGTCAGCATCGTGTGGACACGATTTTGAGCGGGAAATATCTTCTTTTCTTGGCATTTTTTTAGGAATATTTCTACCCTTCGGGAAAGATGGACTGTTGAACTGTTGGCAGAGATGATGCCAAAAATCCACTTTTAGGTTATTGGAATTGCCAAACTAGTTAGCGACATTACAAACCAACAGTTTTAGTTTTTGAGGGAAATTTTGGGGTAAAGCTACGATGAAGATGACAAAATGCAATGCAAAATAAAGATGGCGATCACCGCGACGCACAGTAAACACGCAAAACCGCGTTGATGTTCGCATGGCAACTGCCGTAAAGTGTGCAAGAAAATTGCATTTTCTACCGCAATAAACCGTTCAAAATTACAAAAAAGAAAAGAAGTCAATAGAATTAAGAGAAGTCTGCTATAGGTTCAAAAATTTGGAATGAGAACAAATATCCTTGACTCAAAACTAAAGAGGGGCCCTACACTATACAATCGCCAATTTCTGGGTGCCGGTGTCTGTCAAATTGGCTGCCATGTGCGCCTAGCTAACGAAGGTCCAATAAATTTGTATACACATGAAATGAATGCTGCATTTTGAGGCATTTTCTTTGGTTCAGATTTTATTGTGAAAAATGTTGCGATATTATTTCCTAAATTTAATATACATGTAGGCCTAGGCATAATATACAAATTACAATGGCAACTTGGGGCCTAACGTTAGGCTACAGACATGAAATATGAACTTATGAAGTAACTTTCTCACCTCCAAGTTTGTGAATTAAGTAGATGAATAATAAACCTCTCTCCACTTTTTTGTGTTTTGGACCGCTCAAATTAATAATTATCATTGTCGGCCTAGACCTCTAATTTTGCATGGGTACTACAGGCCTAACGTTAGGCCGACCATGGAGGAAGGAATGGCCGACATGGTCCAAAACATTGGACTTAAGTTCATATGAACAACTTGAACAAGACTCCCGCTCCCGATCCCTTGCAGTTGCACTGCAGTTGCAATGCCTGAGCCTGTCGTGTGTGTGACAACCAATTCAGTCGGTTGGTTATTGCTTCATCAAAGGCAGAAATCGGAATTAATCGAACTACCTGTTCTTACAAATGGAATCAAAACAATCACCGGAGATTGGGGCTTTAGTCGGCACCTAGAGATCAAATTCCTACCGTTTTGAGAAACTCCGTAGCCTACGTCCGAGCTGCGGATTTCCCGCGAAATCAAATTGATGGCGCGCCGGCCGAGTTAAACTAGACTGAGCGAGAGAGGGCGCGCTCTGGGTTTTTGGTTTTTACCCCCGACCCGGCCGGGTAAATTGTTGGGAAAATTGGATCAGGGATTATTCTTGTGTTGTTTCTCTTTGCGGGTTAATCATATTGGGCAATTGAGTATTTCATTATGGTGCGTATTAATTCTCGCCTATTTTTAAATTCGCCGACAAGAAACAACCGAACCAAAAAGTTCTTGCTTTATGACCGCCAAAACGCACCCCATGTTTTTATTTTGACAAAGAGTTTGAAGTACAGTCACAAGTGATTTTTGTTAAAGCATGTGTATTTTGACAATTCTCGTACAAACTGAAATACACAAGATGGATGTGACTATCATGGGAACGTCCCTACTATATAGTAGCATTTTAAATTTGAGGCACAAGACGCCCGGGAGGAGCAAAGCGTGCAGCCGAGGAATAATTAATGAGTGCAAATGCAGCACGGCAAATAAACAAGCAGTTAGCGAATCATGTGCATGCAACGTTGAAATATTGAGAATATCACAATTTGACGGACATGAAATGCTCGAAATCTAAAAGCAAAATATAACCATTAAGTGCGGGTCGGGTGGGGGGGGGGGGGGGGGGGGGGATTCGAAGTCCCGCTCTTTGCCATTTTATTTTGGTTTGGTTTGGTTTGGTTTGGTTTGGTTTGGTTTTTGCTTGTGAACTCCAGCAGTTGCAAACCACAAACCCCGAATAGGTAGGCCTATTTTCTGCGTTTACGGCGGGTTATAGAACAAAAGTAGAAATTTATATTGCACTGCCGCTGCTACATTGGATTCGAATCGAACGGCCAGCCAAGCTCGGCGGTCGAGTGGTTATAACGTCTGCACTAGTAAACAGGAGGTCGTGGGTGCGAGTCCCACCCGAGTACGCCTGTAAACTTTTCCCCACAGTACGGTACTTTACGTAAGGCTTCCTCTCGAAAAGCACTGATCGTCACCATGCTTCATACACTACGTCGGGAAAAGGGCAAAAATCTGTCTTCCAAATATAAATGGCGCCACCAATGTCAAGAAAAGCCCCCCCCCCCCCCCCCCCCCCCCCCCCCCCCCCCCAGTCGAATTTTGTTTACAGGGGCATTGTTGTTATGTTTTTATTTCTCTTCTCCTTCTTCTTCCTCTTCTTCTTCTTCTTCTTATTATTATTTTTAAAAATAATTGGGGTGGGGGAAAAATATGTATCCAGGTTTTGCATGGGGGGGGGGGGGGGGGGGGGGGTGCAGGGTTGCACATTTTGTTCAAAAGGTGAGACCAGTCTTTAGCGCTGGTTTTTTTTATTTAGATGACCCCAATTTTTTTCGCCCGCAAGTATATTTAAAAGTTGGGAGTGGCGGGAGATATGTATCAGTTTTGAAGATGTACTTTCAGTTTCTTTTTCTAAAAATGCCAAAAATGTCGCCACCGGGAGTTCATGGTACAGATGACCACATTTAACTTTCAAGTGGAGTTGCCAACCGGCTATGCACTAAGTCATTGGCACTAAGTCATTGGCACTAAGTCATTGGCACTAAGTCATTGGCACTAAGTCATTGGCACTAAGTCATTGGCACTAAGTCATTGGCACTGATCTCTAAAGATGGAAGGGCCCGGAAACCAGTTTAGGTGAGGATTTGAAGTGTTTCCTGTACAATTGAAATTGTATGCTCGGTCACATACCGGTACACATTTGAACTTAGCACAGAAAAAAATTGCTTAGCAGAAATCAGTTACCAGCCAAAATATCAATTTACGTACATTGCTTGCGACTGGTACCCAGCTGATTTCTGCTAATGACCCATAGAAAAACTTAAGCTGAACCATGGTTGGTCGAATTTCTTCATTAACACTCATTAATGGTTCAAGTGGGAAAATGAAGATGTTTTTCTCTTTTATCAAGATCCTTTTGTGTGTGTGTTTTTAAAATTAATAACACAATGTTGTTGTTAGTTAAAAAGGGGGCGGGTATTGGGGAAATTAAAGATGTCCCGCTGGGAAATTAAAGGGGTCCCACTGGAAAAGTAACAGCGCCCAGTCTATAGAGAATACGCGCACGCGAAATAATGGCGCGGTGTCATTTGGGTTAATTATTCATGTGACGTCATTACTTCCGATTTCTGAACGGTGACCGTAAACTGTACATTTTATCCATGTGTACGTGTATTGTACATGTACATAGTGATGTCGTGCCGCGCGCCGGCCATGTACATTGTACTATATGCATATCCGACAGGCCGAGGCGAATGGACCGCCTGTCCATTCCCTTAAAATACGGCCGCTGAAGCCTATTTACTACATTTGATGTATCATTCAGTGATGGTAGAAGGCAGGGCTATGCCTGGAGTCCTACATTCGTAAGGTTGGCTGAAATCAGACGCCTGCAAGTACAAGAAAATTCAAGTTGTCTGGGCTGTCACATCCGTCCAAAAAGGCCACTTGTGAACGGGCTACGGGTACCGTGTGCTGCTTGCTGCTTGCAATTCCTTCCTCCATGTTGCAACCTAACGAAACGTGTACAATCACATTAAATGGTACGTACATTCATTTAAAGTGTCAAGTAGTAAAAATGCTATGGTTTTATTATTATTCGGAAAGATTTTACTTGAATACCCCCCACCAAAATCGGTCAAGAACAGCAAAATCTTGGAAAATAACCACCCCTTCGTGATAACAACTGTCTAAACATGTGGCACAACCTGTTATTTCAAGATTTATGTCGGCAAAATCTGTAAAAAATAAGGAAGAAATCAACATGAATGTGAACACTGGAATGACTACTACTTACTAGTACTAGTACTACTACTACTAGTACTAGTAGTATTTAATACATGTACATGGTGCCAAGAACTTCTAACACAGAAAACACAAACTTTCTTCCCCTAACCTAGGCTATAGTATATTACACTAAAATTTCCCAACAAAATTCTTAAAATTAAAGGTTGTGCCAAGTGTTTATACAATTATGAACACAAATGGATGGTTATTTTCCAAGATTTGCTGTTCCTTACCGATTTTGGTGGGGGGTATTAAAATAAAATCTTTCCGTAGCCATAGTCATAGACCTTATCGCAAATACCGCCTGGATGAGACGTCACAATAGTTACTAAAATACTACTAGGGACGGGGGGAAAGAAACACGCACCAAAATCGCTCCCATTTCCTTCCCACAATCCCGTGTGACCATTGTGACGTCTCGACCAGGCGGTATTTGCGATGGTCATGGAGGAAAGAACAAACTTTTTCCTCCATGATGTAGCCTAACTTCTTTTCTATAGACTTGATCATCAATTAAATACCGCCTAGCTAAGTCCGCACAATGGTCACAAGGGAATATGGGAAGGAAAAAGGAGCAATTTTTGCTCATTTTCCTTCCCACAATCCCTAGTGACCATGTGTACTCAGCCAGGCAGTATTTATGGCGATTGTGTAGTGTAAGGCTCCTCTTTAGTTTTGATCAAATTAGAGTCAGGGTAGTTTTCTCATTCCAAAATGACTTTTTCAACCTACATGTAAGCAGACTTCTCTTAATTCTATTGACATCTTTTGTTGTAATTTTGAAAAGTTTATTGCGGTAAAAAATTCACTTTTCTTACGCACTAATACGGCAGTTGCCATGCGAATCAACATGGTTTTGTGTGTTTTCTGCGCTTCGCGGTGATCGGCATCTTTATTTTCGTGTTGCGTTTTGTCGTCTTCATTGTTGCTTTACCCCAAAATTTTCCTAAAAATTAAAAACTCTGCCTTTTATCTACGGCATACCTGTTGGCTTGTAATGTTGCTAACTAGTTTGGCAATTGTTGTAATCTAGAGTAGAAGTGGATTTTTGTTCCCTTAGGGAACAGGGCCCTACAGTACACAATCGCCGTATTTACGATAAGGTCTATAGATTAATCCGGCGAACAAAATTAGAAGCCATTTTTGGGTGGCATCACTAGCCGGCCGTGCAGCAGACGAATGAGCTCGGAGCCAGTGTTCGATTTAGACGGGTGCACGCATGCACTGGTGCATGTACTTTTTCCTCTGTGCACGTAAACCTCTGGTACAACGTGCACGCTGTGCATGTACTTTTTTAAGCCCGTACCTGCTGTTATATTCCCCATGTTGTTGAACAACGTATCACAACGCGCACCCGATTTATTGCACGCAACGATCGACATGATGTGTGCGTGCCTGCATATTACCATCGTTGTAGTCTCGGTCAAGTGCAAACAACCGCAACCGATCTGCTACCGTATTATTCCCAATGTACAATGTACGTACACGCAGCTAACATTGACTTGAGAAAAGACTCGTTAACCCGGCCCCCGCGACCTGGGGTTAGAGCAATTGATCAATAAAGCCAACCCCAAAAGCGCATCTGCTCGTGCGCGTTGCTTTGTTGCTAGTCTTGGACAAGGGCAAGCAACCGCACTGAATGCCACCGTCTTATTCCCAGTGTACAATGCATGTACACGCAACTAACACGAAGCGAAAGTCGTCTTGAGAAACGACAAACGCGTGCGGCACATGCATTGTGCACAAGACATGCAAGACAATGTTTTTAACAGCTCACGTGTGATTTGGGCGTCCATGGTATAAATTTTCAGCTGTTACTAATCAACAGTGTCGAAATAGAAACAAACGCTCGTCTTTCTAGTGCCGCAAGGAAGCCAACTGAAGGTAAATGTCGTATTGTACTCCAACTACTCAACAAGTGAAGCCTTGTCATCAACCCGGCCCCAGATCCTTCTTGCCCCGATTGCCGGCGCGGCCCCGGCCCCCGGCCCGATTCGCGATCTCTCGGTGGCGATGGCCGGCCCTGATATTAAATTTTAGCGGAACCGAGCTCAGTCCCGGCGGGTCCGATCCCGGTGGGCCCGATCTCATGATGCTGTACACGTGGTGATTTCCATCAGGTATTTAAAAAGAAAAATTATTCCTCCGTTCTTCCGGTAAGGAAAAAGTGACGTCATCACGATAATATCGCGATATTTTTGGGCCGATATTTCGCCGGTATCAAAATATCGAACAGCCTTCTGACACCGTGGAACATGATACTACAGTAGTAACGTAACTTCGGCTTCGCCTTCGTCTTCTCGCGATCGTGTCAGAGATTGCTAATTACCACTGATGAAATAAACAAACATCGAATACCAATTGTACAAAAACACATTTTATTTACAAAGCAAAACAATACCCTTAACAGCACTATACATGTAATAGCTAAATTTGAAAATTTGTAGGAATACACATATTTTAAAACAAAAAATATGTCTACCTATTGTTCTTTTGGGTTATGACTTGTGTGCACACTTTTTTGTGTATGTAAAATTTATTTTGTGCATGTAACTTTTTCGGTCTACATGCACCAGTGCATGCGATTTTTTTTTCTTCTAAATCGACCCCTGCTCGGAGCGCTTGCATACTACCCGAGCTTGTCTCGTGCGAGCCTGGGGCCAACAAAGAAAATGGCTGTGTCGGATTAGTCTATAGGCTATCATTATGGAAGCGTGACCCCACATGTGCAAATGGCTTCAGTCATTTTCCTAGTTTTAAATTTGTCCTAGTTCTGAATAGATTTAATCTTCCAACCTCTGTTTATCAACATCGATTTGGCTACAACACTGATTTGATACTTAATACTTAAATGTACATGATTAGTGGATAAGGTTTCACTATCCCCCTTTTTGTAGAGGGAAAGATTTTACTTTAATACCCCCCCCCCCCCCAACCCCTACTAAAATCAGGAACAGCAAAAATCTTTGAAAATATATAACCCTCCTTGATAACATGTGGCACAACCTGTTATTTCAAGATTTATGTCGGCAAAATCTGTGAAAAATTGAGGCAGAAATCAGTACAATGTATATGTGAACACAATGAGTGACCATACACTTCACCAAAAACATCTAACATAAATGCAGAAACATAAAACTTTTTACCCCTATATTGCATAAAATTTTCTCAACTAAAGTTTCAAAATTAAATGTTGTGCCAAGTGTTTATGCAACCCTGAACACAACTGGATGGTTATTTTCTGAGATTTTGCTGTTCCTGACCGATTCTGGTTGGGGTATTAAAGGAAAAATCTTTCCGGGTAGAGTTTGTACATAAAAGTTAGACTGTGGGGACTAAAATTGACATATTTTCAGACACGCACGTAATGTTCAACGTGAAACACACGTCTTGACAACATGCCGGTGATGTACATGTACACGAATGTACTCCGTTGTTTACTGGATAATTCCCTGACATTTTTACAGATCACAATTTTGTTAAAATCTTAGTAAGCTTTTAGTCCGTGTTTAACATTCTATTTGAATGTACCGTGAAATCGCGGAAAGAATGGCAGCAAATGTTTTCCTAGTTCCGGATCTATAGCCGTATTCATCCGCGTGCATTTGTTTGTACATGTATGAATGAACTTTGGCATTCTGCAATGGTGCCCATTGGTTTAACATTTTCCGGAATAGATTTAATCTATCTGAAACAAGGAAAATGGGCCATAGAATGCTTTGGCATATTGTGTCCAAATAAAAGGGGTACAATGGAGTAAAACTTTTTGTGCAGTTTCCTGGCATGTGTGTATCATGAATGCAACAAATGCTTTTCATTTCCTTTGAGTTCTTGAAATGTGAGGCATTAGAGTAAAAAGTGTTATCCGGAACTTGGGAAATGAATGTATCCCCCCTCCCAAATCAAAGAAAAACATGACATAGATCGACTGGGCATTTCCTGTCTTTCTTTGGCATGCTTTAGAGAGTATTTTGGAGTATAGCAAAAGCAAAAAAGGAGGCAGCCTCGAGAAAGGAAGTAGGCAGGGATTATTGTATTATTTGGCCTTATTTCTCATTTTATTTGAACATAAGAAAAATACTTTTGTTTTTGAAATTGCTATTTTTTTTTAGCAATTAAAAAGTTAACCATTTTTGAATGAGACATCAAAGAAATAAGTGAGGATCATAGTTATAGATGATAACTGTAGTCAATGTATTTTTTTACCTTTGCAAAATATGAGAAACCAGGGCAACAGTGATAGTTTACATCGTCAATCTACATGTATTGTGTATGACCGCATTGTTAATGTTGAACGCATACGGGCATGAACAAAGCAGCGAGTAAAACCATGTTCTGCATATTAATTTTTGTTGTGCGGTCAAGTGATGCTGCTTTTCAAAACTACATGACGCCATTCCAGAACATTTTTGAATTTTGACTTATGCTTTAGAAAGATTTCTCACCCAATTTCTTCCGTCATTTAAATTTGTCCAGATTGCTGGTGGTGACACTGTAACCTCACCATGGCGACGAAAAAGAAGGGCCTGCATGGTTCGAAACAACGATCTAATTCTTCTCCCGAGTTACAGCTCCAAGTCAATGATATGGACATGTTCGAGTGCAAACTTGGCCTGGCTAGATCAAATGCAGATCAGGCTAAGAAAGGAGAAGCTAGTGCTAAATCACTGCATTGTACATTGACAAGAACCCAGGGCACTGAGGGCAGTGATCCAAAAATGGAAGAACCCTC
This sequence comes from Hippasteria phrygiana, assembly GCA_037893225.1. NCBI lineage: Eukaryota > Metazoa > Echinodermata > Asteroidea > Valvatida > Goniasteridae > Hippasteria > Hippasteria phrygiana. Next base: position 962,253 of record JAZGUH010000092.1, read on the forward strand.
GAAACCTGCAAGCAGAACCTCCTGTTCCACAGCCGTGCCTGATTCTGAAGACGCCAAACCATGCAGTTCATGTGGAAATACCCCAGGGGGAACGGACAAGACTCTAGGACCATCGGTAAGGCCAAAGGTAAGGAATTACCGGTTCTCATCCAGGACTGAACAGTCCAAGAAATCACCGGGACAACGCTGGCCTAATGCAGTCAGTATGAATCGAGTGATAATGGACATCGACGATAATTCAGAGAGTATGCATTCATCCAGCTCCGAGACGGAAGACACAGGAGAAACTGCCACTAAACATCCAAAGCGGCAAGGCTTCGGTCGTGTTGCCAGTGCACTCATAAACAGGTTCCGACACAAGGTGCACAGACAGCAACGCAGAGGCTCCAACAGTGACTCCGACTCCTCATCAAGTGCCAAAGATGTTAAGGTCGAGTCGCCTCGTCCCAGGTCCAAATCATTAAGTGGGCGGATCATGCGCAAGTTTGGCACAAAGGAGAAGGCTGCAATTGGGAGAGATTCTCCTTGCCGAGACTTAACCAAGAGAAAAGCCCAGTCTCGCACCACTCGTATTCAGTCATGTATTGGGGTTGTCTTTACTGGAAAGGGGGTTACCAAAAAAGGAAAGCACTCGAAGATGGAGAACAATGCGCAGCGGCCACGCCGGTACACCCCGGTCATCAATCTAGAAGAGTTCAACCCAGAAGACTATCCCATCGAAAGCGAGGATGACATTCAGAGGGTCCTGCGAGAGCAGGAGATCCGAGATGGAGTGGACCCACCACCAGGTTATCAACCTCATTTCTTTGCCGAGGCAGAAACCCATCCTGAGCCCGTCGCCAAAGTGACAGATGCAGAGAAACCCTGCCACGATACTGGTAAGACGAGGGAGATATCAGACGGGGTCAACAATAGTGCCTTAACCTCTACAGCCAGTCCTGTTGTACATGTACAAGGGCCCAGTCATACAACAGCAAATATCTACGACCAGTATGGTTCCCTGACCCCAGAAGGGAATTACATACCTCGGACAGTGCACACGCAGATCGATTACATGCACTGCTTGGTGCCTGACCAGAAGAGCATCATGGGTAGCAGCTTCTACTGGGGTAAGATTGACCGATTCGAGGCTGACCTGCTGCTTGAGAATAAACCGGAAGGGACCTTCCTGTTACGGGATAGTGCTCACGATGAGTTTGTCTTTTCTGTTAGCTTCCGTCGGTACGGACGCACCCTCCACGCACGGATCGAACAGTGGAAGCACAAATTCAGTTTCGATGCGCATGACCCGGGAGTCTATTCCTCGAACACGATCTGCGGCCTTCTCAAACACTACAAGGACCCCAACTTCTGCATGTTTTTTGAGCCCATGCTGACCATACCGCTGCCCAGGCCCAATCCACCCTCACTACAGGAGCTTGCGCGGGCAGTAATCTGCTCGCACACCTCATACGATGGCATCACACATTTGGCATTGCCTCGCACCTTGAAGGAGTACGCTCGGGAGTACCACTACAAACAGAGGGTGCGTATGCGGCGATTTGAGGTGCCCGAGATGCCTGTTGTGACGGAGCAAAAGACTGGTGTCATCACAAAGACATGTATATCACGGTAAAGAAATGTAATATTAGGCCAAGTAAAAAGAAAACATGTTTAGCGTCCCTGACCGTTTCCTTTTTAGAGGTTGCATTATTTTAAAATCCTTTTTCGTGTTTTCTCCAAAATAATTGTAAAAGGAATGCAAAAGTTTTGTTGGCTCGACATTTGGTGCTAGCCATCTTTGAAAATACAACCTGGCAGGCATGATGTTAAACATGTTTTTTTATATTGCCTTAACCTTTTTTCCAAAGAAGCGGAGTAACAATGCAACTGCCTTCACTCATACTGGTACAAATGTATTGATTGCAGTGTTTTCAACAAAAATGGTACATTTCAGAAAGGATTGGGTGGAAATATTAATTTTGTATGCTCAAATGAGTAAGTTTCTCTCTGTCGGTCAAAAACGTTTCTTACTGTATGCACATATACACAATATATGTCCACGGTCCCTTGAGTCTAACTTTTAAAGCATCTAAATAAATTAAAATTTTAAGAGGCCTCAGTCGTACAAGTACATGTACATGTACGTTCAGTTATTCATACTTTATTAATTATACACGTATGTACTTGTACTAAAATAAAGAGGTGATTGGATGTTGCAGCAATCCTTGTCTCTTGTTATTACAAGACTTCCGTTATATAAAGCAAGGGTGGACTGGTGATGAAAATGTCACACCTAGATCAAAAAGATGGCACAATATGCCTAATGACTTGACTTGTCCTTCAATTCTGTTTTCTTGCAGTTCCTTGCGAGTACATTGTACATGTAAACATGAATTTAAAACTTTAAAACCCCTTAAAACCCCGAGGCACACCCATTGTAGCTTCCACTTTGATATAAATTAATTACAATGTATGCAACCATGGCATTATAAGGCCAAAGCAAATCAAATGTAAGGCAAAAAACAGTTATGTTCAATTGTTGCCCTCCGCGACCGACCCTAAAAGTCACTTATGTCGAATCGCGTTTTTTTTGTTACTTCTTATTTTGTAAAGCAATTTTTCAAAAATCTGACCTTTTCCTGCACAAAATACACACGTTTATTAAAATCATTGTCATAAAATACAGCTACGGCGGCACAATCGTGCATTTTAGCCATCTCACATTTAAGTAAGCTGACTTTTTGCCTCCCGACTTCTGAGTTACACAACATGTGCATGTAGTTTTGTTTTCATGGTTGGTAAAACAAAAATATCGACCGACCTACCCTCCCTCCCCGATTTTTTGCATTTAAGGGTAACACAAGTTTTGTTTTGCCTAATCTGTACATGTTTTTACCAATGACTTATTGACAATTGATGAATTGTACTCAGTATGTGAATGCCTTTTATCACTGTACAAATGTACATTGCACATTTTTAAGACGACTTTCGTACGATCACATTCTCTGCACTGTGTACAAAACTGTACATGTACATGTATTTAAAAATACAAATCTATATTTTGGAAAACTGAGTACTGAGGTGAACGGGTATTAACTGCAACATGTATTTTAAAGGGCTAAAGTACATGCATGTACTACATATGTATTTTGCATGCGTTAAAAATGCCATTACCACTGTCTTCAAAAAGGTTAAAACACGTTGATTACATATGCAATGATGTGGGTATACTTCTAAGCCAGATTTGTTACCTGTTCAAAAACTCGAGCATAACTCGTGAAATTGCGATTTAAAAAAAAAATTTGGTTAATGCTTTGGTAGCAAATCAGTCACTTGTTACTCAGTATCAGTCTTGTTTGGACATGTTTTGTTATGAATTCCAGCAGAATAAATTACAAAAATGCAAAAAGTGATCTTTAATTTTCACACATTTTAATGTGCGAGCATTGTAGTAATGCATGAACGTGTATCTTTAACAGTTCTGGGAGAAATTTGAGACGCTGGTGGCCGCTCCTTTTCCATTCTCACCAGTCGTGTGCATGCTCAGAACTAGCAAAAAGGATTGGTACAATGTACAAAAAACAAGCCTGAATTTGTTTGTACATGTACATGTGTACAAGCCTGTTTTTGTTGTACATTGTGCATACAATGTGCATTACTGCGCAGGCCCATACCATACAAGTGAATTTACTCTTGTACACCTGTACCGGTACATTGCCTTGTATGATGGGGTTGAACAGTAGCAATACCATCATGGCCACAGGAATTGTAGGCACTTACCATACTATTTTGAACAGTGTATACATGTACATGTATGTACACCCAGTACTTGCATGGCTGGCCTTGATGTTACTGGTACATGTATCTGGGCTACAGACCAGTTGACCATGGCCTGAACAAAGACAGGAGCAGTGCACATTAGCAATGCATATCTGGTAGCACTGAGGTACATTGTATAAACCCCATTGCCATTGCATGCATGAAAATTCTACATCCATTTATCAATTCTCTCCTTATAATTTATCAAATCAATTTTTTTTTAATTATCTTGCACCTGTTGCTCAAAATTCAGTTATGTTGTACATGATTGCCAATTAAATTCAAAATTGCACTGTTTAAATTTCAGCACTGTTCACGCAGTACATTATGTGTACTGATAAAGTGTGCTTAACTACCGACACATACATACATGTACATTAACCCTAACTCCCTGAGGTGAAAAAAATCGTATTGAAATGGGAGGATTCAGGACCGTTAGGGTTAATTAGTGCTACATGTACATGCATGGAGAAATTATGAATATAAGGCTTGTAATTATGCACTGATAACTGGGAGACCGTGCGGATTGCAGGGAACGATTTTGTTTCACACGGCAAAATGGTTGTACAGATTTTGAGTGGCAAATTAATAATGTTGATTTGCAAATTGTGAATTTTGAGTAGCGATAGCTATACTGTGCAGACAAAATCGTCCACTAAATTGTACGTGTAGGCCTATGTGATATGCATTGGCGTCTATTGCAAGTGTTAGTACACGATGTGTACAATGTATGGAATGACTGGTACTGAAACATATGGACACCACAGTGACACATGCAGTGTTTTGAATATCGGAACAAACTTAAAAGATACGTACATGTACATGTACTGAAATGGGCATTGTTTTTACAGTATATTGACTCATATATTGACTCATTAGTGGAAGTCGATGAATCTTGAACCTTTTTTATCCCACAAAAATCAAACTGTACATCTACGTGTACATGTACATGTAGTAGTAGTACATGTACAAAATACATGTATATGTATGATACTACATGTATAAATGAATTTTTGAAAGGTTCTCCGTGAACCGTTTTCTCAGGAACGTACATGTACTACACGTACCAAAAAGAGCTGAACATACACGTAGCATGGGCTACATGTAGGAAAGTTACAGTAAGATACAATACATGTATTCCAAATTAATGCTTTATTACATGTACCTCCAGGCTTACATGTATGTACTTTCAGGAAATCAAATTTGTCAAACTAAAGGTTGCTACTTTTTTTCCATCTATATTGTGGTGCCAGGTGCCAGGTCACAGGGTTAAACGTGTGAACATGCACACTTGTTTATCCATATGTTCGAGGACAAGAGGCGAAAGAAAATACAAAGGAATCTTTCTTGTCCTCGGGAGTCGGTCTTTTGTTAAAATCGGACGTAAAAATACATGCACAGTCTATAAGAGTTTTTTCTTTTTTAAGTAAAGGAACAATAGGAAACACAAAGCATTGTCCTCAGTAGTATAGGAAACATGACTACATGTACATGTACATGTATGTACTGTGCATGTACATTGTACATGTATTTATTATTTAATGTACATGTGCGTAGGCCAGTTGCTAGTGGTCATTTCTTATTTTACCAGGTATTCTGCTGTGAATGTAAAAACATCCCCGCTTTGTTTTTATCAAGTCTGGCCAAGTAGAAATTTCAGGACACACTCGTGTGCTTAAACCGTAAAAATCCACCACATTGAAGTCAAGAACACCACATTCATTTTCTGATTTTAGCCTTGTGAACATTGGCACCTGTGAACAGAGGCTTTTCCCTGTACAAATGTACATGTTATGTAGGCATAATCACAATTGCCTTGCTCAATGCAATGTATTATTTGGTTTCATCCTGTGAACAAGGACATCTCTGTTGTGGTATTAGCAGATTAAATCCATTTTGAATAGAGGCTTCGGATCCACGTTTTACTGTGTATGCAAGAACATGTACATGGGTGCAACAAAAAAAGGGTCCATTTGCAGCCAAACATGTATGAGCTGTTGCACAATGCTTTACATGCTGATTAATGTTATTGTTGCAAAAACTAGGGGGGTGGGAATGGTTATGTGAACATTCAGTAAACTTTCTGCCCACAAATTTGTCCGATTTGGGAGTGTGGATTCTCTGAGTTTCTTTATACTCATTTGATTCTATACATGTAACTGCTAAATCCTGTTCCCTTGAAAATCTGTGCCAGAGGTTGTTGAAATGACCTTGTGTATGTAAATGAGAATAACAATGAACCTCACTTGGAAATTCTACTGCATGTCCCTACGGGTGCACCACACTAAATAGGCCAAAAATGGCTGTGCCAAGCTGATTACCATAAATTGTAAACCCACAACCTTTTTGGAATAATACAATTTGGGGGGTCATGCAATTGATAGATTGTGTAATTATGACCAGCCATCATAACCTGGGGGTTCTGTGCTTCAACTTTTTGTGCAGACTTGATAAATGTTGGCTTTAAAATTGGTCCTGTTTGGATTGGCAAGTGGAGGGATGCTGTGTGAAAAATGGCAGCTGGCCGGTTTGGGAAAAACCACATTTTTAGGGGTGGTAATCTTTGGGGACAATTAGCAAAAATTCCAAACGGCTACCCTACAAAAAATTGAAAAGAATTTGACAGATTAAGATTCAAACTATAATTTTCAGTAGTGCCCTAATAACTGAGACTCCTGTATAAGGATTTTTTCACTGTGAAGTTAGTGGATTTTACACTAAGGTCAATGGGAGTTTATTTAGTGTGGTGCACCCCTACACATCTACAATACATGCTGAAATCCTTGTTCCCACAGGAATATTAACCAGCACTAAAACATGTCCAGACTTGCCCGGTCTTCAGGCTGATGTGGGGACCATTTATTTGTCGGTTTTTGTTTGCATTTTCAATTTTTGTCATTTTACAGAGAGCCTTGTAAGTTGTATACCAGTGCTACAGGGTAAACAAACCAATGTTCAATGGACAGTACAATAGTAGAGATATTTGATTTGAGGGCTCCTGTGGGACATGCCAATACCTGCCCCATATACTGTGTATACACACCTGGGGGGAAAAAACCTAAATTGCACAACCATTTCCTGTTTTGTTATCTCCATTGTTGTCCTTTAAATAGCCTTGGCTCCTCAATAGCTAGCCATTGACACTGGCTGGGTGTTCAGTGTGCTGTGTTAATTCCAGAGGGATGATAATACTTGTAGTTATATTTGAGTGAGTAAATTTTCGATAAGATGGACTGTTTTATGTACATATATGTATAAACTTTTAAGTATCATGACTTGTATATAATTGTAAAAATATATTAATTTATATATATGATGATTCAGATATAAATTGCGATATTCCTGCTTTTGCATGCTTTAGCTGAATACATATGAATTAAGGTTATTATAAAACTAGGTTGAGGTTATAAAAAATTACTACTGGAATAAAATGATTATTATTTGCATGTACCTTTATGGCTGTATGCGCTGACATTTTGCATTCAGTAATGTAACTGGCACTGTATCACACAACACATGCTTTGTTTATTTGCTAATGTGAAATCAAAATGTGTTCACTAATCATCACACTGTGGGTATTTGATCAATTCACTGAGATTAATGATGAAACGTAATGTTGGGCTCTGTTTGCAAAGGAATGTATATTTTCTGAAGTTTCAGTATTGCATTGTGAGTTGCAAATCACACAATTTCCTTATAGTACATGAAGTTCATATTGGGTATAAGTAACGATCGAGGACTACGGTTTTTCAAAGCAGTACATGTATGTTTATTTGGAAAAGGGTTCAAGAGATTTTTACAAAATGTGCCGGTGCCAGATTTTTCAGCCCAGTTATGCCCAAAATTATACTTCAGCATAACACTGCAAAATGTCAGAGATTCCAAGTCCAATCTCCAACCATCTGGCCAAGAGAACCTCTCCATAATTCAACACACAATTTGCAACAACGCACTGTGCCCACTGTCTCACATGGGATGCACATACATGCACTTGATTCAATTTGGAACCCGGAATAAAATCCTTAGTATGTGGTCGGTAGTGTCGGGGTATGGCTTCAATCTAGGCGGGAGCCTCATCCCAGTCTGTTCCCGTCTGTAAATGTTGCTTGTGTGATAATGGGGTGAATTCATTGGTTTTATTCTCGTCTCAAAATCCGAGGCATTGGACCAAGGATTTTGGATTGGAAAAAGTCTTGACCTGTGCACTTGTAAGGTTAAACTGTCACTTGTCATTTTAAATGAAAATCAGAATGTACTCCATACAGAAAGTCCTTTATGCAGAATTGCTGTATGAACAATATTCAAACCAGGAAGTGGTTTCAATGTACATGTAGTTTACCCATTAGAATTTTGTATAGAGTACCGAAGTCTGACGTCAGTTGCCGGGGGAATAGTTCTACACAAATGCCGTTTAGAATGTATTCTGGTTCCAAACATTGCATTGATTGAGGTCATCACTTCGGTACTCTATACCCAGCAGGATATGGGGCAGAGGGGTACCCCCCTTTTGTCCCTAAACCCTCTCCAGACTACTGTTACATGTACCTAACACATCCCCCTAGACATCTGAAAAGAATTCCTGAGATTCCGGGAACACAATAACATCATATGGAATTTTGAATGGAAAGACCTAGGTTATTCTATAAATTTGGGTTCAAAAGGTGTGACATGTTTTGGTGTCTCTGTTACACCTGACCTGTGTAATTCCCTCATCAAGTATCATTAAAATTGACTTCATGCTATTTTTTACTTGTTTGGCAGGTACATGTACATGTAATTTGCTTTACACAATCACCCTTGGAGATAGAAGGCATTAAAGAATGTGTCCTGAATTGCAAAATCTTATACATGTCAGATGTAACAGGGACACCAAAATGTATAGAATGACCCACCTGCATCTACTTTGTTAGATTTCTCTCCACATGTGTGTGTGTGTTCAGGCTTGCAAGTTACTTGTTACATGTCCCTTAGAAGACTCCTTTTTGTGCAGGCTTTGAATGAAATCATATGCATAACTTGAGCAAAGACATGGTCAGTACATGTATGTTTGCATTTTGTTACATCCAATTGAATATATTGAGCCACTGGAAAAATATACATATGTAGCATTCTGGGTCCTTTGAAAATGGTGTATATTTTAAAAAGATTGTGCACACTTGTTTATATCAATCTAACCTATGCAAAACAGTAGCCTTTTAATTTATGGTACATTTAATTATCAGTTTTGTTTTTGTGTTGATTTTTGTTCAAGTACAAATACACATGTTGTACACCTATTAGCTGCAAAATCCATGCAATTTGGAATAAATTGTCGACGAATGTAAAACCAAAAGAAGTGTTTTCTCTGGATTTCTTCTATATGGGCTTTTTTGTCTTGTGACTTATTTCTATTAAATTGTCACATTGTGGTAAATTTAGCAGTGTTATCATTCATGTGTTCATATTGTCTCATGACTCTGTTGACTGATTGAGCTCAAACTTTCACAGGTTTATTTCATGTATATATCAGTCTGAACACTGTGTGCAACTGTGTCGTCAGCTCAACCTTTAACCCGGATGATATACACACAATTATTATGTTATGCTTGGCTGTGCAGGCCACCCAGGCGCCTCATTATAAATAACCGTACTCGAGGGGGTTAAGAGTATTTCATCTCATTTGATGTCTGTGAGCAGACACTGAAGAGCAGCCGTGTCGTGAAGAAATGAAATATGGGGACTGTGCCTTTGCAGTTGCAGCGCCCCGCCTGTGGAAATGCTCCTCACAAGTCTAAGAGGAGCTGCTTTGTTGCCTGTTTTCAAACGCCTCGTCAAGACATTTCTATTCCATAACCTTCCTAATATGCCGTTTTCCTTCGTTAGTTGGTAGTCGTTGGTTTGCTTTTATTATGTTCATGTTTTTTTTTCCCTTCCAGTATTGTTAGGCGCTCTGTTCTTCGTATTATTAACCCCTTGAGTACGGTATTTTACTGGAGACGTCGGGGTGCCGCGGCGGCTCTGGCAGCCAAGCGAACCGCTACAATGTGTTTGTGCAGTCAAGCATAACCTATACACAATAATCCAACAATGGATTGAACCTGCACAAACAGCGGCTAATGTCGTCATCCGGCCTGGTGGCACTGTTTTTTGCGCAAAATTCCGTCGCAAGGGGTTAATATGTACAAGTTAGGGGGCCTGTGTGTCTTTGTCAGGTTGCCCCACCACCGTAGAGAAGTTTCTGTAAAGACTTATTTGGGGAAAGCTAACTGAATGAAGTGTAATATCAGCAACTATGGTGAATATATATGTACGCACACGCACAAACATTTAAAACAGGTGCAACAATACTTGGGGAAGGGGATTTATTGCAGTGGTTAATTACATGTACGACATAAGTGACAAAGGACAAGTCTTATTAAGTTCATAGTTTTCTTTAATCTGCATATCATGATTGGATTATACATTTGAAGAATACATGCAAGGAATGTGTTTTCATACTTTTTAAAAGGCACACATTGCCCTGAAATCTCAAAAATGTCATCTCTCCGAGTGTAAATATTACTGGAGAAATGTTACACAAAAACAAAGCATTGTCATCCAGACAGTTAGACTGGTGCCACACATAGTGCAGCCTGTATGCATTCAAAGCACGACAGACCAAGGGCAAATTCAGAATTTTCACATTTTTCAACTTTTCCAAACCAAACTGGTGTCCCCTCAATTTGTTTTCGTAAATTTTGAGACAAATGGCACATTTTTAAGGGATCGTCATGTACATCATATTCTACTTTTGAATGACCTTTCCGACCATAGCGATTTTTGTAACCCAATAAGCCAGTTTGGTATCTCAAAGGTTAAAGGTTATTCGGGATAAAATTGCTGACAAAATGTTACGCGAACGCCCATTCTGATTGAATTTAACACTTTTGCATTCTCACGCGCGCGTTAGGTCACGCTGGTCATTCGGGATAAAATGTCATTGTGCACAGTCGCAGTTGAAATACCGTACTGGCTCATTGGGCACCTCCAAGACATTGTGTGCCTTTAAACATAAGGAAACACATTCAGTACAAGAACAGCTGCATTTCTGTTGACTCTCATGTTTTAAATAGCACGACTATGAGAAAGCAAATCTTTAATGGTAAAAAAATACCTCATTCGAAAGTGAAACCTTAAAGATGATGTTGATTGCTGAGAAAAGTCTGCGCCATTTTCTAGTTTTATGTAGACTGCGTGTTGTAAAATAAAACAGCCAATTTTTTTCATCATCTTTAACAGGTGCTACAAGGAAAAAACAAAATCTGTCGTGTATATATGAAACCGATGACACCAGAAAGAAATTACCAAAGAAATCTGTTGAATTCTGGTCCAAATATTTTAAATTTGCTGTATGCTTGTAACATTTCCAGCAGTTGGGAAAAAACATGATCCGTTTCCTCTTAAAAAAAACTGCTGTTACACGATCCTTCATCCTGCCAAAAAAGAAACTTGAGCAGTTTTTTTCCACACTAGTTCCCCTCCCCCTTCCTTCCCCTAGCGGGAAAAGCAATCATGCCAAATTGCATTTGGAAGTGACATATTCAACAGGTTTCTCTGGCCGCTGGGAATTGAACTGTGCAAACTACGTGGAGTATATGCACCCAATTGCCTCTGAGGTGTTTTGAAGCAGTCGGAGGAAATGATCCTGATTCAAGAAATACTTGTGAAATAATATATTATGACTTTGCATTCCTTCACTTTTTTGGGGTCTGTGCACAGGAATATTAAAGGTGGAATACAACATTTGCTTTTGCTGTAATTGTGCTATTGCCTGCATAACGTGACAAATTAGAGTCTGCTCGACCAGATGAATACATTTTGGACATGACTAATTTATGTACCCTCCAGCAGAATTAAGCCAGTTCGGTATCTCAAAGGTCAAAGGTTATTCGGGATAAAATTGCTGACGTAATGTCACGCCATGTTACGCGAACGCCCATACTGATTCAATTTAACACGTGCGCGTTGTGCAACCACCTTTTGCGGTCATTCGGGATAAAATGTCATTGTGCACATGCGTAGTTGAAATACCAAACTGGCTTATTGGAAAACCCTTTTAATGACAATGGGGAGAGGAGGAAATTTCAGAAGCGTAAAATCTCCAAGGGGATGAAATTTCCATCCGTGTTGCCCGAGATATGCAGCAACAGATGGATTTGATTCAAGTTTGCGGGAGAAACAATTCCCTAATGAGTGCAACACAAAAACAAATTATAGATTGGAGGCTTTGGCCATCCCAAATATGTCACCTTTCAACTCTGATATTTTCAACCATCTAATTGATGTGAAGTCCCTTGATGTTTACCACTCAAATTTTCGGTTTTTTTCCTCTAAAAACCAGGTGTTTTTGCTTCCAATCCCAAAGTAAATCGTCATTTTGTACAATCTTATGAAGGATTTCTTATAAATAAGGAAATACAAATACAATTTGACTTAGAACACTCGGAAAGAACAACCGATTAGAATAAATGCTTTGTATTTTTTTGGAACAAAATTTGACTAAAAATTACAAAACATGACATTGCTCCACAGGTACATGTATGTTTCACATTTATAACACAGTCTCATGAGTAGTCATAACAGAAACAAAGACTTAACATAATATGAAAAAAACTGACATTTAAAACTGGAACTATCGGTAATGTTGACTAAAATAATAAGCCAAATCAGAATTAGAAAATACAACTGTACAGTTCACGTACGTGCATTATAGGCCTATCACAGTAGCCACTTATGGATGGATACTGCTCGATTCTGTGCAGATGTCAATGGTGAAACTGGTCATCAAAGTGAGAATTTTCAGTATTTCACATTTTCCCCCCTAAAATAAAGTCTTTACAGATCAGTAAAATTGGAGCCAGAACTGAGATTGTAGTTTGAGACGGAACTTTCTAAAATATATTTTGCTGGTATTCTCTGTCCATGGAGAATGTTTGTTCATCTAGTTTTGTTCTCATTTCTGTGCCATATGAAGATATGGGGCAAAGGGAACTCCCCCCCCCCCCTCTTTTGTGTTGGTCATTGTGTTCCCGGAATCTCAGGAATTTTTTCATAAATCTAGGGGGGGGGGGGGTGATTTGTTAGGTATAACAATAGTATGGAATGTGTATAGGGTATAGGGACAAAAGGGGAGTACCCTATATGTCCCATATCCTGCTGGGAATCTTTTATGCAGGGACACTGTAATAGACAGATACAGTTAAGGTAATATATACATTTGTTTTTGCTGTATTTTCAGAAATAAGTAGATTTGGGGATTAGTATTTTATAGTGTGCAAGCAAATACTGTAACACTGACCCGTTTAAAGTTGTGTACATAGATGCTGGGGAAAAAGAGACAAAAATTATGTTCCAGTAGTCTGGTTCCCTGACCCTACTTTAGAAAAATCGGAGCAATTGATAGAGTCGGGGAATTATCAGGTAGGGGAACCAGACTATTTCCAACGATTGTCGGCCGACAATGACAGCACCCCAGGTTCCATGATTTCACAGGATGTTTGAGACTGCTATTTACTTACAGTCTGGTACAGTATTTCGTAATATTTTTTTTTTTTTTTATGTTTGCAAATGTTGTATAGGCCTATCACTTTTAAGCTTTGTCTCCTTGACATATTGATTAATCACAGTGGCATACGCACACGTACGGACGGACACTCATTTTGGACTTGTCAGACACACATGCCGGGCCATAGTCACGGCTGTGATTGCCTGATTGGTCAGTAAGTAAAGGGGCGGGGCTTACTGGATTGGTCTATTCCGATGTTGGCTTATACTTTTAGGGTCAGGCGTCCAGAGGAAAATGTAGCAAAGGCATCATTGTACATGTATGTCCCTCCTTTGATCTGCTTCATAGAGTTTACGTTTCAGGACAACACTGCATTCAGAGAAAAATAGTCCGCTGGTTGGCCCTAAATATACATTGGAGGAACATCTGTCAAAAGAGAAGGAAAAAAAATTGTTTGATTCAAACATTTGTTTAACATGGTACCACATTTTAAGATTGGAAATTATATTTTAAAAAAGAATTTAAAGAAAAATTAAAATAAATCTGAAATTTTCTGCCTGGTCCTCAGCTGTTGGATACATGTATGTACATTTTCTACCAGAAATGAAAAAACCAAAACATTCTCTTCACCACTTGTACATCATTCATGTCATAGATTTCATGTCATGACTTCACAAAACAAATCAAGAAATCCAACAAATGTTTTGATTGAATAGAACTGAAATATTTCTTCTCTACAGCGCAGGCTTGTCAGAACTTGGTTAAGGCAGGTTCCGTATTAAACCTTGAAATCCTACAAACGTCAAAGTTCTTTGCATTACTCGGGTCAGGAGGGCTGAACAAACAAATGCTGGAACAAGCCAAAGGCTGCAGTGTAAAATGATCAAACCAGACTGTGTAACTTTGATTGGACGGCAGGAATGGCAGGTGAAAACCCCCTGAACCTCAGCCCCTGAAGTGACTCAGGAAGATCGACAATTCCTGCAATCTGTTGCTGTTATTAAAGCTTCAATGCATCGGCAGAATAAAATCTGTGTTGCTCTGGCGCAGGTGACATATACATGTAAGTAAAAATGTGGCTCTAAACGCCGTTTCCAGCCAAACTACAAAGGTCTGTACTCAAACGTCCATAAAGAACCTAAGACTGTGCTCAGAACTTCAGATCAATCAAGTCATAAACTGTGGACAGTGGGCAATTTGAAATATTTATTGTTCATTTTGGGCATGATACCAGACATAATTTCTGCTGGCTTTTGGTTGTGGGACTTAAAATTATATCTTGGCAGGGAACCTATTTTTAAGAACCGATATATAGAAAACATATCAACTTATTCAAGAATTCCGAATATTTTAAGTGTTTATTTTTGTCACCCTAAAAAGTTGTCTTGCCTTACTCCCACCCCCAAAAAGATCCAAAAGAGTGTTCTAACATGTTCATTGTCCTTGTGTTGCTCTCTGCTCTGCAATAAATAGTCCCTTTTAGTAAAGACAGATAGCCCCTTGAACAACCGAAGTATAAAACATCCACTTCATGAATATCCCAAATATGAATACAATACTTGTATATATATCTTTATAGTCTGGCCATTTCAAATTGAATGGCTTCACTATCCTGTCCAGGGGTGGATCTAGAGAGTCAAAACACCACCTTCCCTTTGCCATTTTTTGAGCTTTTATGCAAGTTTCAAACCAGTAGTCATTTTTTAAGGCTGCCAGTCCTCAACCCCCCCCCCCAAAAAAAAAAATTGCTCCTCCCATGCGTCCCCCTGGACACGGGGATAACAGGCCTCTCACAGAAAATTGATTCCATCCTCTTGGGCTAAGTCACACTTCCTTCAACCCCATGCAGTTATCCTGTGAGCCGGATCGGTTTTCACCTACACTTTGGGGGGTATGGAAGTTCACTGATCCTCAGTTCCAAGTCGGTAACACATCTGCAGAGTGTTGATAACATGCCAATGATGCCGAGTCCTCTCCCACCCAGTTTTAATTTAATGATGGCGGGGTAGAGGTTGTGGGTCCAAAAAAAAAAAAAAAAAGGAACATGAAAAAAAAATTTTTCAAAAGTTTTCAACTTCAGTCACTTTTTGAATACTCGCTGATCGACACCTGTCTTTTTCTATCATGTACTTAAAGGGGGTATGTACTTTTGAGAATGCTTTTGAAGTCAGGACCACAAAAACTGGCTGAACCTTCACTGTTGCAGGATTAGGAAGCACCATAAACAAACCTCCCCCACACAAAAAAGCACCCCCCCAAAAAAAACAAAGTTAAATAAATAAATAAATAAATATATAAATAAAACAAAAAAAAACCTATAAAACACATACTGTAACATTACCATACTTCGCCTCTTCCTCTCATTTACCCCTAGAAAACTGTATTTCCCTAACCTGCTAAAACATCCAAGCTATAACAAACTCCCAACCAAAATATAAGAACAAAATATAAGAAATAAATACAAAAGAAGACGAGGGGTGAAGTCAATGTCATACTCAATTGAATGTATAATTAACACTCAAACCCTGCTGAAAGGGGCCTAAAATGGGCTATATACAATAGGCCTATGTAGGGTAGTCTTGAACAAAGCGTCGAGTGATGTCCAGCCGTCCAGCCACCCACCCCCTTCCCTTTCGATTTTTCCACTGGCCGCTGATTTCTCCCTTTGTTTCCCCACGATTCTAAAGTGCCTGAAAATTGTTTACTAATTTTCAAAACTGCCGACACTTTCCAAAAAATTCTGAAATTTTTTCCAACGGTTTCAAAAATCCTATACCAAAAACATTGATAATTTTTAAGCTCTCAAAAAATTTGAACTCTAGAACAATGCCTGGTTGACACATGACATCATTCAAATACAAATATCCAATTAGTACCGGAATGAAACTCATCTCATTTGAGACGTGTGGGATGGAGTCAAAGTAGCAAATTCTATGAAAAAACCTGCCTGGTACAGACTACTACATGACTCAGGCCTTAACCCTGCTATATCAGTTTCATAGAAAATGATTTATCTGTTTATGAACTTTTGTAATACTGAGGAAAGTTTATGGAACCTAAAATGGAGAGTTGAGTTGGGGGGGGGGGGATCCCGGGTTGACCCAGAATACAGAATCAACCCTGCATCATTTCACACCAGGTGAGAGTTTAACTCAGGGTGAGAAATATCAACCCTGGTCTGGAAAAAGGTTGAGTTCAACCTGGGGCAAAACCAATCTCTGGGTTGACAACTGTCAAGTGCTAACCGTCACTTGTTTTCAACCCCACATCAACCCTGCATCAACTTGGAGATTTGTCTAGTGAGAAAAGGCCTTTGAACATATAAAGGTTCGAGATCCATGGGCACTAAAGGTAGTGTACACGATTGGTAATCCTCTAAAAAATTTTTTTACTGAATTATTACAAAATACCTTACTAGACTGTAAGTTAATAGCAGTCTCAATCATCCTGTGAAATGATGTCACCAGGTGTGCTGTCGTTGTCAAGATAAGTGGAAATTTATATCGTTTTCCAACGATTTCCAGCTGGAAATCGTTGGAAAACTGCCCTGTAGCCTTTAGTCAAGGCGCGCGTGGCTACCCGGACGAGTGGCGCGCCCTGGACTTGCTGGCATTCGGGGCACGTCACGCGTCCAGGTAGCCACGTGTGCCTTGACTAAAGGCTATCATCTGCCAGACGGTTGAAAACGAGCGCCGTTTTTCTCTCATTTTTTTCGCCATCCAACAACGCAAAACTTTGAACAGGTCAGTGGAATGATATTTCCTATAAAATACTAACCCCCCAAATCCACCCATTTCTGAAAATTGCAACAATGACCAATCATGTACACTACATTTAAACAGATTTGAACCTTACAGATTCCAATCTCCAAACCCTTTATATTCCTGGACAACTGCCTTCTATCACCATAAAACGTGGACTTCTTCTAAAGAACCTGATTACAACAAATATAAGTGGTCTCTCAGGAGAGATCACTCAATCAGAATCAACCACCATCTGGTTCAGCCTTGGCCATCAGATGTATTACAACTTCCCTAATGGCAGGCTTCCTAGAGCTAGACTTCTTTATGATTTTATTTGATAGCCTTGGGATGGCTAAAAGCAGCACTCCCCTAGCCCTGATCCAACATCAAAAGAGAACCTTGATTTTTATAGCAGGATCTATCATGCCGCAGATCGTGCTTGTATGCAGAACTGCAAGGCTCGAGTAAACCCACAAAATGGGGGGGGGGGGAGGGGGACAGGAAACAAGTGATTGTCCAGATGGGAGAAAACCAGAGGATAACATGGGAAGGGGGGGGGGGGGGTTAGCGGTAAACAGACATGCAATTTAGTACAATATATGCAAATATGTGTCAATACAGGCATGTATGCAAAAATGTTTGTTGGCCTGCAAAGTTTTGAAACCAAATATTTCAACTTTGTAATCAAAGTGTGGACACATGCAATCTCACTCTGAATAAATTAGGCTACTTTGATCTGTACAGACACAAATGCAATAGCACTAATTAATTATTTCAGAATGACCGAGTACTCCTTACACACTTCCAATCATTGCGTCCCATATTGAAATATCTGTTAACTAGATATTGAGTTGGAGTAAGACATGCTCATGGATTGCAACAGATATAAGTTGCTATTTACCAAAAGAACATGGTACTTAAGTGTACACATTATTTTGTTGAAGATTTTACTTTTCAATTAAATGATTTGATCAAGATTCCAATTTTACCAGTTTCTTGTGTGACAGTTTGCCACAGTGTTGACAAATGAAATGTTTTTATAAGAAAATTTCTTAAAACAATACATTTTTGCAGTTGTCAATTTTTCATTAGAAACACTGGAACACACTTAATTATGGCGTACTGAAAATATTATTAAAATGCCTCTAAAAATGTATTTTAAAACAACTTATTTTATACGAATATCCATGGGTGAGGTGTATTTAATGTAAAATTCAATTTCTGTATTTAGGCCTAAAGCAGCAGTGGAATATATCTTGGGTTCAAAGTGGTTTTAATTATCATCAACATGAAATTAAAGTGAAAATCCCTAGAAACGTGTAAGAACCACCTAGTTCTAGTGCCATCTATTTGATATGTGTGTTTTGACTATCTTCAGAGTCGGATGTACAGTGTAGTTAAATATTCCAGTGATCTGGCAGAACCAAGTTGAAGCTCAAGTGCTTAACCATAAAACCACAATGTAAGGTAAATTCAAGTTCCCATTTCCAGCTAAGTCCCAAACACAGATCTTTCATCTTTCCACTTATTAAATGTAGTGTACATGATTGGTAATCCTCCAATTTTGTTTTCACTGAATTATTACAAAATACCTTACTAGACTGTAAGTTAATAGTAGTCTCAATCATCCTGTGAAATGATGGCACCAGGTGTGCTGTTGTTAAGAAAAGTGGAAATTTATATCGTTTTCCCAAGGATTTCCAGCTGGAAATCGTTGTAAAACTGCCCTGTAACCTTTAGTCAAGGTGTACGTGGCTACCCGGACGAGTGGCGTGCCCCGGACATGTTTGCAATCGGGGCGCTTCACGCGTCTAGGTAGCAACATCACGCGCCTTGACTAAAAGCTATAATCCGCCCGACGGTTGAAAACAAGCGCCATTTCTTTCTCGTTTTTTCACCATCCAACAACGCAAATCTTTGAACAGGTCAGTGGAACGATATTTCCTATAAAATACTAACCCCCAAATCTGCCCATTTCTGAAAATTTCAACAATGACCAATCATGTACACTACCTTTGAAACACATTTTTTAATGACCTTTTCACACTACAACATTTCAACTCTATGACCATCTGTAAGGCCGAAGGTAACTTAGAAATTACCAGTTCTCATCCAGGACTGAACAGTCCAAGTTATCACCAGGACAACGCTGGCCGAATGCAGTCGGTATGAATCGAGTGATAATGGCAGAACTAAGTTGAAGCCCAACCATAAAACCACAAAACCACAAATCCACAATGTCATTAGGTAAACTCAAGTTCCCATTTCCAGCTAAGTCCCAAACACAGACCTTCCATCTTTCCACTTATAACACATTTCTTATGACCTTTTCACACTACAACATTTCAACACGGCACTGACCCATGTAGAGCACTCAACCCGTGTCAAAACTAACCCTGCTCGGGAGGTGGGTTGAGAACTCTCGACCCGTGTAGAGAAGTTTGAGCAGTGTTGAAAGTAGTAGTGTGAACACCTCTGGGTTGAGTTCGACCCGTGTAACCGCGGATCGGAGTGCGCATGCGTGCACAGCACCACACACTGTAGTTGTTAATTTAGTAACGAACAAAACCCTTTGACATTCGGCATTGTGCCATTAAATCATATTTCACCTTTCGGAAGTACCTTCGACGGCGTACTACGTAGCATCATATTCCGACTTTGTATGTGCTCTGTACAGGCCCTTTTCTTTCGTAAGATACTTAAATACATATCGCAAATACCATACCGCTGGCCCTGGTTGAGACATCACAATGGTCAAAGGCGATTGTGCGAAGGAAAATGGAGCAATGTTTGTGCCTTTTTCCTTCCCACAATTCCTTTTGACCAATTGTAACATCTCAACTGCAGGCGGTTTTTGCGATAAAGCTAATCGCAAACATCTGATAAACTGAAGGCGCTGCCATGCTGGATTGACAGTGGAGTGACGCATTGCAATGCAGTATGGGGGATTTTCCGATTCGAACCGTATAGAACGGCCGGTGTCATATAAATATCTGACTCCCATGAATATCCGACTCCTCTTCCATATTATTGGTTAAACCCTCTCACGTGACCGGCCACTCTCCCAATAATCGATTCATCAATCACTTAAGGCATGTACAATACTACAATATTTTGTGGTGACAAAATTTCATGCTACACTGGCCGTGTGTGTCGTGTGAACCGATTGCACAATACACGGGTCGAAACATTACACGTGTAGCACAAATGCTGGTGTTGCGTTGAGTAGTGTGAAAAAGCAGCATAATTGACCCGTGTTTAAATTTTAAGAAGTCTACACGGGTTGGACCCGTGTAGATTTGGACACGGGTCGAACGTACAGATTGTGAAAACGCCTTTACACTTTAAGCATCAACATGAGAGTGTGCATGTCACCCGACTATTTTTGCCCTTTGACCATGACCTTAACCATGCCTTAGCTCATGTCTGAATTCCACAGGAAATTTAGGATCACCTTACACAACAAATACCCTGTCTGAATCTTAAAGCTGCTTTGTCATGCCTTTTCATCAGGCCCTATTGCTGTGAAAAAATGAACTTGTTTATGAGCTTTCCATTCCAAAAAACAATCGACCAATGATAAGTAAAAGATTTAAGTTTTAATGTATTAATATATATCAATCTTTGCACATATTTTCAGGAAGACCCAATTTTAAGTGTCCAGTATACAATGTAGTAATTCGTTTTAGATCATTATTAAAAGAATATGATAATCGCATACACAACCATCCCTTAACGATACGCCATTTGACTGAAAATCATTGACGAAAATTTGGTTTAAAAAATCAGAAAAGCTGGACCATTGGGAAACAGAGAGCAGGGATAGTTTTTCATCAATGTTCAGACAAATGGCTGATTTTGCAAGGGATGGTCATGTACATTGTTCTCAAGTACTACTTTTAACGGTCTTTCCAACCCTAACAATTTTAGGACAAATTATTTTTCCACCTCCAAGGCAATATATGTGTTCCTTTACACCATCAACCAGAATATGTCTGTCTGTGTCTTTATACTTCTCATTGAAAGTATGGACCGAAATTATACTGTACTGGGTAGTAAAACATGAGAAAATTTAATTTAGCAGACCCTGCCCTCGGACTTCTCTTATTTGTCTTTCTCTAGCTGAATCTGGCAGCACTTTTCCAGTGTCAACAGAGCGAAAACCTCTTGAGAAATCAAAATGTCAAGCAACGTACGTGCCACCGGAAAATTCACGCTGCCCGACAGATGTTAGGAAGAAATATACTCTTATCGCCTTGAGGTATAAAAAGAAAAGAAAAATGATGGGCTGAAAAATCTTGACCATATGGTCTCGGCTCGGAAATTTGATTCTGAATTCAAAAGGGAGTATAAAGGGTGTGTATATAATCAAATCAGCTGAAAATCCAGCGGCTGACAAAATCTAATAACAATAAAAAAAAGTGAAGGCACAAGTGCGAGTCCGAAGGCTTTTAGCCTGTAATGTGTATATTAATTCTCAACTTAGAAAGTGCAATCTCACTTAGCTGGTGTCGGTTTATTTGCAAACTGCAATTAATATGGCACAACCTTTAGAGCATAAAAAACAAAACACCCCAAAAGCACACACAGTCTAGCACCGTAATTGTGGGGACATACACTGGTCGTGCGACAGATGTCACCAAAATCGTTATGGGGACAGAGAAATGTCCCTATAACTCAGTCCCAATTTGCCTAACAAATAAAAATGCCACCACAAAGCGGTCGATGCCTACCCACACACACAAGTGTGTAAACACCTTCAATCGTGGACCTCCTATTGTCCTATTTTGTTGTACTTTAACTTTTTTGGAAGGACCCTCATTGGTTTTGTACACGATTTTCAACCGTGGACCTTGACTCAACCGTGGACCCTATTGTCCTCTTTGTTTAGGGTCCACGGTTTGAATAGCTATACAAACTCACACAAACAAAGAAATGAAAATGAAACAAACAGGATGGAAATATTTTTTCCATTGACAAGTCATCAAAGCTTTCAAAGAACACATTGTTGGAAATTAATAAGTTCATCTGAAAATCTTCAGTTCTTCAGATAAGCATAAAGGCAGATTAGCTGAAATTAGTTATTCTTAAGATAAGCATTTTGGATATTGAATGACCAATGATGAGAAATTGAGAAGCTGTGTCACATAAATAAATTCCCTCAAGAGCAATACATTTAATTACTAATGTAATGGAAAATGTGACAGACTTCATATTGATCAGAAAACTTTATAACCCGAAGAGGTCGAGCACCGTCATTCAGACAAACCCTACTCACATAAAAAATCAGTCTTTTTATGTTGAACAAAATTTGAGAATGCCTGAACATTTTCAGAAATTCAGAAAATTTCCAAAATGTAAATAGGTTTACACATTTTTCACAAATTAAGATCACAATTTATTACCTTCCTCGTTTTGGGAACACCTACCCGCCCTTTTCAGCCTCCCTCACCCTGAACCTCTGAAATTGTGGGCCAAATTTGTATTTTCAATTTCTTTTGACATTTTCAAAGTGAACAAAGAAAACTGGCAGGAGCGGGATTTGATTCTGCGACATCCGCAATACCGCACCGGTGCTCTACTAACTGAGCTATCTTGCCCCATGTTGGCGGTCTCCCAAATTGTCAGTATCTTTGTTCGGGTGGGCGCTAGTCAGAAGTCATAAACCCAGAATGCCGTATAGCCAGGGATCACACCCAATTTTACGATACAACCTGGGAAGCGACATTGTGGGATCACTCAACAAGGATACGACTTTTTAACTTTGTCAAACAATCCACAAGGGAAACCGACTAGGTAAATTTGAATACATTTTCAAAGTTTTCACCTTTTTTTTGACGGACCACATTTAATGTAATTAGCAATTGCTGATGCATTATACACGTGTTTTGAGCAGCAGATATATCATTACCCCAATGGAAACCTACTACAGATTGTAAACGGTTTGCAATATGCCATCCTACGTAGCCAGACTAGACACGCCTGATTTAGGACCGGTACATGCACAGACCTAAATGAAATGAAGTGAATGGTTGTGGCTGCGGCAAAGAAGACACGGCACGCAAAGGATTATTCCAACTGTGATAATTACATTACTCAATGAGATTAGGCCACGAATGGGCTGGCTTCACAATTATCATACTATAAAGCGCAGTGACAAAAATAGAAACAAATTCAATGTCATTTTGCTCCAGTGAAAATTTAATATCTATTAAACACATTGCAGTTTTATTACTACATCTCCAGAACTGACCAAAAACAGTGTGTTCTCAAATGTAGCCTAAAGAAGTATAAAGCATAGAGATCCCTACTATGCACAACTGCAAAATACATCGCACTGAGAGACCACACTATGACATTTTAACTTCGGCATCATGTTACCCCCACCATACTGCCAACTGACTTGTCGATCAATTGGTCAGGGATGTAATGGATGTAATACAAGAAGAAGGATTCGGCGCAGAAAACGCCAAGCATGAGTCATCCTTAGATGTTACTTGGCACTGTGTGGGCCGACCGAAAGAAAAAAAACCACAGGAAGAGATAGAAATTAAGAAACAGCAAGATCAATATTATGATCAGACCCAGTATGGCTACTAACAGATTTTTTTTTTTACTGTTTTACAAGCCACCTTGTATCCCTTATGGCGGTACATTATGAGAGTGGCACAACTGACAAAACCAGGACAATTTTCTGTTAATAATGGAAAAGCAGAGATAAAACAACTGCCTGTGTTCAAATTAAACATACATGTAGCCCAAGACAAATCGGTTGGACTCAATTTGTAAACAATTTTTTTTGGGGGGGGGGGGGTGGGGGGGGGGGGGGGTGGGGGGGGGTGGGGGGGGTGGGGGGGAGCATGGCTTGATGAATTGCAAAGACTGTGTGTGTTACTCAGTTATTTTTATGGACAATGGATTCAAACTTGCTCAGGACATTTTACACTGGCATAAGATTATTTTTTACTGAGTGTACAAAAGGTAGTATACAACATTTGCAAACATAAAAATAAAAAATAATGAATTATTACAAATACTGTACTAGACTAAAGTAAATAGCAGTCTCAAGCATCCTGTCAAATCATGGCACCTGGTGTGCTGTCGTTTTCAAAACATTATGGAAATTTATGTTGTTTTCCCAACAATCTTCTACCGTCTTTTCTTAAATACATTTTCAAAGTGAACAAAGAAACTGGCTGGAGCATGATTCGAATCCGTTTTGTATTTTTTTATTTATTTAAATTGCTCCGTTTTTTCTAAAGTATGGTCAGGGAGCCAGACTACACGAACATATTTTTTCTCCCTGCTTTCCCAGCATCTATGCACACAAAACTTTAAACAGGTCAGTGTTGCAGTATTTGCTCGCATGCTATAAGATATTAACCCCCAAATCCATTTATTTCTGAAAGATTATGGCAACACGTGTACTACATTGTACCTTTAACCACAGGGAGGGTTACAAGTAGTGTGTGGGCAACTACAGGCTATGTTTTAACTAAATCTATAATACAATCTTTATCAATACCCCTTTCCTCAAGCCCACCATCCCCAAATATTTTCTCTGATTCATAAAAGGCCTTGCTACAATTGATAAGACTTAAATTATAATTTTCCCCAGATCATAATTTTTCCTGGTGAGGGGGTGGGGGTAGGGGGGAGGTGGTTGATGAGGGACTAACCAAGGGATTATTATTATTATTATTATTATTATTATCTTTGTTTTACCAGGGAGACCCATTCACATAAACTTGTGGTCTTCCATGGGGCCCTGGGAAATGTAATTAAAATAAATATAACATAAATATAATTTCAAATATACTATTAAAAATGTACACCAGACATAAAATGGTAAAACAACAAAACACGAACAGAAAGGTTAAAACAATAATATACAGAAATAAAATTAAAATATAAAAATAAAATAGGTAAATTACCATCAAAGTACACATAGATACATACGGGAATCCGAATAAAACTAATAAAACTAATTTCAAAATCCGTCAAAAATATATAAAGGTTTCGATTTGTAATAGTTAAAATAATACAATTAGAATTATATAAATAAAACTGGGTGGGTTTATACAAATAGAAATTAAAACAGCGAAAGATAAAATAATTAAGAGGCAGAAGCTAAAAGACTTGTCTTCAGAAGTGATTTAAAATGTGATAGAGATGGCGCCGAACGAATTTTAGTACTTAGGGTATTCCATATTCTGGTGCAATTAATGATTGGACTGTGTTTGTAGCACTCCGTTTTGTACTTAGGGATAATCAAATTATTAGCAGTAGCTCCTCTAGTATTATAATCGTGTGCATCTGAAAGATGTGTTACATTATTTGTTAAATTTAAGTTCCCTTTTTTCTTCTTCTGGGATTTTGTGGTTGATTTGTCAACGATAAATTGCCCATACTTCCAGCTAATGAATATAATAAAACCTCAAAGAAAATAAGCTCTTCCACAACCACAGATTGGGATTTATTTAACCGAAAAATAGGAAGAGCCGGAACAGACCATTGTGCACAGCTTGGGCTCATGACGTCAATGTGAATCAGAGAATTGAATCAGAACTTGGAGAAAAAAAATTCACGAACCAGTAAAGTACATCCTGAAAATTCCATCTTCACATACGTCCCCAAAAGTCTAAGATAATCCCACTCTTTATACACAAATATGATTCATTCCCAATTTACTCTATGTTACCCACGGGATCCACACACACATCACCGATCATCCGCGGATTGCTTTCATTCCCACGTCGTGCTTTTGGTCTTACGCCTCCTGGCTCAAAGGAAGTATACAGAGAGAGAGAGTAAAGTACACGAACGGCACTGTGGGAGACGCACATATGGCTATGTCTCCATCATTCACCGGTTACCTATGACTCATCCAATGCTTCGTAATGGGGAGGTCGAGAACATAGCGCCAGTGAATGCTTTAAGAAATGACTGCCGAAATTTCTTTGACAAATTAAATCGTCAGTATTGGTCACTAAGTAAACGATGAGTAGTGTATGAATGAAGGAGATGAAATGACTTATTAGGTGTCACCCACCTCCCCCCCCCCCCCCCCCCCCCCCACCACTCCACCAGCAATATCAAAGAAGAATTTGAGCCAGGGAATAGCATTCGATAATCAATCCCGATAGTAAATCACAACAAGGCATCATCATTTTATGAACATTTTTGTGTCAGGGATTTTTTTTTACCTTTCCTCAATACGTCGGTATATTGCAAAAATCTCTCCTAATATGCATTTCATTTCTTGAACATGACATCATATAATTTCTTAACATCAACGTGCAATTTTTTATGGTTATGACTTTTACCAAGGACTTGGGCTCAGGTCCTCACTTGTATTGTTATCAGTAATCTCCCAATGTCCCAAGTCCTCAGTCGTAATGGATAACCTGTACACACACATTCTTAAATTTGAATCCTTGTGGAGCCAAGTCATTGTCTTCTCCTTTGTTCCTGTATATAAACCTACCCCATAGACTTTCTACAACTTTTTTCTTGTGGAGACATCACCCTCTTTAGAATTTCCCTGTGGAGACCTTTTCACTCTATTGTCCTTTATTGTCCTCATGTCTCCACAGGGTACTGAAAATAGAAACATCCTTACACATGCACCCTTACAGGGTACCTCTATTGTCCACTTTACTTTCCTTCTATTATTCTCCTTTGTCCCTATTGAAATCTCAAACTCCACAGCGTTTTCTTCCTCGTGGGGCACCTATAGATTTCTGAAGACTTCCTCGTTGTCCCCCACAACTAAAAACAAGCTATATTTGGTGAAAAGCAGAGCACGTATACTCCGGAAATCCATGCATCTTTGATAACACCCAGTCACTAATGGACCGGCTATCAATAAATGAATAGACCTCTGCCACGCATTTTCAACGAAAGACAATTTGACAATTTCCTGTGGTAATTTGCGGTTTCTCTAGGCGGCCAAACGTTTCAAGAGGATTGTTTATGATGCTTTTGCAATATTTAGGCCGGAAGCATTAAAAAGACATGAAGCATGACAGAATATCGAAATGACAATGCCTCGCGTGTATTATTGTATTAAACAAACTGCATCATTTGTGTAGAATGTGGTTTGCAAGGGTAACATTTTGGCAAGTGGAAGGGGGCATGGTTGGAGAGCTTTTCAATAACGAGAATTGCAAGTGCATTTTTACAAGCCCTCACACAATGGGAGCAAAGGGACCCCACAAGTTGGTCTTTGTAGAGAGGTGGCCCACAGGAGAAAATCTAAAAATTAGGGATAATAGGAGCACAATGCAAGTACCCCACAAATCCAAAGTTTCAGTTTGTATGTGGGGCGTGTGACGGTGGGGGGGGGGGGGGGGGGGGGGGGGGGCTGAATAAACCTTGTCTGCACAGTCCATAACAATCAAGACAACTGATGTATCACAGAAGAATCACATTAACGCAACTTGTGAAATATTGACCTATCATATTAGTTTTGATTTAAATTTTCAAATTGAAGAAAGAAAACTGGCAGGAGCGGGATTTTAACCTGCGACCTCCGGAACACTGTCCCAGCACTCGAACAACTGAGCCCTATGTTGCCCTATGTTGGCAGCCTATAAAATTGTCAGTATCTTTGTTCGGGGGCACTAGTCAGAAGTCATAAAACCCAGAATGCTGTATAGCCGGCCAGGGATGACGCCCAATTTTATGATACAACTTGGGAAATGACATTGCGGAACACTCAATGAGGATATGACTGTTTAACTTATAATTCCCACAAGGTAAACTGACTATGTTAATTTGAATAAATAATCAAGGTGAACAAAGATATAAACTGGCAGGAGGGGGATTTGAACCCGAGTCAGTTTTCCTTGTTGGTTTATTTGACGAATTATAAGTTAAAGTCCCATCAGACTGGACGGCGACCATCCGCGACACAATGCGAGAAAAAGTTACAAAAAATTGGAAAACTTAAAAAAAGCTGCGCTCTTACCGCGACCCGTGCGATCATACCGCGTTCTCACGACGCGCTCGCCACGACCTCCCCGCACTTATGGCGTTTCTAGTGAGATCTATGGGCTTGGCAACGGCGATCACCGGCGATCCCGCGGCGCTCTCACCATGCTAATGGGGTTCTTACCACGCGTCTTCTACGTGTATCGCGACT